>CM022297.1:181176683-181604778 GCA_011799875.1 Thinopyrum elongatum | reverse complement strand
TCTCTTCTACTTCATGGTTTAGATAGAGATGATGAAACTTGTGTGTGTGCCATGACCATGTAGTTGCATTTATTCGAGACATGACATGGCTTGTGTATCGCTATTTTCGAGATGTGATGATAGTGATGTTGGATGATGATGGTATGATGAGCTGGGGTGGTGGTTAGGGAAGGTATGGTGGGCTCACTACCGCCACCCGCCAAGAAGCAAAGGAGGAGACCGAACAAGAAAGGCCCTAAAGGCGCGAGAGCTGCCTCAAGCAGCCAGCCGCCTCTGAAGCCCCGGGAGGTAGACAGAATACCTATCGAAGATGCAGAGCGTTTCCATGTCGCCGGCCACCCGATCCTACTCCGAAAGCGCTAGAGCACATACGAACAATGATCTAAGGAGACTTCATGAAGATGTGTGGCAGAGAGAAAAGCCTTCTCATCTTGAAAAATCCAGGATACCGCTTTACGCGGCTCAGGTGCGGGTGGGAAGTATACGTCGAGAGATGGCCCGCAGATAAGTTCATCCTGCGACTTGTCTACATATACGACATGTTCCACATGACCAAGCTGGATTTCCAGTTCATCTGCATGTATGCGATGTATCTCAACTACATCATCAGGCGCGAGAACATAAATATATCTGCATCGCGGACCAGTACTATATGCGCGAGAGCTTCTTGGTAGTCTGCAAAGAGCACCATGACTATGCGGCAAGTAACTCGGCGAGTTCATGATTGCTAATAAGGACAGGAAACGATTCTCCTGCCTTATCATCCCACGTAAGTCATCCGCAGATATCCTTTCGTAAGTTTTAATCATTCCTTTGCAAGCATATAGGCTAATTTTAGGTGTACTTATTTTGCGCAGCGGGGGGGGGGGGGCGTCTCATCTGTCTGTACCCAGAATACTCCCATGCCTTGTACGTGGACTCATCGGAAGAACATCAAGAAAAGGATTACACACACTAAAGAGTGTGTTCTCGAGATAGTGCCCTGTTAACCTTCAGCCTGTCTGGTGGATATATCAAGGTGAAAAAGTACAGGAAGAACGGGCTGGTTTTCGGCCATAAGACTGACTTCTGCTGCATCCAGCAACCGTACACCAGTAAGGCTGATGGATTCTACCTCATGCATCACATGATCGAGTATATAAGGGATAATCAACGCCTTCGCATGTCAGCTACTTCCAACGATGAAGAGATTGTCAACTGGGCCACAAGCATAGGAAAGACACCGGAACATCGAATCCGAGCTGAGTTTTATCACGTACAGTGTGAACTTGCCCAAGTGATCATGAAGGAGGTCATCGAACTAATAGGGATGTTCTACCATGGGCCAATCACGCGGGATGATGTCCGAGCACTACTACTCGCTCAGCGTCTGGACCTAAAGCCTTTCAACAAGCTCGGTTGCTTCCTCCCTGACTATGAAGATTGGACCACTGACATGGAGGACTGATTGTCGATGACAATGTGTCACTACTGTCTTTCTATGGCAAAACTTTGAATTTATGCATGGCGAAACTCTGTGATGTAATTAAACCGTCCTCCTGAACTAGCGTAGATCGCTCTAGTTAATTAGTTTGGGTATGAGGAACTTCGTTATTTATGTTTACTATAGGTTGCTTGTATTTTGCTAATTATGCCTCTTTGTGTTTCTCAAGTACATTATGTTGCATATTATCGTTGAATTCATCAACTGACGATGCATGTACATAGATCAGAGATGGCAAAGGACTGCTACGCCGTATTCATTGGGAGGGTTCCAGGAGTGTATGACCACTGGCCAGATGCTCAGGCCTAGGTGGACAGGTACCCGGGCGCTAGCCACAGAGGGTTCGACAGCAAAGCCGAAGCGGAAAATAGTTACTTGAGGTGGACGCTCCGGCAAGAGAGGGAGCGAAACCGGTGCCTCAAGAAGTACTACATATTCGCGCTCTTGCTCATGTTGATCACTCTTCTCTTCTACTTCATGGTTTAGATAGAGATGATGAAACTTGTGTGTGTGCCATGACCATGTAGTTGCATTTATTCGAGACATGACATGGCTTGTGTATCGCTATTTTCGAGATGTGATGATAGTGATGTTGGATGATGATGGTATGATGAGCTGGGGTGGTGGTTAGGGAAGGTATGGTGGGCTCACTACCGCCACCCGCCAAGAAGCAAAGGAGGAGACCGAACAAGAAAGGCCCTAAAGGCGCGAGAGCTGCCTCAAGCAGCCAGCCGCCTCTGAAGCCCCGGGAGGTAGACAGAATACCTATCGAAGATGCAGAGCGTTTCCATGTCGCCGGCCACCCGATCCTACCTCCGAAAGCGCTAGAGCACATACTGAACAATGATCTAAGGAGACTTCATGAAGATGTGCTGGCCAGAGAGAAAAGCCTTCTCATCTTGAAAAATCCAGGATACCCGCTTTACGCGGCTCAGGTGCCGGGTGGGAAGTCATACATCGAGAGATGGCCCGCAGATAAGTTCATCCTGCAACTTGTCTACATATACGACATGTTCCACATGACCAAGCTGGATTTCCAGTTCATCTGCATGTATGCGATGTATCTCAACTACATCATCAGGCGCGAGAACATAAAATATATCTGCATCGCGGACCAGTACTATATGCACGAGAGCTTCTTGGTAGTCTGCAAAGAGCACCATGACTATGCGAGCAAGTACATCGGCGAGTTCATGATTGCTAATAAGGACAAGGAAACGATTCTCCTGCCTTATCATCCCACGTAAGTCATCCCAGATCCTTTCGTAAGTTTTAATCATTCCTTTGCAAGCATTATAGGCTAATTTTAGGTGTACTTATTTTGCGCAGCGGGGGGGGGGGGGGGGTCCTCATCTGTCTGTACCCAGAATACTCCCATGCCTTGTACTTGGACTCATCGAAGAACATCAAGAAAAAGGATTAACACACAATAAGAGTGTGTCTCGAGATAGTGCCCTGTTAACTCAGCCTGTCTGGTGGATATATCAAGGTGAAAAAGTACAGGAAGAACGGGCGGTTTCGGCCATAAGACTGACTTCTCTGCATCCAGCAACCGTACACCAGTAAGGCTGATGGATTCTACCTCATGCATCACATGATCGAGTATATAAGGGATAATCAACGCCTCGCATGCAGCTACTTCCAACGATGTAGAGATTGTCAACTGGGCCACAAGCATAGGAAAGACACCGGAACATCGAATCCGAGCTGAGTTTATCACACGTACAGTGTGAACTTGCCCAAGTGATCATGAAGGAGGTCATCGAACTAATAGGGATGTTCTTACCATGGGCCAATCACGCGGGATGATGTCCGAGCACTACTACTCGCTCAGGTCTGGACCTAAAGCCTTTCAACAAGCTCGGTTGCTTCCTCCCTGACTATGAAGATTGGACCACTGACATGGAGGACTGATTGTCGATGACAATGTGTCACTACTGTCTTTCTATGGCAAAACTTTGAATTTATGCATGGCGAAACTCTGTGATGTAATTAAACCGTCCTCCTGAACTAGCGTAGATCGTCTAGTTAATTAGTTTGGGTATGAGGAACTTGTTATTTATGTTTACTATAGGTTGTTGTATTTTGCTAATTATGCCTCTTTGTGTTCTCAGTACATTATGTTGCATATTATGTTGAATTCATCAACTGACGATGCATGTACATAGATCAGAGATGGCAAAGGACTGCTACGCCGTATTCATTGGGAGGGTTCCAGGAGTGTATGACCACTGGCCAGATGCTCAGGCCTAGGTGGACAGGTACCCGGGGGCTAGCACAGAGGGTTCGACAGCAAAGCCGAAGCGGAAAATAGTTACTTGAGGTGGACGCTCCGGAAGAGAGGGAGCGAAACCGGTGCCTCAAGAAGGACTACATATTCGCGCTCTTGCTCATGTTGATCGTCTTCTCTTCTACTCATGTTTAGATAGAGATGATGAAACTTGTGTGTGTGCATGACCATGTAGTTGCATTTATTCGAGACATGACATGGCTTGTGATCGCTATTTTCGAGATGTGATGATAGTGATGTTGGATGATGATGGTATGATGAGCTGGGGTGGTGGGTAGGGAAGGTATGGTGGGCTCACTACCGCCACCCGCCAAGAAGCAAAGGAGGAGACCGAACAAGAAAGGCCCTAAAGGCGCGAGAGCTGCCTCAAGCAGCCAGCCGCCTCTGAAGCCCCGGGAGGTAGACAGAATACCTATCGAAGATGCAGGCGTTTCCATGTCGCCGGCCACCCGATCTACTCCGAAAGCGCTAGAGCACATACTGAACAATGATCTAAGGAGACTTCATGAAGATGTGCTGGCCAGAGAGAAAAGCCTTCTCATCTTGAAAAATCCAGGATACCCGCTTTACGCGGCTCCGGTGCCGGGTGGGAAGTCATACATCGAGGATGGCCCGCAGATAAGTTCATCCTGCGACTTGTCTACATATACGACATGTTCCACATGACCAAGCTGGATTTCCAGTTCATCTGCATGTATGCGATGTATCTCAACTACATCATCAGGCGCGAGAACATAAATATATCTTGCATCGCGGACCAGTACTATATGGAGAGCTTCTTGGTAGTCTGCAAAGAGCACCATGACTATGCGAGCGAAGTACACGGGAGTTCATGATTGCTAATAAGGACAAGGAAACGATTCTCCTGCCTTCATCACGTAAGTCATCCGCAGATATTTTCGTAAGTTTTAATCATTCCTTTGCAAGCATTATAGGCTAATTTTAGGTGTACTTATTTTGCGCAGCGGGGGGGGGGGGGGGCGTCCTGACATCGTCTGGACCCAGAATACTCCCATGCCTTGTACTTGGACTCATCGAAGAACCTCAAGAAAAAGGATTACACACACATAAAGAGTGTTCTCGAGATAGTGCCCTGTTAACCTTCAGCCTGTCTGGTGGATTATCAAGGTGAAAAAGTACAGGAAGAACGGGCTGGTTTTCGGCCCTAAGACTGACTTCTGCTGCATCCAGCAACCGTACACCAGTAAGGCTGATGGATTCTACCTATGCATCACATGATCGAGTATATAAGGGATAATCAACGCCTTCGCATGTAGCTACTTCCAACGATGAAGAGATTGTCAACTGGGCACAAGCATAGGAAAGACACCGGAACATCGAATCCGAGCTGAGGTTATCACGTACAGTGTGAACTTGCCCAAGTGATCATGAAGGAGGTCATCGAACTAATAGGGATGTTCTACCATGGGCCATCACGGGGATGATGTCCGAGCACTACTACTCGTCAGCGTCTGGACCTAAAGCCTTTCAACAAGCTCGGTTGCTTCTCCCTGACATATGAAGATTGGACCACTGACATGGAGGACTGATTGTCGATGACAATGTGTCACTACTGTCTTTCTATGGCAAAACTTTGAATTTATGCATGGCGAAACTCTGTGATGTAATTAAACCGTCCTCCTGAACTAGCGTAGACGCTTAGTTATTATGTAGTTTGGGTATGAGGAACTCGTTATTTATGTTTACTATAGGTTGCTTGTATTTTGCTAATTAGCCTCTTTGTGTTTCTCAAGTACATTATGTTGCATATTATCGTTGAATTCATCAACTGACGATGCATGTACATAGATCAGAGATGGCAAAGGACTGCTACGCCGTATTCATTGGGAGGGTTCCAGGAGTGTATGACCAATGGCCAGATGCTCAGGCCTAGGTGGACAGGTACCCGGGCGCTAGCCACAGAGGGTTCGACAGCAACGCGAAGCGGAAATAGTTACTTGAGGTGGACGCTCCGGCAAGAGAGGGAGCGAAAACGGTGTGCCTCAAGAAGTACTACATATTCGCGCTCTTGCTCATGTTGATCCCTTCTTCTTTCTACTTCATGGTTTAGATAGAGATGATGAAACTTGTGTGTGTGCCATGACCATGTAGTTGCATTTATTCGAGACATGACATGGCTTGTGTATCGCTATTTCGAGATGTGATGATAGTGATGTTGGAGATGATGGTATGATGAGCTGGGGTGGTGGTTAGGGAAGGTATGGTGGGCTCACTACCGCCACCCGCCAAGAAGCAAAGGAGGAGACCCGAACAAGAAAGGCCCTAAAGGCGCGAGAGCTGCCTCAAGCAGCCAGCCGCCTTGAAGCCCCGGGAGGTAGACAGAATACCTATCGAAGATGCAGAGCGTTCCATGTCGCCGGCCACCCGATCTACCCCGAAAGCGCTAGAGCACATACTGAACAATGATCTAAGGAGACTTCATGAAGATGTGCTGGCCAGAGAGAAAAGCCTTCTCATCTTGAAAAATCCAGGATACCCGCTTTACGCGGCTCAGGTGCCGGGTGGGAAGTCATACATCGAGAGATGGCCCGCAAGATAAGTTCATCCTGCAATTGTCTACATATACGACAGTTCCACATGACCAAGCTGGATTTCCAGTTCATTGCATGTATGCGATGTATCTCAATACATCATCAGGCGGCAGAGAACATAAAATATATCTGCATCGCGGACCAGTACTAATAGCACGAGAGCTTCTTGGTAGTCTGCAAAGAGCACCATGACTATGCGAGCAAGTACAATCGGCGAGTTCATGATTGCTAATAAGGACAAGGAAACGATTCTCCTGCCTTATCATCCCACGTAAGTCATCCGCAGATATCCTTTCGTAAGTTTTAATCATTCCTTTGCAAGCATTATAGGCTAATTTTAGGTGTACTTATTTTGCGCAGCGGGGGGGGGGGGGGGGGGCGTCTGATCTGTGCTGTACCCAGAATACTCCCATGCCTGTACTTGGACTCATCGAAGAACATCAAAAAAAGGATTACACACACATAAAGAGTGTTCTCGAGATAGTGCCCGTAACCTTCAGCCTGTCTGGTGGATATATCAAGGTGAAAAAGTACAGGAAGAACGGGCTGGTTTTCGGCCATAAGACTGACTTCTGCTGCATCCAGCAACCGTACACCAGTAAGGCTGATGGATTCTACCTCATGCATCACATGATCGAGTATATAAGGGATAATCAACGCCTTCGCATGTCAGCTACTTCCAACGATGAAGAGATTGTCAACTGGGCCACAAGCATAGGAAAGACACCGGAACATCGAATCCGAGCTGAGTTTTATCACGTACAGTGTGAACTTGCCCAAGTGATCATGAAGGAGGTCATCGAACTAATAGGGATGTTCTACCATGGGCCAATCACGCGGGATGATGTCCGAGCACTACTACTCGCTCAGCGTCTGGACCTAAAGCCTTTCAACAAGCTCGGTTGCTTCCTCCCTGACTATGAAGATTGGACCACTGACATGGAGGACTGATTGTCGATGACAATGTGTCACTACTGTCTTTCTATGGCAAAACTTTGAATTTATGCATGGCAAAACTCTGTGATGTAATTAAACCGTCCTCCTGAACTAGCGTAGATCGCTCTAGTTAATTAGTTTGGGTATGAGGAACTTCGTTATTTATGTTTACTATAGGTTGCTTGTATTTTGCTAATTATGCCTCTTTGTGTTTCTCAAGTACATTATGTTGCATATTATCGTTGAATTCATCAACTGACAATGCATGTACATAGATCAGAGATGGCAAAGGACTGCTACGCCGTATTCATTGGGAGGGTTCCAGGAGTGTATGACCACTGGCCAGATGCTCAGGCCTAGGTGGACAGGTACCCGGGCGCTAGCCACAGAGGGTTCGACAGCAAAGCCGAAGCGGAAAATAGTTACTTGAGGTGGACGCTCCGGCAAGAGAGGGAGCGAAACCGGTGCCTCAAGAAGTACTACATAGTCGCACTCTTGCTCATGTTGATCGCTCTTCTCTTCTACTTCATGGTTTAGATAGAGATGATGAAACTTGTGTGTGTGCCATGACCATGTAGTTGCATTTATTCGAGACATGACATGGCTTGTGTATCGCTATTTTCGAGATGTGATGATAGTGATGTTGGATGATGATGGTATGATGAGACTATTGTATGTGTATGATATGATGAGAATAATGTATGTTTATTATGATATGATGAAACTACTGTATAGAGCATGCACAAATACATCACAAATACGTAGAGGGGAAATAAAAATGTGAAAGCAGCAATATTAGCAGTAGTGCTGGTAGGCGTCTAGCGGCAGCGCTGGTTTAGCAGCAGTGTTTGCTTCAGCGCAGCGCTATAGATAATTATCAGTAGTGCTGGTTGGAGCAGCGCTACTGCTAACCATACTTACCAGTAGCGCTGGTCCGAGCAGCGCTACTGCTACAACTTAGTTGTAGCGCGTTCGGAGTAGCGTTGCCTCCAGTGCTACAGCTATAGGTATTTCCAGTGCTGCTAGTAGGCTTTCTCCTAGTAGTGGATGTGGGCCACATCGAAGTCGATCAGCTCGGTGTGGTAGTTGTCGCGGGTGCCGAAGGTGACCGGGAGACGCACTTGCCCCAAGGGAGTGGTCGACCCATCCGTCACGCCAGAGAAGGGTCTAGTGGGCATCAACTGGTCATAGGGCACCTGGAGCGTCTCGAAGGTCACGATGGAGATCATGTTGAGGCCAGCTCCACCGTTGATGAGGGTCTTAGTGACCGAGATATTGCTGATGGAGGGGGTGCACAGCACGAGAAGTGCGCCAGCGGTGGCCGAGCACTTGATGTGATCCTTGGAGTCGAAAGTGATGGTGTACTGCGACCACTTGAGGGGTCTCACTGCTTCAAGCCTCGGGAGGGCAGCATTCACCTTACGAGAGAACTGGTTGAAGAGGCGGTTTAGACGCGGGAGCAAGAGCTCCGCCGAGGATGCAGGCTATCGCGCAAGGCTCCTCATAACCCCCAGATCCCTCGTCTTGCTGGTTGTTGTCGTTCCTCCTGGGGGGTGGCGGCAACGGTGGAAGGGCTGCATTGTCCTAAGGATGGGCCTTGCAAGGCTGGTCACGCCAGGCACCATCGCAAGGCTAGCCATGCTAGGCACCGTCGCGAGGATGGTCATGCCAGGCCTGGCGCTGATTGCCATTACGGTTGTCCCACCTGCCACCGCCGCGGCCGCCTACACGACCGGCGCTATAGTTGAGGCGGTCGGGGCGCCGACCCAAGCGCTCGTCACGAAGCTCCCTGAGCTCCTGGCAGTCATTGGTGTTGTGGATGCACACATTGTGGTAGAAGCAGAACATGCAAATGCTCCCCTTGGGCTTGTCATGGTCGCGGCCGCACTTCTGCTCAGGCTCGGCTGCCAGCACAATAGGGCCCGTGCGCTTGACCTCCTTGCCCGTGGCCTTGCCGTCGTCGTGCGGCATGTCGGGGTCATTGTGGAGGAAGAGGCGGCCCTCTTCGGCCTTGGCGCACTTGTCAGCAAGGGTGAACAGCTCCGGCGCCGTGCTCAGGTCATTGTGGATGGCGAGCTTCTCACACATGCAGACGTCCATGACTCCATTGGTAAATGCAATGATGATGGCCTCGTCCGAGGTGCGCGGAATCTGGTGGCGCACCTAGCTAAAGCGTTGATTGTACTGGTGGAGTGTCTCATCGAGGCGCTGCTTCACCCGTCGTAGGTCGTTTATGTTGAGGGCGCGGTCATAGATGCCCTTGAAGTTGGCGACGAACAGCTCACACAACTCGCCCCATGAAGAGATGGACTCCTCGGGTAGGTTCATGAACCAGGAGCACAGACCATCCTTGAGGGCCATGGGGAACCAGTTGGCCATGACCTTGTCGTAACCGTTTGCCGCCTCAATGCTCAGCGCATAGAGTTGGAGAAATTCGGTAGGGTCGGGGGTGCCCTCGTAGCGCGGGGGTAGGTCCGGCTTGAACTTGCCAGGCCAAACCACCCGGCACAACTCGCGAGTGAAGCCCTGGTGGCCCACGTCACACGCGGGGGGCCCGTGTGCTAGGGCGGGGCGGTTTGGCGCCCCACCACTGCGACCTCTCAGATGGCTCGGTCTTAGCGTTGCTGACGCTGCTCGAGGAGCACGCGTGCGTTCGGCGGCGCGCGGTGGATGATCTGGCAGCTGACCTTGTCTTGGGCCGGCGCGGGCGCTCCGTGAGGTGGTGGAGGCGCGCCATGCGGTGGGGAGGCGGTGGAGGCGCGCCATGCGCGATGTCGCCTGCGTGAGACGGCGGAGGGCGGAGCGAGTGAGAGGGCACCGGAGCCTCGCCAGCGGCATTGACGAGCTCGGTGATGCGAGCAAGCCAGGCGTTGTAGCCCTCGTTGGCCGGGCGGTAGCGCAGCAGCTCCCACACCATGAGCAGGGCAGCCTGTGTGCTCATCGGCCCGCGGTGAGCATGAGAGGATGAAGCCGTGGCCGGGGTGAGCGAAGGAGTGGTGGTGTGGCCATCCCATGGCAGAGAGGGGTGCAGAGAGGAGTCCTGCTGCTGGTGTGCGGCTGGGTCAGTGGCGGCGGCCGCGGCGCCGGTCGAGTGGTGTCGGCCATCACACCCCATAGGCGCGGTCTGGGCGACACGCGCTGCCCGGCGCTCGGTGCGAACATGGTGGGCGTCGGCCATGGAGTTGGTGTAGTCGAAACTCGAGCGGATCGGAAGAAGAGAGGCAGACCCCCTACCTGGCGCGCCCAAGGAAAGTTCGAACTTAGGGGTGTGCTCGCTACTCCTTACCTCGCCGTGCCAGCTACACACAACCCCATGGCCAAGATCTCCCGAGATCCCAGCGCAAAGGAAGGACAAAGAACACGGTAGTTTACCCAGGTTCGGGCAACCTTGCGGTGTAAAACCCTACTCCTGCTTTGTGGTTGGATTGCCTCGCTAGGGAGGATGATTGTGAGTACAAGTCGCCTCGGGAGGCTTCAGGAGCGGCTCTGAGCTTGAGGGGTGGATGAACTCTCTCTCTCTCTCTCTCTCTCTCTCTCTCTCTCTGACCTGATCCTTCTCTAAGGTGGTGGTCTAGCTCTACTTATACTCGCCCGGTCTTCGTCCCCCAAAACACTCGGCGGGAAGGGTTGTCACAACGGCCAATTTTGAAGGGGAATAGGAGTACATCTTATCCTGACAAAAGGTGGTTTGCGCCCGCCAAAGCTTCTGGCCATGACGCGCAGGTGGGCTCAACGATGACCTCCATCCTAACGAGTCCGCCGTCCTGGTCTTGTTGCACCGAAGAGGTAACCTTTGGGGACACCTCGGGAACCTGCGCGTTGGCCTTGTTCCTTTAGCACCAAAGAGGAAAGTCTCTCCATCTGCGCCTGCTGACACGGGCCCTGGCGACGCTCGTCGTGGCTCGTGTCATCCATGTGCCACGCAAGGTATGGCTTGGCGACCTCGGTGTATCCGCCTGTGAAGAGGCCTCGAGAGATGACTTCAGGGGGCTGCCCCATGAAAAGGCCTCATGAGGTCCTTGGCGATGCGCGCCTCACGAGATGGAGACCCTCGCGAGGGACCACCTTGAGGAGCCTTGGAGATGGGCCATATTGGGCCTTCACCACGCGCTGCGCCCTGGGCCACAGGCCGACGGGCCTGGGTACCCCCAGTCCCAGAGTCTCGAGAAAGGTGGAGCGTCAAGTGCAAGACGACTACAAGTATGCCAAGTACTCTTCCAAGACCTACGGCTCCTACAATCACGCTTTAGTGACTATGACACCTTCTACCTCAATCAAAGCTTTACCAAGCAACAGCGACAAGTCAAGTTACAAGAAAACTTAGACACCTTCAAGTCATCCTCCTACTACAAGCAACTTCAAGCCGAGAGCTTCATCATCATCTACTCCAATGGATGAGACCGTCAAGACAAGTTCCATCAAATGTTTCACATGTCAAGGCCGAGGCCACAAGACTTTTGTGTGCTCAACTAGACGCACCATGATCGCTACCGACGACGACACCTATGACTCGATGAGTGAGGATGAATTGGAAGCCCTTGAGCACGTGGCCATTCACCGGCAAGTGAATGAAGATGAAGACGACCAAGTCTTTCGTGACAATGATTCAAGCCCCGCTCTCATTGTCTCCAAGATCTCAACACTTCAACACCAACAAGACGAAGACCAACATTGCCACATCTTCCACAGCAAAGTGGGCATCAATGGACGTTCTGTGAAGGTCATCATCGACAGAGGAAGTTGCCACAATTTGGCAAGTGAAGAGATATGTTCCAAGCTTCAATTGGTCAAGATGAAGCATCCTAACCCCTGCAAGGTCCAATGGCTTAGCGACTACAGCACCATTCAAGGGGAGCACACCGTTCAAGTCTCCTTCAAGATTGGTGCATATGAAGACACCTTGGAGTGTGATGTGGTTCCCATCTCCGTTTGACACCTCCTACCTGGACGACCTTGGCAATTCGACAACAACATCATACACAACGGAAGAACCAATCAATATAGCTTCAAGATGAAGGGAAAGGAGTTTTTGCTATGACCCATGTCGCCAAGTCAAGTGATCACCGACAAGCACGCAACCACCCATCATTGAGAGAATAGTGAGAGAATGAGCCACCAAAAAGAGAGTGAGAGCCACAAGCCAAAAATGAGTGCCTCGACGATGAGCGACAAGAAAAACTTAGTGCTTTTAGCCACCAAAAGAGAGATGGGAGAAGTGTGTGAGAATCCCTCACGTGTTATGCACTATGTCCTAGTGTGCAATGATGAAGCAGCAAGAACTAACACCACTTACCATCTACGTTTAGTGTTGTCTAATCTATTGCAGGAGTTCGCGGACATCTTCCCCGATGAGCTACCTCCGGGACTACCTCCACTAGGAGGCATCGAACATCCCATCGACCTCATCCCCAGCGCACCTTTACCGAACAAGGCACCCTACCGCGTTAACCCCAAAGAAACCAAGGAAATGCAAAGGCAAGTACAACACCTCATTGACAATGGGCATGTACGTGAAAGCTTAAGTCCTTGTGTCATTCCGGTTATTCTTGTGCTGAAAAGGGATGGTAGTTTTCGAATGTGTTCCGATTGCCGACCCATCAATGCTATCACCGTTTGCTATAGGCATCCCATTCCATGCCTTGATGATATGCTAGATGAGCTTAGCGGATCCAAAATTTTCTCTAAGATTGATCTTATGAGTGGCTATTACCAAATCCATATACAAGAAGGTGATGAATGGAAAACCGCTTTCAAAACCAAGTTTGGCTTGCATGAGTGTCTAGTTATGCCTATGGGCTTATCCTAAGCACCCAGCAATTTCATGCATGTAATGCATTACATTCATCGCAAATACATTGGCATATTTTTTGTGGTCTACTTTGATGATATACTTGTGTTTAGCGAATCTTTAGAAGATCATGTCACCCATCATAGAGCCATTTTGCAAACTCTTAGAAATGAGCGCCTTTATGCTAATATGGAGAAATGCATGTTTGGTGTTGAAAAGCTTGTTTTCTTGGGCTTTGTTGTGTCTTCTAAGGGTGTTCATGTAGATGAAGTTAAAATTGATGCTATTACAACTTGGACACAACCAACAAACTTGCAACAAGTGCGTAGCTTCGTTGGCTTAGCCGGATTCTATTGTAGATTCGTGAAGGACTTTAGCACCATTGCACGCATTGAGCAATAAGAATGCATCATTTGTTTGGGGACCATCCCAAGATACCGCATTTCATGAGCTTAAGAATTTGCTTACACATGCGTCATTGCTTGCATTACCCAACTTTGATAAAACTTTGAAGTACATTGCGATGTTAGTTGTAATGGCATAGGAGGTGTGTTAATGCAAGAGAAGCGCCCAATTGCTTATTTTAGCGAGAAACTTTCCGGAGTCCAACTTAACTTTCCCATTTATGACAAAGAGCTATATGCTTTAGTGAGAGTCTTGCATGTGTGGAAGCATTATCTTCGGCCCCGTGAATTTGTCATCCATACGGATCATGAGACACTTAAATACCTTAAGGGTAAAAACTAAATTGAATAAGCGACATGCCAAATGGAGTGAGTTCATTGAGTCATTTCCTTATGTTATCAAGTATATCAAAGGTAAGGAAAATGTTGTGGTGGATGCTTTATCCCGCAAATGCATGCTCGAAACTCAACTTGAATTGAATGTCATTGGATTTGAGCACATTAGAGACTTGTATGCGCATGATGTTTATTTTGCCATTCCTTATGCAAAATGTCTTACACATACAACTTGGGAGCAATATTACATCAAGGATGATTATCTAATAAGAGCTAGCAAACTTTGCATCCCTGAGTCTTCTCCTCGTTTGTTGCTTTTGCAAGAGGCTCACGGCGGAGGACTTATGGGAAACTTTGGACGCGACAAGACGTTTGCTACACTCTCCAAGAACTACTTTTGGCCCAAGATGTTTCACAATGTCTCACGCTACACCAACCGTTGCTCTACATGTCGCAAAGCTAAGTCTAAAGCTCAATCCCATGGCCTCTATATGCCACTTCCTATTCTGTATCACCCATGGGAAGATTAGCAAGGACTATGTGCTTGATTTGCTAAGAATGCAAAATGGCAAAGATTTCGTATTTGTTGTTGTTGACCGTTTCTCCAAGATGGCACATTTTATTCCATGCAACAAGATAGACGATGCTTCACATATTGTCAATCTCTTTTGTAGGGAAATCTTGCATCTACATGGAGTGCCCAAGACTATCGTGTCGGACCGCAACGTTAAGTTCCTTAGCTACTTTTGGAAGACGCTATGCGCCAAGCTCATCAAGCTCTTATTCTCTTCGGCGTACCATCCACAAACCGTCGGCCAAACGGAGGTCACGAACCGCACGCTATATACTCTCCTACGCATGTTGATCAAGAAGAACATCAAGGAGTGGGAGGAGTGCTTACCCATCGCCGAGTACGCCTACAACCACGCAAGGCATTCGACTACCGGCAAGTCCCCCTTCGAGGTCGTCTACGGTTTCAACCCATTGTCCCCATTGGACATTCTACCGCTACCTCTACAAGAGCGCATCAACATGGACGTGAGTGCACGAGCAAGCTATCTCAAGAAGGTGCATGAAGATACAAGGCACACCATCGAGCGCCAAGTACACCACCTCGCGACCAAGCTCAACATCAACAAGCAACCCATGCTATACAAGGCACACCATCTCCTGGAATGCTATGTGTGATCAGGTATCAAGAAGACTGTCTCGGAGATGCTCGTGAAGACAGACAAGACCGCAAGTACACGAACGAAGAAGACCGATAAAAGGAACCAGAGAAAGTTCCCTGGACACGGACATCCGGCCCCTGTCCTGGACATACAGCCCTTGAAGGTGTCAACGGCAAAAGCAGTCCAGCCACCCTAAAGCTACAGGGCCCGGACATCTGGCCCAAGCTGCCCAGACATTTGGCTGAGCCCTGGAAATCTGGCCCGGCTTATCCAGAACGCATTTGGAACCAGCCGAAGCCAGCCCCGGACATCCGGCTCCCATGGCCCGGACATCCGGCACCACATCGAAGGCCCGGACATCCAGCCCCCCTATCTGCGCACAGTAACGGGACGAAGCCCATGAACCCCTTCTCCCCCTAGAGTATATATACTCCTCCTCCCACGTTTTTGGGTCAGCATTGTGATAGCTCATTTTTGAGTTAGAGCTTTTGTTGTAGGGTGGAGACCCTAAGTGGAGATCTTTCTCGAATTGGAGGGGGATCCATGAAGAATGCGAAGAACACGAAGAATAAGAGGGTAAATCACAAGAGGAACACTCAACAACAAGTCCAATCACACATCCACTAGACCAACAAACACACAAGATCAACAAGGTACATGAACAATCAAAGGGAAATAAGATACATGATAGAGTTCATCCCAAATCCTATGACGGAGTTGAGGTCTTGATGATCCAGAGAGATTATTCCCTAGATGGGGTCTTGATATCCACCAGGGATCTTCTCTCTCTCAAGAGGAATCCAACAAGGGGAGGTACACGAGCTAAGCTCTAATGTCTAGATCTATTCTTAGCTAATTATAAATGGAGGAGGAGGTGGAGTATATAGAGTCCTAGGGGATGAAGGGGTAAGCAGGGGTGAAATAGACATTACATGGGCAAGCCCACCAGCAACACACAGACAACCCCGTGTGCATGGGGTAAGTGCAGCCCGTGTGCACGGGGTCTCCAGTGACCTGACAACATTAGCCCATGCGCGCGGGGTCTGTAAGGCCCATGGGTATGGGGGTCCCGTGTGCACGGTATACGCATGTGCTCACGGGGTCCTCAGATCCCCGCAGACTGGGAGGCCCGTGGGCATGGGGTCGGGGAGGCTCGTGTGCACGGGGTCGCCTGGGAGCTACTGCCTTCTTCTTGGTGGTTCCTTCTCCGCTTATAGGCTTCTCTCGCGGATGGTGTAGGCGCTCGCTTGTGGGTGACCTCCTCCATGGCACATTCATCATTGGGCTCAAACCTATATGGGCACATGGTAGGGCGGTCAAGTAGTATACCATCCTCGAGGGAACTAGGAGGGAAGACATTAAGGATATAATTCACCTTAGTATAATTGAAGTAGGAGTTGGGCGTGTCTCTTAGCAATAGAACTCTTGACATGGTGAGATGATGTCATCGTGTAGAAGTGAACGATCACCAAGCGTTCTTCATATTGAAGCTCGAAATGGGCACTCTCCAATGTCGCACCGTATTGTAATTCCTTCAAAAGGAGCAAAGACAACAAACACTTGGAAAAAGAAATGTTCTTAGCATTAGTGCAAAACCATGCATTCAAGAGGTGATTTACCCAACAAGTGTCATCATGAAGCGAGGCCCCAGCACCGTCCCGATCGCCTTGTCTTCCGCCGTCCCTGGCATGCGACGTGGCTCACGGCACGCCTCCTCTGCACGGCATGGACCCCGAGCCCAGGCGTGACGGACCCCAGCGCGACCTGCCATGCAGGGCGCCAGCGCGCGATGAAGAAAGCTGCCAGGTGGTGCAGCGGCACCAAAGAGAAGCACACGCGCTTCTAGCGCCACCGCGTCAAGACCGCGTCCCACCAGAGGTAGTGGCGCGCGGGCGCCAAGATTAGGCTCCCCCCATGCGACCGGCACCTGTGAGTGCGGCAGGCTGTTGTGCTTTCACCCCAGAGCTGCGCCGCGTCGTTTGGCCTGGCAAGTTCAAGACGGATCTGCCTCCACGCTACGACGACAGTCCTGACCCCGCTGAGTTCCTCCAGCTCTATGAGCTGAGCATCGAGGCGGCGGACGGCAACGACAAGGTCATCGCGAACTGGTTCCCCATGGCCCTCAAGGATGGCGCGCGTTCTTGGCTCCTGAACCTTCTGGTGGGGTCGATCTCCTCCTCGGACGAGCTGTACAAGTGCTTCGTCACCAACTTCCAGGGCACGCACGACCGCGCTCCTGCAGCAGGCGACCTGCGGCGCATAAAGCAGCAGCCGGGCAAAACCTTGCACAAGTATATACAGCGCTTCATGAACGTTCGCCTCAAGATCCCAAAGGTGTCAGACGGGGCCACCATTTTGGCGTTTTCTGAGCGCGTCCGGGATGTCAAGATGAAGGAGGAGCTCGCCATACACGAGGACTTGTGCTCGGCCCTGGAAATGTTCAACATGGCCGCCAGATGCGCGAGGGCAGAGGAAGGTCGCCTCTCCCTCCTGGAGCTTCCGGAGGTCGATCCTGAAGACAAGAAGGCCAAGGCTAAGGATGTAAAACGCAAGGGCCCCGCTGTGCTTGCGGCTGAGCCTGAGATGAAGTGCGGCTGCGACCACGGCGAATCCTCCAGGGGCAACCGCCCGTTCTGCGTCTTCCATAAAGTTCACAGTCACAACACCAATGACTGCTAGGAGCTCAGGGCAATCCACGATGGGCGCCTTGGCCACTGTCCCGAGTGCAGCGACCGCGGCTAAGGCCGCGGAGGAGGCCATGGTGGTGGCCGTTGGGACAATCGCGACCACCGCCAGGGCTGGCGTGACCAACCCCGTGAGAACCGCTGGCAAGACCAGCCTCGTGATGGCCCCTGGAGAGACCAGCCTCGTGATGGCCCCTGGAGAGACCAGCCTCGTGAGGACCGTCCTCATGGCAATGTCGGCCTCCCTCCGCTACCGCCACCGCCAAGGAGGAACAACGACAACTGCCAAGATGATAGGGTTGGGGGCTTCCAAGAGCCTCGGGCGATCGCCTGCATCTTGGGTGGCGCTCAGGCTCCCGGCTCTCATCGCATCTTCAAGCAGTTCGCTCGTGAGGTGAACGTGGCCCTTCCCAAGCTTGAGGCGTCGCGTCCCCTCAGATGGTCCAAGTACGCCATCACCTTCGACTCCATGGACCAGCTCAAGTGCTCATCCGCCACTGGCACACTCCCGATGCTCTGCACCCCCACCATCAGCAACGTCCTCGTCACCAAAACCCTCAGCGACGGTGGCGCGGGTCTCAATGTTTTTTTGTCGAGACATTTGAGATGCTCGAAGTGCCCTACAACCAGCTTCTGCCCACCAAGCCTTTCTCAGGGGTGACCGATGGCTCCACCGTCCCCATAGGGCAGATCCGCCTCCCAGTCACCTTCGGCAAGTGCGACAACTACCACACCGAGCACCTCGACTTTGACATTACCCACATTCGCCTCCGTACAATGCCATCCTTGGGTATCCGGCCCTCGCCAAGTTCATGGCAGCAACTCACAACGGCTACAATGTCCTCAAGATGCCAGGAAGTGGCGGCATCATCACGGTCGGCTGTGACGAAAAGGATGCGGTGTTCTCCCTCGAGCGCGCCTACCAGGCTACGGCAGTCGAGAACTCTGACGACGAGGGTGCCGTCCTGCCTCCTGAGGCCGTCCCCAAGAAGAAGTAGCTCCTCCCTAGGGGCCGGCAGGAGGCTGAGGCGCCTGCCGACCGTGCCACAGGCCCCGCACCCACTGCTGGGGCACCTTCCCCTCTCGCATAGGAAGGCGCACCCGGCGCCCCTCTCAGGACGGGCTCGGGGGCTCTCATTTGGAGGGCCTCTGACCTGACCAGCGTGGGGGCGTGCTTCGACGCGCGCCTCTGTGAGCAAGGCTCAAGGCGCGAGGCGCCAAGCGCTCAGGAGTTCATCACCAAGGCGATCGAGGAGCTTCAGGAGGTGCGAGCCATGCGTGGCGAGCGTCGCCCCACACCACCCAGTGCAGCTGCCGCCCATGACATGGGTATCGAGCTGCGCGTCTGCGTCAACATCCCAGGCCACAATAGGGCTGCTTCTCAGGAGCTATTCTGGCCGTCCCTCATCGGCCGGAGTGGGGGCTACCCCTGCAGCTACGTCCGCATGCCGTTCGGCCTGCTGAACGCGGCCGCCTCATACCAGTGTCTCATGCAGGGAGTCTTGGCGGCCCATGAGGCAAGGCGCCAGGTGGTCCTGGCAGAGGAGGTGTCGGACCCTTGCGAGCTCCCCGGACCTCCAGAGCCTCCCAGGCCTCAGGAGCCGGCCGGCTCGTGAGGAGCGATCTCTGCTGCGCGCGTCTTCAGCTACTCCAATTCTTCTACAATGATCGTGCCAGGTGACTTTTTGGTTTGTTCAGTTGAGGGCATCCCTCGGGCTGCATTATCCTCAAGCTGTCAGGGCCCGCCCTGCAGCCTATATCGTTTTGATTCATGTACTCTGGACTAGTTCTGCATGCTCAAGTATCATTGTTGTTAGCATTACGCCTGTCGATCCATCATCTATGGTATTGCCTTTCACGACCCACGCGCATTGCTGACCCGCCTCTTGCTCGTCCCACGAGGGGGGCTATTGGCACGGCGCCTATGCTCGGGTCCATCCCTGCAACGCCGACAAACCTAAGCGACCGAGCTCTGGCTCGCGGCCGTCCCCGCGCACGTCACCTCACCAGGTCCTTAGTACCTTTGTCTTCTCGCGGAAAGATCACGGGCAGGATAGCAAGCGCGACTGCCCTTTGTGTCTTGTGGCTAACTTGCAGGAACCTCCGGGGGTAGGATCATGAGCGGCTTCACCAACACCACGCCACCGCGGGAGGATGCCGCGCTACGCGCCATGGGGCGCAATCCCTCCTAGGTACCCCCTCGGAGCCAGCCACTCTTTTCTCGTGCAAGTCGCTTGCACATAAAAGGGGGGCCCTTGAGTATCGCGCCTCAGGGGCTCCTACCGGCCCTCGAGCCCTCACCCCCTGGCCTTGACTACCGCATCACGACCTGGCATACCAGAAGCGGCCAAGCCTCGCTCAAGAGCCGGGTCCCGAGAACGTAGAGCACCCTGACAAGCGGGAGATGGAGTCGGTAGGAGCCCTGCGGGGGGAGGGGGCACCATCAGGAGAAGGGCGCAACCTAACGTCACACAAGAAGCTCGCCCTCACGACAAGGAAACCACCGCAGGCTCACTAAGATAATTCGCTTTGCACATCCGGGCGCGAACCCCATAAATCAGTGTTTTGTCTCTCGCGATTTCGCTCAGGCAAGGAAACTCCCCTTTCAGTCCTTCAGGAGCCGCTTGCGCACCAAAGGGGACCTCCTGAGAATCGCACCTCAGGGGCTCTTACCGGACGTCGGGCCGGTCAGCTCCTGGCCTTGACCACGGCATCGCGACCTGGCATACCAGTGACGGCCGAAGCTTGCCTGGGGACTGGGTCCTATCGGCGTAGAGCACTAAGCTACCACGAGAATAAAAGGGGGGAACCGTGCCCAAGTGAGAGATGCAAACACAACATAAGTTGGGGACACTGATATTAAGGCAAGGTGTCACAAGTCTTTAAACGCCCCCGTGGGGCCCTTCATGATTTTTGCGCAGGAATGAAACAGAAGGAAAAGACCTCCTGAGAGTCGCAACCCAGGCGGCATCACCCATTCCTCCCTTAAGCCCGAGCGAGGAGGCGCGGCGGCACATAGCAGTCATCTTCGCTTGAGCTTGGTCCAGAGGAGGTGTCGCTGCTGCTGGAGGAGCCGCGGACAAGGCCAAGGGCAAGTTCACCGCGAGGGGCCTCGCCGCCTTGCCGGCGTGCAGGGGGGTCGCCCTCTCGATCACCTCCCCTGGGGCAGCACTCCAGACGGCGGCCGTCCTCTCCGAAGACCTTGAAGAAGAGCGTCGACGCCCCGTCATACTCGAAGTGGATGGCGTGCCTCCCCTTCGAGTTGCAGGCGCGGGCGATCGCACCCCATCCCCGGGTCATGAAGACGTCGCCGGAGTAGACGACCTCGACATCCGCCTCTGAAGCTTGGCTGCAGCAGCCATAGTGTTGTAGCCACAACTCAACCGGCCCCTTTGGCGGTATCTCCCCCGCCAGGGACCGCGGGAGCTGGATCCACGTGTACGACGGTGTCGCTGCCCACACCACGAACTCGCTGGCCGTGCCGTCGCCATGGGCCTGCGGGCAAGGTGGTCGCGTGGTCTCTGCTTGTCCTCCTACCTGGCTTAGTCCTCCGTGACCCCCGCGGCCGCTCTCGCGAGCGGGACCTTGCGCACGGACGTCCGCACCAATGGGGAAACCCGGCGGGGCGTGTTCGTGCCAAGGTTGCATGGCCATAGGCGGTGCGGTGGTCTCGTGAGGGAAACTGCGCCTTTTCTTCGGTTGGAGCACCTCTGGTTCTACCAGAGGGGTTTTTCCCTTCTCGGCGGCCGAGAACCTTCTCACTGGTGCCATGGATGCCCTGGCGAGATGGTGGAGCGGCGAAGAAGAAGAACGAGCGAGCTGCAAGAAGATGAAGATGGGCTGGGGGCTCCGCCCCCCTTCCCCATTTATAGAAGAGGAAGGCTAATCGACGGCCTCCCACGCTCCAAGTCATGATGGCCCCTCTGCATGCATCAGGCAGTTGTCAAGTCAGACAGTTGCTGAGAAGACATGGGGCGGAGACGCCCACATCCCGTCAAGCGCCATGCGTCAGCCTTGCCCGCAGGCGATTGGGGCCCGCGGCGCTTCGCCCTTGCCCTTTGGCATCGCCTCGAAGCTAAGTCCGAGCGCGCCTTGGGCCCGGGGGCTACTGTCGGCATTCTGGGAACCAGGGTACCTAGAATTGCCTGCCTGCGGCCCACGGCGTGGCTCCATGGATGGCCTGGTATGGCCCATCTACAATACCACCAAGACAAGACCCTCACGAGGGGCCAAGCCTCGCGAGGCGGATGACATCAAGACCTCCCGAGGAATCGGCCTCCCCAGGCGGCCTCCCGAGGAGTGGAGATTTCTATGTAGGAACCCGGCCTCATGAGGCAACAATGACGCAAGCCATGAAGACTGAGGCAGGCGGGCGCCAGCGGGCGCAGAGAAGGCAGTTTCCTCTTTGGTGCTAAGGACGCAAGGATAGACGTGGGTTCCCAAGGAATCTGGCATAGGTTTCCATTCCGATGCAACAAGACCAAGGCCACCGGCGCGGCAGGACGGAGGTCATCGCCGAGCCCACCACCGCATCACCCCCAGAAGCTTTGCAGGCGAAGACCACCTTTCTTCAGGATAAGATGTACTACTTGTCCCCTTTCAAACTGGCCACTGTGGGATCCCTTACCACCTACGTTTTGGTGGAAGAGGACCGAGGCCACTATAAACAGAGGTTAGCCACCACCATAGAAGGGACCCCCGATCCGATCCCTGGTCGACTCATTCCCTCAACCATAGACCTCGCGAGGTTGTTCATTCCTTGTACTAGTTCATCCTCAGCCCCTCGTGAGGCCAATCCATCACAAAGCAGGAGTAGGGTCTTACACCACAAGGTGGCCCGAACCTGGGTAAACTGCCGTGTTCATCTTCTCCCTTGTTCGTGCGCATCGAGCTAGGCCATGGGGCGATGAGCTGGTTGGCTGGATAGGTTGAGTCCTTCATACACGCCCCAGAGTTTGAACCTTTCTTGGGTCTGCGGAGCCCTGAATCTGACATGATGTGATCTAGAGAATTATCAGAAGAAATCCTATGCAACATGGCATCGCAACTAATAGACTCCACATGGTAATCATCAAACTCATCATAAATGGGTAAATCATCACATGAGGAAGTCGTACTAGCATGAACATGGTAATAGGTGGATCAACATCATGCAAGCAATCAATATCAAGATTGTCCACTAGCGGGATTAGAGCATCACCTTCACCTATGATACCTTTCTCATTCCACTCATGTGGTGTAGGTGAGGTGGCAAGGCCCAAGTCATGGTCAACGTCATCATCATGATGGAACCATGTGGGGGTGCATCATATTTCACCATGGCCATCTTCTTGTCCAAGGGAAGGCCGAAGTCGTCAAGGATCGGCGCGTCATCATATATGGGACCTAACACAAAATGAGAAGACACAATAGAGGTAGAGGTTAAGTTGCTAGAAATCAAAATGGCCTAACATGCCCTATCAACTACCTCACTCCCTCTACGTGGTGGTGGCTCACTCACTCCCTCAAAATAGGTGCACTCAATGTCACATATGGTGAAGTCACTCAAATCACTCAAGTGGTGGTGGTGGTGGCTCTTGTCACATGTGAATAGGGGCAACTCATCATATATGGGGATAGTGGTGAAGTCACTCTCACTCACAATATGGATGCACAAGTATCACAACTCATCATCATACACCTCCTTGGTCAAAGGGAAAATCCCATGCTCAACCATCTCATAGTCGTCGCCGTGGATGAAGGCCGAAGATGGCACATCATCACTCCCGCCAATTCTTGATCATCACCGTGTCGGTTGCCTCCAAATCTTGATCCTTGAATTGTTGCATAGTTGTAGTCGTCGCTGCACCGTCTTGAAAAAGAATCGTCGTAGACTCAACATCGTCAATGCCACAAAGAGGAAGGGCGGTGAAGTCAAACTTTGGAGTGTCGTCTTGTAGCTCATCGGGCTTGGACATCTCGGTGGTACTAGCCTCATGCTTGCCGTCTTGGAGCATGGTCATCACACAGTGTGCTTGGGGTCGAGTAGACTTGGCCTTCATGAGTTTTTGCTCCGCCTTGAGAGCACCAAAGTACATGTTGTCAAGGGACTCGTAGTTGTTCGTGAATAGAGGCTTGGCGATGTTGTTGTTCAATCCCATCGTGAAGTAGAACTTCATCCAAATGGGGTGGTCCACACTGGCTCATCGCAAGGCTTTCTTCATCTTCTTGAAGTACTCATCGAGTGACTTGGATCCTTGTATGGTGTTCTCCAATTGGGGAAGAAGATGTTCTGTATAGGTGGAAGACACAAATTCTCGCCGCATAGCATTCCTCGTCTTGGGCCAACTAATGTCTAAGTTCTTCGAAGGTGTGTGAAGCCACCATATCAACGTGTGGTCGTGGAAGGTACTTGTGCGCACTTCACTTGATCTTCGGAGGGGTCTTGATGTAGCTTGAGGTAGTCATCCATCTTGCGCTCCCACTTGAGGTACACTTCAGGGTCATTAGTCCCAAAGAATGGAATCTCATTGGTGTTGGCAAAGTCGAAGTAGCTCGTGGAAGTAGTAGACTTGAGCTCGTGGAGTAGGCAAAGATGTCGTACATCCAAAGGCGAAGATGCCTTGAAGTCACTCGGCAAAGATGCCAACATAGTGGATGAAGCCATAGTCTTGGGGTCGATGTCGCTGTTCTGTATGGCCCATGTCCACGGGGGTGCGGGAGGCCGTGTGCATGGGGTCCCATGTGCATGGGGGTCGAAGGCCCGTGTACACGGGGTTGGCAAAGAAGCCAACATGCTCTTGGAAGGTTGCTCTTCTGTTCTTTTGGTACGCCCTTGATGAACTTGAGAGTCCTGGTCTTGTCGGTGTCGATGCCGGTTTGTACTTGTCGGAGGTGGTAGCTCGGGAGTCTTTGCACTTGAGCGTCTTCTTGAATATGATGAAGACCGCTTGCGGCTGTTGATGACGACCTTGAGCTCCTCCACGTGCTTGTCCATCTAGGCATTGATGAAGTACTTCATGGCATCAAACTCTTCGTTGTGGTTGTAGACCAGAGATGATGTGCTTTGCCTATCCATCACAAGGCTCGAGCAAAGGTGAGCAGGCAATGAGATAAACAATACCAATCTACCTTTTCCCAAAGTTGAGGATGCATCCTGTGTCACTCAATGTGAAATGAAAGAATAATGGAATTGGTATCGGACTTGTTCACTCACACCTACAAAGTAAAGCTTATCGAGTGGTTTGGTTAGGACAAGTGGCACAAATTCATGCAAATTGAAGTCCAAGATATGTAAATGTTGAGATAAATCCAAAGGACTCAAAATGCAAAGCAAGTGATCACAAGTATAGAGCAGGTTAATAAAGAAACACACATGGTGGGATAATGGGGCTTGTGCAACTATAGGGATGAGCAATACAAAATTACCTAACGAAGACGAAGCTCATGTTGCACAAACACTAGGAGAGCACTAGCTTGATTCCACACTTGGGCACGATTCACCACTTGGCACTAACCTATATGTATACAAGCTAAAGGTTTCCTATTCCATGTGTCCTCATGCACAAGTATCTCTTTTAATGCTCAACTCTCTTTTGCTTATAAGCTTATGATCTTTCTTTCTTGCTTAAAAGCTTTTTTTTTCTTTTTTTGTTGTTGTTCTCTTCCTTTCCACTTTTCTTATTGAGCCTCAACCAATCACATGAGATAAGTATCACAAGATATGCATGGAGCAAGCAATTGCACTATATGATGTATCCAATGATGCAACAATATGATATAGTATCACTATGGTGCACAAGTTTTCACGAAGCCCGACAATACTTGGATAGCTAGTCTCAATAGGTATGAAGGTATTCGCAAAGATGGTTGGGCTATCAACATGTAATGGCAAGGAAGGAAAAGTTTATGACAGAATGGATTCCTTCGTCACACTTAATCTTTCATGAAGTCGGGGATAACCGGCCTTGCTTCCGGTTGAAGATGTTCTCAAAGGATGGATGGTCGTCGTCGATGCGGAATGTCGTGGTGGATGTAGTCAATGGAACGATACAAGTTTTCAGTGGTGGACGAAGATGTAACCATCCCTAAGTAGCAGAAACACCTTAGGAAACTCAAATCACAACTCAAACAACCACAAATGCAATGGGAACCAAAATGGGTTAGTTTGCGGAAGTTTTATGTGGTGGTGCGGAACTTATGGTGGAGGGCCTATGCAAAGATGCGAAAATGCAAAAAATATGATGGACTCAAATTATGCTAAAACAAATATGAGCAGCTCGGGCACGTCGCTAGCTTTTCAATGAGCCAAAGAACACCCAAATCGGAGTTCGGGAGTGGGAGTTATGGCTGAAAACGTGAAGCGGTCGCGGCTGTTCTATAGGGGGGCTATGCACACGGGGTCAAAGGGCCGTGGGCACGGGGTCCCATGCGCATGGATAGGGCCGTGGGCACGGGGTGTCCAGGAACTTCACGGGGGCTCATGGACATGGGGTCTAGGGCCCGTGGACACGGGGGTGGCGGAAATTTCGTGATTTCGAGGACAAAATTGAAGGGGATAAAGAAAAATTAGGCTATGGGGATGCAATAGAAGGTGGATCTAGTTCCTAAACACCAGATCCATGGATTGAAATCAACAAAAACACACTAGGAATAACAAATCACAAAAAAATTGGTATGGCTCTTTTTGAGGGGAATTTTCGAATTAGGTTAAAAACAAGCAAAATTAGGCTAGAAAACGGTGGGGAAGACTCCAAATTCGTGATCAACGTGGCTCTAGATACCTAGATGTTGTAGGGTGGAGACCCTAAGTGGAGAACTTTCACGAATTGGAGGGGGGTCCACGAAGAACGTGAAGAACACGAAGAACAAGAGGGGAAATCATAGGAGGAACACTCAACAACATGTCCAATCACACATCCACTAGACCAACAAACACACAAGATCCACAAGGTACATGAACAATCAAAGGGAAATAACATACATGATAGAGTTCATCCCAAATCCTATGAAGGAGATGAGGTCTTGATGATCTAGATAGATCCTTCCCTAGATGGGGTCTTGATATCCACTAGGGATCTTCTCTCTCTCTCTAGAGGAATCCCACATAGGGAGGTACACGAGCTAAGCTCTAATGTCTAGATCTATTCTTAGCTAAGTATAAATGGAGGAGGAGGTGGAGTATATATAGTCCTAGGGGATGAAGGGGTAAGAAGGGGCGAAATAGACATTACATGGGAAAGCCCACCAGCAACACACAGACAGCCCCGTGTGCATGGGGTATGTAGAGCCCGTGCGCATGGGGTCTCAAGCGACTTGACAACATTAGCCCGTGCGCACGGGGTCTGTAAGGCCCGTGGGTACGGATGTCCCATGTGCACGGTACACGCCCGTGCGCACGGGGTCTTCGGATCCATGCAGACTCGGAGGCCCGTGGGCACAGGGTCGGGGAGGCCCGTGCGCACGGGGTCTTCGGATACATGCAGACTCGAAGGCCCATGGGCACGGGGTCGGGGAGGCCCGTGCGCACGGGGTCTTCGGATCCATGCAGACTCGGAGGCCCATGGGCACGGGGTCGGGGAGGCCCGTGCGCACGGGGTCATCTGGGAGCTGGTGCCTCCTTCTTGCCAGTTCCTTCTCCGCTTCTAGGCTTCTCTCGTGGATGGTGTAGGCGCTCGCTTTTGGGTGACCTCCTCCATGGCACGTTCATCATTGGGCTCAAACCTATATGGGCACATGGTAGGGCGATCAACTAGTATACCATCCTTGAGGGAACTAATAGGGTACGCATTAAGGATGGAATTCACCTTATTATGATTGAAGTAGGAGTTGGGCGTGTCTCTTAGCAATGGAACTCTTGACATGGTGATGTCCGTAGGATGCTTCGCATCAGCTTTGCTCATCCACTTGTACCCCTACTTCATTAGAGACCAAGGCCTCCTAGGAGAAGATCCCCCAAGTGGATTCAAGACTCCGTCTAGGGAAGAACCCCTCATGGATTCAAGACCTCAACTCCTCACAGATTGGGATGAACTTGCTATCGTGTATATTCCCTTGTCCTTGGATATTTGTGAGCTCTTTGTGTATGTGGATCTAGCACATGTGTGATTAGATCAAGTCAATTTGTGTGTTTCCTCTTGTTTTTCCCCTTGTGTTCTTCGGGAATCCCCCTCCAAATTGTGAAAGATCGGCCCCTAGGGTTCCACCCTACATCAGACACTATGTAGGGTACCATTGGAATTCTAATTTACGTGCTTTGCACATACTAGAAGTACTAGTGCCACATCATCTAAAGTCTTTCTACACGCACATTTCTTGTACAAATGTGTTCCACCGTGCACCCGCGCATTTGTATGTGGGAACGAGTTCGTGCGTGCACCTCTTCTCTTTAGTACACCTAGTCCGTGTGTGTGTGAGAGAAAGATTGTGTGTGTAAGAAATCACAAGAGATTCGTGAATTTATGTGTTTGTGTGTGGGGCGGATGTAGAGGGAATACGTGTCAATGCAATTTGTGTGAAAGAGAGGCCTATATACATACATGTATGTGCATGGGGGTGATATACGAGAAAGGATGGGAGGGGTCGTCTACGTGAGATATCGATAGACACAGATAGAGGGACAAACTCTACGAGTGTACATGCACTGGGAGAGGGGGGCTGGAAGCTGGTGCGAGGGGCCAACTGCAGGGAGACTGGGAAGGAGTGTACAAGTGCGAGATCGATATTTAAAGAGAGAGGGTGAGAACATGCATAGTTGCGCACGCAGTGGTGGAGCCAGGAAAAATAAATGAGGGGGGCCAAGCATTGCTAATCCTTGTTGGGGAGGGCCAGTTCATCAGACTAAACTAATTTACCAGCAATTAATCTACTGATCACATGCATATTAGCCGTAATATAGTGATGTTAGGGGGGGCAGGGCCCTTGCCAGTCCCCTTGTCTCCGCCACTTTGCGCGCGTCTGAGAGATGAAGCGGAAGGCATGGATGATGAGAGGGGATAAGATGGATAGATATTGTGTGTGTATTAGCTATGTAGTCCTATCTAGAGAGCAGTACTGCAGGATGCTGCTAACGCGACACTACAATTAGAGACCCTTCGACGAAACTGTGTGCGATGCATTAATCGCAAACGGTGATGTAAAAAACCGTCAAAAAAGATGCAAAACATTTGTGATGGCGGATACATCAAACACGGTTCAGATTTTAGTTGCGTGTGTGATGCGGGGCATACGGTTCAGTTCAATGAACTATTTCCGACGAGGAAGAAGAACAGAAATGGGTAGCCAAATAAAGGTGTGTGCGATATACGACATACAGTTCAGTCGGATTAACTATTTGTGATGAGGCGGAACAACAAAAACGGGCAGCCAGATGAAGGTGTGTGCGATTGAGGGCATAAGCTTCAGACGGATGAACTGTTTGCGATTAGGCAACACAACAGAAACGGTCAGCCAGATCAACGTGTCTGCGATTGATGGCATACACTTCACACGGATGAACTGTTTGCGATTAGCCACAACAAACAGAAATAGTTAGACAGATCAACGTGTGTGCGCTAGACGGGCACACATTCTAATTAAAAGAAGCATGCGCGATGGTAATAACAAGCGCGCACGGTTGTTGGAACAAGATGTGTGCTGGCATTGCCTATTGCGGTGCACACTATGGTGCAAACACCACGTACGCGGCCGAGAAAGCGTGCCCACATTACGCCGTCCGGGAATAGTGCCGCACTTAGAAATTATAGAACCGTCAATAAATTTTGAGCCTGCGTCCCGTCACATTCCAAATTACTACCATGCTATATTTAATTGCAAACCTGTTCACACCGATCAAAACCTAAACGGTTTCCCACTTAGGAGTGTATTAGTACACAGTTAGAAATACTACTACTCCAAGATGACTGCACATTCCTCCTCAACTCCTCATACACAAAAACAAGCAAGTCATTCATCATTGTTCCCTTGTGTCTGCCATGGCCAGCGTGAGTTCTGGGTCGAGAGATTACCACTAGGGAGAGGCGAGCATGGAAGCGGAAGAACGAGAGATGTCCCGCCTCACCGCGAAAGCAGCCAACATGTCCCGCCGTGCGGCCGTAGCAGCACAAAGGTCCCGCCGCGCTGTCGATGCAGCAGACTGGTCCGGCCGCGCCGCGGAAGCAGCAGAGATGTCCCGCTGCATCGCGAATGCAGAAGAGATGTCCTCCCGTGCTGCGCTGGCCTGGGAAAAAGTCTCGTGGGCAGGCAAGGACTCTCACAGGCGCATGCGTGCTATGTTCGATGACCTGGTGGGTCAAATCTCTGATTGGATGAAGCAGCATGACGAGATGAATGCCTCCTTTGAAAATGCTACCAGTGTCATCCAGGGACTAGGGGAGGACAAGGCGAAGCTCCGCACCGAGTGCGACCTGCTGAGGGCGAAGATTGCCGGAACGACGAAGCAGCACGAGGAGACCACTACCTTGTTGCAAAGAACCGGCGTCATCGTCAAGAAACTTATGGACGAGAATGCCATGCTCCGCATTGAGCGCCAAAAGCTGGTGGAGGAATTTGTGGATGCTCTCAAGCAGCGTCTTGAGGATACGAAAGAGCTCATCGCCACTCGCCACGGATACTAGTTCCCGCGACCTGCAGCAACACATCAATAAAGTAGAGATCAGCGAGCCAGATCGTTGTATTCCTTCTTCTTTTTCCCTTGTGTATTTCGGGCGTTGCCACATGTGGCTTTTTTAATTATCTTCCTAAATATGTAAGACAATTATTATCCACTGTCATCGTCCTTATATACATCAGTCTTGCTATAAGTCGCAGTCGATGCTATATAGGTCCGTCGGATCTTACATCAAGATCCGTGCAAAACCTTCTTTTCAGATTTTCTTTTCTCTCTCTTAAATCTCAGTCGAGTGAGACATAGCCACGCCATGAAACAGGGGCTCTGGCGCCATTAATGGAGACGTTGGGAGGGAGGTGGGTGGCGGATAGAGGTCAAAGGGCTCTCCTCCCGATGAGCACACACAAGGGTCTGATCGCACGCCTCCCATACTCAAATAGCTACCCCGCACGACACCTCCTAGCCAATAAAAAACGGGGACGCGTGGCGGCACGTAAATGGTAAGTAGAACGCCCACGGTTTCAATAATACTTGTGTTTCCGAGCTGTAACATGACAGCACTTGTTCCAAAATGACTTTGTTGATTGTTAATGTGTGCACCTTCGCAAATCGGACAAAAAATTTACCACAGCATGTTGGTGCCATGTCAAGACACCATGCCAAGTTTCATGATTTTCAGGAGAGTTTTGGATTGACAGGAATTTTAAAACCAAGTTTCTCGATGTTTTCGGCCGAGCCAAGACGCCCAGATGTTTGAATTCCATTCCCACTTCTTGCATGGGACCTAGAAATTCGCTCAAGTACACATAAATGATTTTCCAACTAACTTTTGCGCACCGGAGCATGCGCTTGTACTTCAAATTTTAATTATGTGCATTAAATGCCTAGAAAATCAATTAATGTATAAAAAAGTCCAAACGAACCCGGAATAATTCCAAAATTTAACACGAAACTCCTATTTGGTCTAAGCTGCCTGTGTAAAAAAATCAAGACGGGAGAAGGCAGCGTATGTCGTTTCGCACACAGAGGTGACACGTTCCCTCTCGGAACTATGAGCCTTCTTGATAGAAGCTCCGGTTTGCAAGAAGCTTATACCAAAGCTTGTCCCAATTCGGCCAAAAAAATTACCACAGCATGTTGGTGCCATGTCATGACACCATGTCAAGTTTCATGATTTTCAGGCGAGTTTTGGATTTACGGGAATTAAAAAAACAAGTTTCTCAATATTTCCGGCGAGTCACGACGCCCAGATGTTTGAATTCCATTCCCATTTCTTGCATGGGACCTAGACATTCACCCAAGGGCACACATGTGATTTTTCAACCAACTTTGGTGCACTAGAGCATGTGCTTGTAGTTCAAATTTGAATTATGCACATTAACTGCCCAAAAATTCAATTAATGTATAAAAAAGGCCAAACGAACCCGGAATAATTCCCAAATTTAGCACGAAACTCCTATTTGGTCTAAGCTGCTTGTGTAAATAAATCAAGGCGGGAGAAGGCAGTGTATGTCGTTTCGCACACGGAGGTAACACGTTCCCTCTCAGAACCACGAGCCTTCTTCAGAAAAGCTCCGGTTTGCAAGAAGCTTATACCAAAGCTTGTCCCAATTCGGCCAAAAAATTTACCACAGCATGTTGGTGCCATGTCATGACACCATGGCAAGTTTCATGATTTTCAGGCATGTTTTGAATTTACAGGAATTAAAAAACCAAGTTTCTCAATATTTTCGGCCGAGGCACGACGCCCAGATGTTTGAATTCCATTCCCATTTCTTGCATGGGACCTAGAAATTCACCCAAGGACACACATGTTATTTTTCAACCAACTTTGGTGCACCGGAGCATGTGCTTGTAGTTCAAATTTGAATTATGCACATTAAATGCCTAGAAATTCAATTAATGTATAAAAAAGGCCAAATGAACCCGGAATAATTCCAAAATTTAGCACGAAACTCCTATTTGGTCTAAGCTACCTGTGTAAAAAAATTAAGGCGGGAGAAGGCAGTGTATGTCGTTTCACACACGGAGGTGACACGTTCCCTCGCGGAACCACGAGCCTTCTTGAGAGAAACTCCAGTTTGCAAGAAGCTTATACCAAAGCTTGACCAATTCGGCAAAAAAATTTACCACAGTATGTTGGTGCCATGTCATGACACCATGCCAAGTTTCATGATTTTCAAGCGTGTTTTGTATTTACAACAATTAAAAAACCAAGTTTCTCAATATTTTCGGCCAAGCCACGACACCTAGATGTTTGAATTTCATTCCCATTTCTTGCATGGGACCTAGAAATTCACCCAAGGACACACATGTGATTTTTCAACCAACTTTGGTGCATTGGAGCATGTGCTTGTAGTTCAAATTTGAATTATGCACATTAAATGCCCAGAAATTCAATTAATGTATAAAAAAGGCCAAATGAACCCGGAATAATTCCAAATTTTAACACGGCACTCATATAGTTCTATGTTGCTTCTGTAAAAAATCAAGGGGGGGAGGCAGCGTATATCGTTTCGCACACAATGGTGACACGTCCCCCCTCGGGAACCACGAGTCTTCTCTAGAGAAGCTCCGGTTTGCAAGAAGCTTATTCCAAAACTTGTCCAAATGCGGCCAATTTTTTTACCACATCATGTTGGTGCCAAATGACACCATGCCAAGTTTCATGATTTTCAGGCGAGTTTTGAATTTACAGGAATTTAAAAACCAGGTTTCTCAATGTTCCCGACCGAGCCATGATGCCCAGATGTTTGAATTTCATTCCCATTCCTGCATGGGACCTATAAATTCACCCAAAGACACGCATGTGATTTTTCAACAAACTTTTGTGCAATGGAGCATGTGCTTGTAGTTCAAATTTGAATTATGCACATTAAATGCCTAGAAACTCAATTAATGCATAAAAATGCCAAACGAACCCGGAATAATTCCAAATTTAAACACGACACTCATGTAGTTGCATGTTCACTGTACATAAATATTCTAGCAATTCAAACACCATCCTCTCCCTCCGTAACACCATTTTGTCTTTCAAAACATAATGAAAAAATTAGGTATACCACAAACAGTTTACTAGCAAGAATCGTGTGGGATGCGATATAAAATATCTTGGTGCACCGTCTTCTCTAGCTTACGCAGGAAGCTTCATCGTCTACAGTCCACCGCCCGCGCTTGAACCACACTTGCGTGCCAGTTTCTCACGGCACCGAGCGAAATTTTTCTGCCACCGTGGAAATATCTATCTCCCCGCCCCTCCGTCCCACCAAAAGCCACATTTCCACTGTTCCCCCTTGCTTTCCAAGTTCAAACCTTCACTGCTGCTTACTAGCAGCTCAGCCTCCTCGCTGGCGACCCTTCTTCTTGCAGCGCCGCCTCCTCGCCGGCGACCCTTCTTCTTGCAGCGGCGCCTCCTCGCCGTCGACCCTTCTTCTTGCTGCGCGGCCTCCTCGTCGCCGACCAATCTTCTTGTCGCGCGGCCTCGTCTATATGGTCAGGTAATCCACACCCCACCCACACCATCCTCCTCCTTCCCCGTCCCACTTACCCCGAACGACGGCACGACACCTTCCGCCGAAATCACTGGCCCCGTCCTCCAATTAAGCGCCGCCCACAGCCATTTTGCACGCAGTATAACATGGAGATCAGTAGCATATGGAAGCGGAGAAGCAAATCGCGGCCGCACATGCACACGAGGTCGCTATGGCTACCATGCGTGCCGACCACCAGATCTTGGAGGACCACCTCGTCTTCAAGGCCACCGTCGACACCGCCACACGGTTGTCTACTTTAAAATAGAGTTCATGTTGTTTTCTCGAGGCCACCGCCCGTGCCTTCTAGTGATTTGTCCTTTGTAATGTTAATATGCAATCTGATGTTCAGTTAACAGTTTGGTCCTCTGAAATGTAATGTTCAAATAACAGTTTGGTCCAACAATTGCTACATTTCGTAGTACTGTTCTCAAGCATTCTTTGTTTTGTTAACTGTCTTATCTTCCAGTACATGTTTCTATTCTGCAATGTCGTGCTCAGTTAACTGTTTTGGTTCATTTGGTCTGCTATCCATTTAACTATCTGGTTCAATTCTGCAATTTGATTTTCATTTGCTGTGGGTACAATTTTGTATTGTTATGCATGTGAGAAATAAATCGAATTTGGCTGTACTCCATACATATTCTACTGATAGTATGGCAACTCTCAGTTAACCTGATCAAGATCTTCCTTATATGTGTTGCAGGGAAACAATGGGAGACACTGCGGTTTACCATCGAGGTTTGCTCATGCATGGTCCTTTAGCTAATAGCACATTATTATGCAGTTGCAGGAATCATTCTAATAATTTTGTTTCTTACAATTTGGTCTTGCACATGTAGGTCCTGCTGTCAAAGACTTACACCCACTGTTCGATCCATTTTGCATATGGGGAAATGAGATGTCCATGAATATCAATCAAGTCAAGAAACTCAGAAAGATTGTTAGGATGAAGAAACTTGTGACGAATAACAGCAAGATCTTTGTTTGCACAATCAAGAAGACATCAGTCAACTATAGGAAGGTACTAACTCTTTTACCTTGTTTTTACCCCTTGCACCATTTCAAAATTTATAACAGCAATTTATGCATATCTTTTTTTTCAGTACTTTTCAAAGCAGTTCACCGATGATTACCTCTCAAACCACCTGCATTGTCAAGAGGCGATGAAGGTATTCATTCAACACCCACGGTACAATATTGAAGTCTTCCTGAAGAGGAGGAATGTTGGGCGGGCAATTATCCATAGCCACTGGCCTAAAGTTGCAAGGACATTCAACATCACTGAAGGCTCAATATTTGCCTTCCGCTTCTGCAGTTTCCCAGATGAGATTCATCTGTCTATTTACCGTGTATGATGCTACTTTCCAAAGGTTTTCGATGTTGCATGTGAAATTTGGTGCTGTTGTGTAATGGCGTAACTTAGTGCTGAAGCTATCTGATGTAATTCGATTATGAAATCCTGGTTGTCGTTATACTGATATGAAATATCTGGTGTGTTTTATAGGAAATGTCAAGTTGATTACTACATGGATTATCAATAATAGGCTAATTACTCTTCTTATTGGGGTTTTTTATTGCAGACGGTTACTCAGACAACACCGTGGGCGATGAACTCAAACAACCCACACGGTTTCTAGAAAGTAGGTGTGTTGGATCAACTAACAATCACACACGGCTTCCGGCAGAGAACTGTTTGCATTAGGCCACCTTGCACAAATGTTTCCACACAAAAAACTGTGTGTGATATACATACGAACGGAAATGTTTTTCTAGGATTCACCGTGTGGTATGTACATACGAACGAAAGCGATTGGGTTTCGATGCCTCGCCCGATTGCACACGAGCTCATTTTGACCCTGCCTGTGTGGCTCGAGGGCCTATCCCTGATGGTTTCTGGGTCGTGTGGGAAGGACCCCCCTATCGCACACACTCACTAGGCGACGGTTTAAAACTCTGTCGTGGAAAGGGGGTAAAAACCGTTTGTATAGCACGTCTCTGCACCAGTGGAGGTAGATTGATCGATATGTACGTGGGAAAATGGGCGAGACCTAACTACAGATATAGATCGATCAGTTTGTGTGGAAAACAGGGAAAGACCTAGCTATATATATACACACATAGAGGAATATCGATCCTTGCGCATGCAATGTGAGAGATAAAGATGGCCCAAAGTGACGAAGAGGGGGAGGTGTGTGTGTATGCATGGGAGACTGACCTGAAGAAAAAGATTGTGTGTGTGATGGATAATGCCGAGTGTGAGTGTATGTGCATAATCAATACAAAAGTGAATTCAAATATTTGAATAAGAGATCATGATGTTTGAAACCCATGCATGCATGAATATAATTAAGATATGCGTGATGTGGTTTTGAATCGAGCATGCTATACTGTATACACATCGAACAAGGTCAAATTAATCTGAATTTGAGATACCAATGGCATGCATCGTTTGGCCACATTGCATCCATGCATGGACACAACTATTCAAATTGGAGATGATGGGTGGCTTTCGCAGCTCATATTTTAATGTTTTGTGCGTGTGTGTGTGTGCGTGTGTTGTGCATGTTAAACATATTATACATAGTATCAAAAATGGTTTAGATTCTTGTTGGTGTACTAAGTACTGGGACTTTAGTACCCCATACTTGTGCACGGGCAGTCGTAGCCAAGCCCGCGGCAAGGCTTGCCGGGGGAATAATTGGAGATTAGTGCAAGATTGTTAAGGGGACGCTCAGACCAAGAATCAAAGGATCAGGAATTAATAAGATCTGAAGGCCGAAGACCAGGCCCCCGACAAGATCTTGCCGGGGTGGCTCACGAAAACCGGCAAGGTTTGGGCCCGGCAAGACTTGGGCCCGGCAAGATTTGCACCCCGGCAAGACTCTATCACTATTCCGCCGCTTCAGCACGGCAACGAGCCTGACATTCTGGGTCCTTCTCTGGATACGTGGCAATGCGCCAGTGGAGGAGAGCTTGGGCGGTGCTGATGGGATGGCCCCTTTTTCCATCCCCAAGAAAGTAAGGACACCTAAACGGACACCTCACGGTGCATTAAATGTGTTCGTCCTAATCCGTCAGTGGTTAGGTATGATAATCCTGTAGCTACTTTACACCTCAAAGTATGTTCATTTTGCCACTGTGGTGACCCCTTTGAGCATATAAAAGGAGGCCCAAGGCAACTGCTACAGAGGGGGGGATCTTCTGGCCCATTCTGCATGCGTAGCTGCTTTTTGAACATACTGTTCATTGCAAGCGCTCCTGGAGCCTGGGCTCAAGAACACCCATAATAAAACAAGGCAGGAGTAGGGTTTTACGCTGATTAGCAGCCCGAACCTGGGTAAAATCACCCCTCGCCGATCGTTGGTTCTGCTCTTTGTGCATATCTCTCTCCCTGCCGAACCGTAAAGGGGTCCTTTCGGATCCCATAGGTGTCGTACGCCGACATCTTTGGCGTGCCAGGTAGGGGGATCGAGGTTGTGCGAACCTGATCCAGTGATCGGCGCCTTAGTTTCTTCATTATCTCCATCATCATGCCACCCAAGAAGAAGAGCGCCGCAATGGCGCAACCATCCACGTCCGTTTTGCCTATGCCCTCGCGTACGGGTGACGGCGCGGATGCGGAAGGAAGAGGTTTAGAGCCTCCATGACGTTCCGGTGATCCAAGCCAGGCGAGCGGCGTCGTTCGCAGCGGCAGCGGCAACCCACATGCCGCTGGATCCAGAGATGAAGCTGTTTTGCCTACGGGAGGTGCAACAAACTCCAGAGATCGAAGAACGCCTTCTAGGGCTCCCGCACCGGCGCAAGCGTCGTGGCCTTCCCAGGTCGTGTACGATGAACAACGCCATGGCGCTGGTGGTTCAAGGCGTCCCCATGAAAAGACTTCTGTGCATCAGTCCCAAGGTGCGCAGGCCCAGCATGCACGCCAAACTGCTGGCGGAAGTGGCGCGCGGTCGCGTGACCATGACGGTGCTCCTTCTAACACTGTTAGGAGTCAGAGCACCTCACGTACCTCGCACCTGTCACCGCCGCCTATGCCAGCGGAAGCTTTGGCACATGCGCAGCTGCTCCTTGATTTCCCTCCTGCTCCGGAGAAGATGGAGGAGTGGCGAGCTACTATCCATAGCCTCATTGGCTTCGCCCACAAAGATGGGCCGCAGGAGGCAGGGCCCTCGCAACGGCGGTCCGTCGATCCGGCGCGAGCCGATGTGGAGAAAACCGGAGGTGGTGCAACCATGGTGCACTCCCCTCCACGACATCAACGGCGGTCGACAACCCGGCGGATTGATGGCCGTGATGATGATTCCACGGCATCGTCCGATACACGGATGCGCCGCGACCAGCGTCAAGTTCTCCAGGAATGAAGCAAAGAGGACGCTCGAACCACCATCGAGCGGCGACGGGAAGCGCTCTATCAATCTGATAAGCGCGTAGGGCCCGCTGTTGACGAGCCTGCGCCAGGGGACGTAGGCGACTTGCCTTACGAGGTAGGTACTCCAGCGTTTACCCGTGAGCTGCGGCAAGTCCAGTGGCGCAATTCCCGAACCTTCAAGCCAGAGGTCCCGGAGAAATATGACGGCAAGACTCATCCCTCAGAGTTCCTGAGCATCTACACCATTGCGGTGCAGGCTGCCGGGGGCCGAGACGACAAGATACTTGCCAACTACTTCCTGTTGGTGCTCAAACCCAACATCAGGTCGTGGTTGATGCATCTGCCGGAGGATTCTATTTCTTCTTGGTCAGATCTGTGCCATCAGTTTGTTGGCGCCTTCGTTGGAGGCCACCAAGCTCCTGGCCAAGAGAGTGATTTGCATATCATCCCTCATAAGGAGGGCGAATCCCTGCGCAAGTTTATCCAGAGATTTAGCCGGGTGCAGTACAATATTCCTGACGTTCACCCTGCCGCTGTCGTGAGCGCGTTTCATCAGAACGTGCGTAACCGCAAAATGCGGGAAGAGCTGGCAATGAACAAAGTCAGGAGTACGCCTTGGCCGACAAGTGCGCTCGGGCTGAAGAAGGGAGGAAACTCCCTGGTGAGGCTGTTGGCGCAGGGGCCGAATCAGAAGATGAAGACGCTGCAACCCCACCAAGGAAGAACCGGCGGCGGAACAAGAAGCGCAAAGGCAAGGCCGTGCTTGCTGTCGAGGAATCCGTCAACCCCGGCACCGCCAAGAAGGCCAAGGTTGATGACCCTGGCAAGGAACTTGCCGGGTGCGCCTCCTGCCAGGCCTTGGCGGCTGCCGACAGGTCGGAAAACTCCGGCAAGCAGTATTGCAAGATCCATCGCACCAAGGGCCACGATCTCCAAAACTGCCAGCAAGTTGAAGGCCCAAGACGGTGCTGAGGGGTCCGGCAAGAAGCGCGGCGGCCGAGGGGGTCGCTGCGGCAAGACCAAGCAACAGAGGGAGAGGCCCGCTCGAGGCCGTGACAAAGAAGAAGGTGATGATGATGATGGAGAAGATGATGAGTCCAGTGAGCAAGAATTTCAGAAAGCTACAGAGGCTATGTGTATCGACAGTGGCGCCTCGTTGCATTCTTCCCACCATCGACATAAACAGTGGGTGCGAGAAGTTAATGCAACAGAGCCATCGTTCGATGCATGTAAGCCCCTGAAGTGGTCTAACACGCCTATCATTTTCGACGCTGAGGATCACCCTAATCGCACAACTGCGGTCGGGTGCTTGCCATTGTTGGTTTCACCAACAATCCGCAACCTCAAGGTGACGAAAATGCTAGTTGACGGTGGGGCCGGACTGAACCAAACTCGCCGGATGTGCTCAAGAGGCTCCAAATTCCTGATGAAGATCTCGAGGAAACGGGCACGTTTCAAGGGGTCAATCCAGGAAGGACTCAGCCAAAAGGCAAGATTACGTTACCGGTGACATTTGGTAGCGAGCTCAACTACAGGACATAGAAGGTAGTGTTTGATGTCGCCAAGATTACTATGTCATACAATGGGATCCTTGGCTGCCCAACGCTGACTAAGTTTATGGCGGCATCACACTACGTGTATAATGTATTGAAGATGCCCGGGCCATTGAGTGTCATTACTATTCATTCCGACAAGAGGGATGCGCTCATCTGTGCCGACCAACTCTACCGGGAAGCAGTTGCAGCACTTGCCGTCAAGGCATCTGCTCCTGCCGCTGGAACTCCCGGGGGGAAGAAGAAGACCGGCAAGAATCTTGGCGCGAACTCCGGCAAGCGCACCTCCTCGGAGTGCTACGCTTCCGTTGAGGACGCACCAGAGAGTTCCACCAGCAAGAACAAGAAATCCAAGGCTGCACCACCAGAGACCAAGAAGGTCCCCGTCAGGGAGGACGGAACGGGAGGAACTTTCACCATAAGTTCCACCCTAGATGACAAATAGGAAAGCGCGCTCATTGCCTTCCTACGGGCGAATGCCGATGTGTTTGCATGGCAACCGTCTGACATCCTCGGTGTTCCCAAGGAGATAATTGAGCACCACCTTGCTGTCTGTCCTCACGTGCGGCCCATCAAGCAGAGGGTAAGGAAGCAAGCCTTGGAGCAGCAAGAATTCCTCGCCGAAGAAATCAGAAAGCTGGAAGCAGCAGGATTGGTCAGAGGAGTGCTTCACCCAACCTGGTTGGCCAATCCAGTTGTAGTGCGCAAGGCGAATGGGAAATGGAGGCTGTGTATTGATTATACAGATATCAATAAAGCCTGTCCAAAAGATCCTTTCCCCTTGCCGCACATCGACCAGATTGTGGACTCCACTGCTGGTTGTGATTTACTGTCCTTCCTTGATGCCTACTCAGGGTATCATCAGATCTTTATGGTAAAAGAAGATGAAGAAAAGACCGCATTTATCATCCCATGTGGTACGTATTGTTTTATACGAATGCCTTTCGGGTTGAAAAGTGCTGGTTCTACATTTGCGAGAGCGGTCCAAATTGGTTTCGAGCCTCAGCTCCATAGAAATATGGAGGCATACATGGATGACATAGTGGTTAAAACCAAGGACAAGGCGACGCTCATACAAGATCTAGAAGAAACATTGGTGAATCTGCGCAAGATCAACTTAAAGCTCAATCCTGAGAAGTGCGTGTTTGGTGTTCCTTTCGGCAAGCTTCTCGGATTCTTTGTATCTCAGCGGGGGATCGAAGCGAACCTCGACAAGATCAAAGCTATTGAGCAGATTGAAGCACCAAGACGCGTCAAGGATGTGCATCGTCTTGCCGGCTGTGTTGCTGCCCTAAGCCGGTTTATTTCCAAATCTGCTGAGCGCGCCCTACCCTTTTTCAAAATTTTGAAGAAGGCAGGTCCAATGAAATGGACTCCGGAAGTGGAGGCTGCACTGCAAGATTTGAAGAAATACCTTTCTTCTCCATCGACACTAGTTGCACCTAAACCACAAGAGCCATTGCTGCTATATTTAGCAGCAACAAACCAAGTGGTTAGTGCTGCATTAGTGGCGCAGAGAGAAGCTGATGAGGAGGTAACACCAGCGGTAGGACCGCCAGACGACGCGGCAGGATCTCCCCCGGCAAGACAGGATCTGCGCAGTTAGAAGAACCAGAGCAAAAGGAAAAGATGGTGCAGCGCCCAGTTTATTTTGTTAGATCTCTTTTGCAAGGAGCCAGATCAAGATATTCTGGCGTGCAGAAGCTGCTCTTCGGCCTCCTTATGGCCTCGAGGAAGCTGCGCCATTATTTTCAAGCACATGAAATCACCGTCGTCACTCGCTTTCCGTTGCAACGGATTTTGCGAAATCCAGAAGCAACCGGCAGGATTGTGCAGTGGGCATTCGAATTGTCGAGCTTGGGCCACAAGTTCGAAAGCACTTGGACAATTCAGAGAAGAGCCTTGGTAGAGTTCATTGCGGAATGGACCCCAACGCCAGACAAAGAGGTTCAAGAAACAACTCTCCCCAGCAAGGAAATTGATCAAGAATGGGTTATGTACTTTGACGGGGCTTTTTCGCTACAAGGCGCCGGTGCTGGCATGCTGCTTGTCGCACCCACCGGAGAGCACCTCAAGTATGTAATCCAGATGCATTTTCCCCGGGAGAGTTCAACAAACAACACTGCAGAGTACGAGGGCCTGCTTGCCGGTCTCAGGATCGCAGCGGACCTTGGTATCAAGAAGCTCGTCATTAGAGGCGATTCGCAGCTTGTCATCAGGCAAGTTAACAAGAATTATCAGAGTCCATTGATGCAAGCTTACGTAGATGAAGTGAGAAAAATGGAAGAGCGCTTTGACGGTCTTCAAATGAAGTACATTCCTCGTGCCGAAAACAGTATTGCTGACGACCTGTCAAACCGCGCTGCCCTCAAGTTGCCTGTGGAACCAGGAACTTTTGTGCTCCATTTGACTCAACCATCTGTGGCACCATCAATGCGGCAAGAAAAGATAAGAAAGTTGAATCCTCGACAGTACTTTCCAGCGGAGCTCCCTGGAGCCGCCGGAAAGGAACTTGCCGGGATCAATGACAAACCTGCCGGGGAACGAGAGGCTTCGGCGGAACCTCATGCTTTCGCTGTCGAGACAAATGTTCCCCTGGCGGAGGAAATTCCTTTAGTCCTAGCTGTCGAGCCCCAGGCTCCAGCATGGGCGCAGCGCATTGTCCATTTTCTTCAGACAGCAGAACTCCCTGAAGAACAGGAAGAGGCAGAAAAAGTAGCCCGTCGGTCTGTTATGTACAAGTTCGTCGATGACGTCCTGTACAGAAAAAGACCAAATGGTGTGAAATTGAAGTGTATTCCTCGAGAGGATGGACTAGAGCTGTTGGCAGAGATACATGGAGGCATATGTGGCTCTCACGTAGGATCAAGAGCACTTGTCGGGAAAGCATTCCGGCAAGGTTTCTTTTGGCCCACCGCTCTCCAGGATGCAACTGCACTAGTAACCAAGTGTGAAGCGTGCCAGTTTCATTCGAAGAAATCACATCAGCCAGCTCAAGCTCTTCAAACAAATCCTCTCTCTTGGCCATTTTCAGTCTGGGGGCTCGACATACTGGGCCCTTTTCCCTGTGCTACCGGGGGCTTTGAGTACTTATACGTTGCAATAGACAAGTTCACAAAGTGGCCGGAGGTGGAAGCGGTGAGGAAGGTGACAGCACAATCAGCCGTCAAGTTCTTCAAAGGAATAGTTTGCCGTTTCGGTGTGCCCAACAGGATCATCACCGACAATGGCACGCAGTTCACAAGTCGCACCTTCATGCAGTACGTCCAAGACCTTGGTGGCAAAATTTGTTTTGCCTCTGTTGCTCACCTGAGAAGCAACGGCCAAGTGGAGAGGGCTAATGCTGAAGTGCTGCGCGGTCTCAGGACGAGAACCTTTGACAGGCTGAGAAAGTGAGGAAGACGCTGGATTGATGAGTTGCCGGCGGTTCTTTGGTCAATCAGAACGACACCAAATCGAGCCACCGGCCAGACACCCTTCGCTCTAGTCTACGGAGTGGAAGCAGTTCTCCCCACGGAACTCACATACGGATGACCTCGAGTGCTCGCTTATGATGAGCTTGAGCAAGAGCAACTGCGGCAAGATGACGCTGTGCTCCTTGAGGAGAATCATCTTCAGGCTGCTGTGCGAGCTGCATGCTACCAGCAAGCTTTGCGCCGCTACCATAGCCGCAAAGTTCATGCTCGAAGCCTTAAGGAAGACGACCTTGTTCTTCGACGGATTCAGTCCGCCAAGAATTCAAACAAGTTGACGCCGAAGTGGGAAGGCCCTTATCGGGTAGTACGAGTCACCAGGCCTGGCGCTGTCCGCCTGGAGACCGAAGATGGCGTCCCAGTGAGCAATTCCTAGAATATCGAACATCTTCGCAAGTTCTACCCATAAGGCCCGGTTGCCAGGGGCCCCCGGCAACCACCTTTTTGTACAAGTCTTGCCGGCAAGGCATGTAATCCTTTGTACAAAGCCAGGCGCAGACCCTGAGCCCAGATGAATAAGTTTTAATTGTTCTGCATTTCCTTATTGATTTCCATATTCATATATACATATATATGCATGTTTGTCTAAGATATTGTATGACACTTGATCCCGGTAAGTTCTAATGAACCGCCAAGGTTCCATATCTTTATTTTCTCTTCTTTCTTTTTCTCAAAAGACAGAAGGATTCCTCGCGTGCATGTTTGCCGGGGGGGAAGGAAGATATGAGTACCGGTTGGCGACGTTCAGAATTGGCACCTTACATAAAGCTAAGTTTTAAAACTTAGAGCAAGTTTCCCTTATTGCAAAAATTATTTTCCTTAGACGATTTCGACTTTTGTATGGAAAACCTGCACGCGAATGAACCCTTGTCATAATCGGTTGCGCCCTTATTTTTTTTCGAGTCCGCTCAATGATTTAAGTGGCTGCACTGAGAACGCCAATGAGTCTTGCCGGCCGCTGCACCTCCAGCAGGCTGCTGAAGTCCCGCACCCAGCGCTCGCGGCAGGTTGCGCAGTGGCAAGTTTTTCAGTAAGCGTAGGGTGAAATCCATACATAAAGGAATCAGACAAGGGAAATAGCATGCATGTACCCAAACATAAGCAAGTTATATTACATTAATAAGTTGCCATAGTTCTAACTTAAGACTTAATTGTCTTTGGCATGGAATGGCGATGGCAAGAAGAGGTGGAGCAGCTAATCTCTACACTGGCCTTCGACCCTTTTGATTGAATCCACCTTCTCAAGGATAGGCACGACAAACTCCTCAAGTGCCTTGAGATTTGCGTCCTTTGGCAGATGGCCGAGCACGTTGGTGAGGTTGATACCAGGATTATTATGCGCCACCTTGATGAGTACCTTGTGGAGGATGGCCCGGCAAAGCTGGCGGGATTCATTGGCCAGTTGGGTCGCTCGGTTGGACTGAAGCAGCTTCAGAGCATCAATGATGCTTTCAAAGAACATGGTCAACCTGGCGCTCGAGGATATTCTTTCTTTGGAGGAATACTTGAAGTTTGACAGGCCCATGGTTGACAGCTGTGTCGTGAGCTTCTCCGCAGCGTCGACAAGGCGTTCAGTCCAGATTTCCACCCCCTTTTCATAGTCAACTTGGGCGGCGGTGGCGCTCTTGAGCAGGTTCTTCTCGTCTTGGAGATCCTTGCTTAGGGCATTTTCGCGGGCCCTGCTGTCCTCAAGTGATTCCTCCAGCGTGGTCAATTTCAGCCTCAGATCGGCAATAGCATCATTAGCTGAAGAGAGCTGCTTGGTCTTGTCGGACATGGCAACTTGCATCTCCGCCAGGGTGTGGAGGGTTTTTTCCCTGTCACCTTTGAGCGTCGAGAGCTCCTTGCCATGTTCTTCAAGATCCACTTCCAGTTTCTTCACTTTGTCGCTCAGCTCATTCTTGGTGGCCTCTGGAGCCTCAGCAGCATCGACGGCCTCCTTGAGCTTACCGGCGTGATCTACAGTTAGAGCTTCGAGCGCCTCCTTGTGCTTCTGCTCCAGCTCCTGGGTCCGCCGCGCAACAAGCTTCTCGATTTCTTCATCTTTGCTGCGAAGCTTGGCGGCGAGCGCCTGCTCACGTGCGCCAAGGTCTTCCTCGTGAGCATCCAGCGCAATGTGACACTCCGTCAGGAGGGCATCTTCGGCAGCAATTCTTTGCGTAGCTTCCTCTTGAGCCTTCTCCATGTCAGATTGCTTCAAGAGGAGCTCCGTCCAGCTTTGGCTCACTTGCTCCGGATTGACAGTCCGCTCTTGATAGGCCTCGGCGTACTAGATTTGCGTTTGCTCAACGCGCTTTTGGAAATCTGTTTCAGCCGCTTCAACAACTGCAGCTCTGGAATCTACCTTCTCTTTTTGGGCACGGTGGATTGCTTGGAGCTTGCGGAAGTTATCGCCCATGGCCTGAAGGAGTTGATCTTCCTTAGATTTGCTGCTGCTGACACTTGGTTCGTTGACGATCTCAAGCCCAGCAGCAGTGATGATTTCTTCATCAAAAGTTTCCCCTTCGGTCGCTGCCCCAATGCTTGCCATCCCCGGCAAGTTGACAAACAGGTTCTCGCCAACTTTCTCGGCAAGTTGAGGGGACTTGGGATGTTGACGGTTGATCCTCAGCAACCGCCTCACCAGTAGCTGGGGGCTCCGTGGCCGGCGTAGCGCCCGGCGCTCCTGCGGCAGGAATGCCGTTAGTACGGTCACCAGCCTCCTTGCCGTCCTCTTCAGCAGATTCCTTGGCGGTCTCCTCCTGTGCAGTCTTGGTGGCCTCATCGGCAAAGGCACCGCCAGTCTCGACGGTGGCATCTATGGCGGCCTCGCTGGCAGCGATTTTGTCGGCTTTGGCGGCAACATCCCTGGCGGTCTCCTCGATGATGGTGTCGATGTCCATGTGTTCCATCATAGGGAATTCTAAAGGACAAAAGAGAGAAACAGGATGAGATCAAGATTGAAGTTCAAGAAGACAAAAGAAAGAAAGATTAGGGAAAGAATAGCAAGCACTCTGAGGCAATTGGTTACCTGCATCAAGCTGTTGGGAGGTGGCTTCGCCCCTCCCGGCAACCTCGGTTGTCGGGGGTAGGATGCCAGTGCCCATGGTTGTCGGCTCCTCTTCAACCAAGATAAACTCGTCGGTGTAATCTCTTGCCGGGGACGCGCTTGTGGGCGGCGTGGTTGACAGAGGTAGCATGATGGGGTTATCTCCCAATAACTCCCCTTGTTGCCGTCCTTCTCCTGCAAGCCCAAAGATATCAGCGGAAAGGATAGAAACCTCAGCATTCGCCAACGGAAAAAGAGTAATGAACTCACGCTGGGGGCTATGCTGGGAGCTGCGTCGAGGGCTAAGCTCCGGGCTGATGGTAATAGTTTCCGGCGCGCTTGAGAAGCCTGTCGGGGGCTCGTCGGCCGTGGAAGTCTTTGCCCTCTTCGCCATCCTTTCCGCCAAGGTTTCTGCATCACTGCAGAGACAAAACAAGCAAGTCAATAAGATTGATCTAGAGTTTGGAAGGTAAAGGCTGTGACAGGATACTTACTCTTCCTCTTCTCACTCCGGACTGAAGCCAGAGATGTCGAAGTCGACCTCCGTTGCAGTGTCTGTGTGGAGAGGCGGAGGAGGGGTCCTGGGTCGCTTGGCTGTAGCAGGCGCAGGGGGTTGGCGTGGTTCCGCCACCTCAGCTTACGGTGCGGTAGTGCGGGACGCCCCTGCCGGCTCAGCGGTTGCCGCTGGTGCGGGTCTCGCGCGCCGCGCAGGTTGCTGTCGAACTCCTTGCCGCGGCGCAGCCTTGCCGGCCGCCTTCTTGCCGGGAGCCTCGCTGCTCGAGGAAGGTTGGCTTGCCGGGATGCCAGATGCGGCCTTTCGAAGGACATGCTTTGTCTTCTTCGGGGCTGGGAGCTCTTCTTGCGGTTCTTCTTCGGCCACGCCTTCGTCGGACGAGCTCTCAGTGGTTGTGCCGCTCTGTTCCCCGGCAGCATTGTCCACCCCGGCAGGATTTTCTTCCACCACTACGTCTGCGTCACTGGTTTCCCATTCTGTGAAGCCGACGCTACCAGCCTCCGAGGCAAGATTCGCTTCCTCCGCCCTAGTGGCGATGTATGCCACTTCTACGTCAGTGGTGGTTCGGATGAGGTCTCCTTCTTCCCGGACGGCTCTCTCCGTCAAGTTATCAAAGAACTTTTGTGCTTCCTCCTCAGTTGGCTCGGCCCAAGTCGTGTCAAGACCGTGGGCGTTGAACATTGGCATGAAGGCAATGATTGACCCCAGAGCGGAGTTGTTGCACAAGGGGACGATTCTTGCCGGCAATCGATGCTTGTCGTCGCACTGGAATAACCTTTGACGGAGAGCGCCAAGCTGCATAACAGTCAAATTGTTGTTCAGTCCGGGGCGCAGCCTCATGATATTCGCTGTGTTCCGGTACTCCCAAGCTGGTCTTCCCCTGCTCTGTAGAGGGGTGATGCGGCGACGGAGGAAATCGAAGCCGATCATCTCCATTGTGAGCCCGGCAGCTTTCAGGCAAAGGATCCTGGTGGTGGCAATTGTGAGCCTCCCGTCCTCCGCGGCAAGGTCGCTCCAATCGCTGCCGCGGACCACCTTCTGCCATCGTGGCAAACAGAACAGATGGGGATCTGCTTCCTTGATCCAGCACCACTCAGACCGCCATTCATCCCACTTCTCCCGGTAAACTCCCTCTAGGTATATCTCTTTATTCCAAGCTCGTAAAATCCAGGCGATAGAACCGGAAAGGGCCTCCCCCTTTTGGATGCGAGGGATAAAGTAATGGCGGAAGAGGGCGGTACTGGGAATTACTCCGACAAAATTTTCGCAAAGATGAGTGAAGACAGACATGCACATTATGGCGTTCGGCGTGAAATCAAGAAGGCGGAAGCCATATGTGTACATGATATCATTGAAGAAATCGGAGAAAGGAGGACAGAGTCCGCAATAGAAATAAGCAACGAAGAAGTGGTATCCGTCAGGACCGCTCTTGGAACAAGAACCTGGAATCACGCGAGTGGCGGGATGAGCTTGCGTCTCCCTCACCCACATACACTGGTACCGGCTCTTCAAAGCTCTCGCATCAAGCGACGGGGCGAAGATGACGTACTTCTACTGCATCTTCACCAGCTTGCTCTCCGGAACATCGGCTTTCATCTCCTTGCCTTTGCCTTTGCTGGTCTTGGGCGGCGTGGCGGCTGCAGGGGTGGAAGCTGGGGATGGAGCGGATGTGGAGGCGACGAGCGGATGAGGGAAAGCTTTGCTCTGAGCTCGAGAGAAGGAAGGCAATGGCGGATTTCAGATTGAGAAGAAGGAAAAGGGGGTAAATAGGCAGCGCCTCTGCAGTTTCCTTTTTATGGGTAAGGAGCGAAGCCGCCTATTTTATTGCCCAATGTGAATACGCCTCTACAAGCACGCTGCGGCCGCGGCCGTTCAGCGCACGCGGCCCATGTCGTGCATTCAACGCGCGTAGTGGGGGGATGCAGCAAGCGAAATCATCACAAGCGGTTAATACCCTGCCACGCATGCCCGTGCACTGTTTGGGCCTAGCCCAACAACGCCTCGCATTCGTGTATGGCCTAGGCTCGGGGGCTCCTGTCGGTGTACTAAGTACTGGGACTTTAGTACCCCATACTTGTGCACGGGCAGTCGTAGCCAAGCCCGCGGCAAGGCTTGCCGGGGGAATAATTGGAGATTAGTGCAAGATTGTTAAGGGGACACTCAGACCAAGAATCAAAGGATCAGGAATTAATAAGATCTGAAGGCCGAAAACCAGGCCCCCCGGCAAGATCTTGCCGGGGTGGCTCACGAAACCCGGCAAGGTTTGGGCCCGGCAAGACTTGGGCCCGGCAAGACTCTATCACTGTTCCGCCGCTTCAGCACAACAACGAGCCTGACATTCTGGGTCCTTCTCTGGAAACGTGGCAACGCGCCAGTGGAGGAGAGCTTGGGCGGTGCTGATGGGATGGCCCCTTTTTCCATCCCAAAGAAAGTAAGGACACCTAAACGGACACCTCACGGTGCATTAAATGTGTTCGTCCTAATCCGTCAGTGGTTAGGAATGATAATCCTGTAGCTACTTTACACCTCAATGTATGTTCATTTTGCCACTGTGGTGACCCCTTTGAGCATATAAAAGGAGGCCCAAGGCAACGGCTACAGAGGGGGGGATCTTCTGGCCCATTCTGCATGCGTAGCTGCTTTTTGAACATACTGTTCATTGCAAGCGCTCCTGGAGCCTGGGCTCAAGAACACCCATAATAAAACAAGGCAGGAGTAGGGTTTTACGCTGATCAGCGGCCCGAACCTGGGTAAAATCACCCCGCGCCGATCGTTGGTTCTGCTCTTTGTGCATATCTCTCTCCCTGCCGAACCGTAAAGGGGTCCTTTCGAATCCCATAGGTGTCGTACGCCGACAATTCTGATCATCTAACTAGAGCATACATGTACTATGATTTGAATGCAACATAAAATGGATACACATATTTGAATTCGAGATCATATGTACATGTAGTTCATATTTAAATGGAAATTTACTACTCCTATTGACGGTGTCCTGGATAAGGGGGTACTAACCCAGTCGGGCCACTCTCCTCGGGTTGGGCCGGTCAGCCATCATTCATGGTCAAGATGGACTGCGGAGATCACATGTAGTAGACGTGTTGAAGACTGCCTCCCCTAAAGACTTGACGTATACTCCAAGATCTCTGCCACTGCCTAGCTCTTAGCTACCAACCTTGTAAACCCTAGATGCCCTCCCTGGCGTGTATATAAGTCATAGGGTTTACCCCGTAGGGGGGACATCAATGCAAAATCATTCACCAAGCCTTAGAGTTAGACCACACATTATGATCTCGAGGTAGATCAACTCTGTACTTGATACATTTCCATCGATAAAAACAAGAGCAGGACGTAGGGTTTTACCTCCATCAAGAGGGCCCAAACCTGGGTAAACAATGTCACCTTCGTTCTTGTTACCGTCAAACAGAGATCCACAGTTCGGGACCCCCTACCCCAAGGTCTGCCAGTTTTGACACCGACACTGGTACTTTCATTGAGAGTTCCGTTGTGCGATCACCGAAAGGATCGATGGCTCATCTACAGATCAACTGCTCCAACGGCCTCGGGAGCCTTTTTGCCCCCGGCCAGCTTTTTGTGTTAGACAGCACGGTTTTTTGCACTGACTCGACATGTCATCTGGCCTCCGCCGGGAACTACCTCCCAAGTCAAATCGTGACCTTGGACAACCTCGAGTACACTACGGATTCCCATGATGAGCTCATCCTGTCAGGATGGACCCCTGGCCGAATTGAGAACTTGCCCGGATCTGGAGGATCGACTCCAGAACCGATCTCCGCAGCGGCGTCACCAGAGACCCCCGATGTACCCACTTCTGCCAGTGCTCTTCTGATCTCCAATCCGGACATAGATCCGGCTCCCACCTCAGAAATCATGTCAGGTTATAACTGACCTCGGCGCAGAATTTGGAAACACTCCCTCGTCTCCTTCGCGACGAAGACACGTCAAGTTACACTCCAGGCGTACTTCGAGTGAGCCTAGCTTACAATGCAGCTATAGATCCTGAAGTGCTGTCTCACCTCAACGAGGTGCCTGATCGCATCCAAAGCTTGTCCATCTCGAATGGCAAGACTTCGGTCTATGATCAGAGCGGACTTAAAGCCGATGATCGGGAAATCTACATTCCACCCACGACCCACCTAGTCGCCACGATCGATGATTTAACTGACGTATTAGACTACGACGAGGCCACGGACATGGATGAAGATGCTGATGGCCCTGCAGAAGACACCTCGCCCATGGTAAACACTGGTAGGTGGACTGCTTCATCTACTTACGATGTCTACACGGTGGACACCCCCAATACCCCTCTAAGACGTCGGCGAAGATGCAGAAGAGGCAACAATGGGTAACCTAGCGGCAATAATGCAACCACCGATAACAGTGACGCAAAGGCTGATGACGCTGACAACCCCGAGGGAGACCATCAAGCTTCCCGAGGGCGCAACGGCACACCCCATGGACATCTCGGGGATTCACATCCCAATGACCGCTTCGAAGGAGCTGATGAAAATTACATGCAGGAATCTGAGGAGGACGAAAGCCTCGGTACTGAGGACTTTCTGGTCCCTGAAGACCCTTTTGAACAAAAGTGCTTCCAGCGATGCCTCATTGCAACGGCTTGGAGCATGAAGCGCAAGCAGCGGCAGCTGCAGGCCAATACTGACGCACTGAATGAAAAGTGGGTCGAAGTGCTCTCCGCCGAGAAAGACATGGAAGACGAGCGCCATCACACACCGAAATCATTGCCACGTAGGCGTCTCCTGCCAGAGTTCGATGAGGTGCTCGCTGATGACTAGGACCGACCCCCTAGAGGGCGGGACATGCCAATATGGCAAAACCTCAACGACCGGCCACCTCCACGTTGTTATGGCAAGGACCCCGTGGACTACCTAGATCCTCATGAAATTCGATGTCGCATCAAGGCAAATAGCACACCTCCTCAGTCCATATACGGATCAAGAGGACGTGCCCCAGCCGGGCCCGACGACTACGATGCCTGGATGGACAGGAACGGCCGTGCCCAAGACCAAGCCTACTCACGGCTCTCTCCCGACCTCCGACGAGATGCTCATCGGTTCCGAGGTCCTGCTCACCCAATCTGCTTTACAGACAGGGTGATGGAACATCAATTCCCTTAAGCATTCAAGCCCATCAATATCGAATCATATGATGGCACCACCGATCCAGTAGTATGGATCGAGGATTTCCTTCTCCACATACACATGGCCAATGGAGATGATCTCCATGCCATTAAATATTTGGCGCTCAAGATAAAGGGACCAGCTAGGCATTGGCTTAACAGCCTGCCTCCTCAGTCTATTGGCAGCTGGGAGGCCCTAGAAGATGCTTTTCGAGAAAACTTCCAGGGCATGTACGTTCGACCTTCGGACGCTGATGACCTCAGTCATGTCACCCAGCAGCAAAGATAACCCGAGGACTATGGCTGCCCTCACCTCGCTGATGACCCGCTTCTGTGCGGCAGAAAATAGTTAGCTCACCCGTAGTTCTCACAACGGCGAGGCAGGCACCTCGGAAACACACGACGCCAATGGAAAACTGAAGCGCAATAAAAATAAGTGTAGGTATAAGAATGACGGAAACGATGCCGAAGATGTTGCGGTCAACGCAGGGTTTACTGGACCTAAATCCGGACATAAGAAGAAGCCCTTTAAAGGGAACAAAGACAGACCTAGCCAACTTGATATACTTCTGGACCGCCCATGTGGAATCCATGATACTCAAGACAAACCAGGAACCCACACCAACAAGAATTACTGGGTCTTTAAACAAGCCAGCAAGGTCGTAGCAGAGAATCCAAACAAAACCCAAAACCGTAGTGAAGACGAGGAAGAACCTCAATGACCCAATAATGGAGGACAAAAGAAGTTTCCTAACGAGGTAACTGATATGTCTCCAATGTATCTATAATTTTTTATTGTTCCATGTTGTTACATTATCAATCTTGGATGTTTTACATTCATTTACTAGCAACTTTATATCATTTTTTGGGACTAACCTATTGACATAGTGCCTAGTGCCAGTTGCTGTTTTTTGCTTGTTTATTACTTCGCAGAATATCCATATCAAACGGAGTCCAAGCGCATCGAAACTTTTTGTAGATTTTTTTCTACCCAGAAGACAACTTGGGAGCCCAGGAAGTGCAGGAGGGGAGCCCTGTGGGGCCCACAAGGCACCAGGGCGTGCCAGAGGCCCCTGGCGTGCCCTGGTGGGTAGTGGGGCCCATGGGTGTCCTCTCCACCGCCTCTCAGCTCTATAAATATGCAGATATTCTAGAAACCCTAGAAGAGTCGACGAAAAACAATTCCAGCCGCTGCAAATTCCAGAACCACGAGATCCAATCTAGAGCCCTTTTCTAGCACCTTGCCGGAGGGGGAAACGATCACAGAGGGGTTCATCATCCTCATTGGTGCTCCTCCGATGATGCGTTAGTAGTTTATCATAGACCTACGGGTCCATAGGCAGTAGCTAGATGGTTTATTCTCTCTCTTTGATCTTCAATACAATGTTCTCCTCGATGTTCTTGGAGATCTATTTGATGTAATGACTTTTTGCTGTGTGTTTGTTGGGATCCGATGAATTGCGAGTTTATGATCAGTTCTATCTAAGAATATTATTTGAGTCTTCTCTGAACTCTTTTATGCATGATCGTTATAGCCTTGTATTTCTTCGTCCAAACTTTTGTTTGGTTTCGCCAACTAGATTGATTTTTCTTGTAATGGGAAGAGGTGCTTTGTGATGGGTTCGATCTTGCGGTGCTCAATCTTAGTGGCACAAGGAGAAGTGACATGCATGTATCATTTCTATTAAGTATAAAAAGATGGGGTCTATTACTACATGAATAGATCTTGTCTACATCATGTCATCGTTCTTATTGCATTACTCCATTTTTCCATGAACTTAATACACTAGATGCATGCTGGATAGCGGTCGATGGGTGGAGTAATAGTAGTAGATGCAGGCAGGAGTCGGTCTACTAATCTTGGACGTGATGCCTATATACATGATCATTGCCTTGGATATCGTCATGATTATTTGCTTTTCTATCAATTGCCCAACAATAATTTGTTTACCCTCCGTATGCTATTTTCTCAAGAGAAGCCACTAATGAAATCTACGGCCCCCATGTCTATTTCCTATCATATTATTTTCAGATCTATTATTCCAATAACCCAAAAATATCTTGATGCAATTTTGCTTTATTTATTTTATTTTGTGTTTTTGTCAGATCTATTTATCAAATCTCATACAACTTTCTCTATCTCAATACCGAGGAGGGATTGGCAACCCCTCTTACGCGTTGGGTTGCAAGGGTTTCTTATTTGTGTGAAGGTGCTATTTACATAGTGTTGCTTGATTGTCCTACTGGATTGATAACCTTGGTTTCATAACTTAGGGAAATACTTATCGTTACTGTGCTGCATCATCCTCTCCTCTTTGGGGAAATACCAACACAGATACAAGCAATCAGGAAGAATTTCTGGCACCGTTGCCGGGGAGACATCATCAACATCTATCATGTTCCTAATCACAAATCTCATATCCTTGCAATTACTTTTATTTGCCATTTGCCTCTTCTTTTCATCTCCCCCACTTCTAAAATGTTTTTGCGGAAAACAATTTTTTTGCCTTTTTATTTGCCTTCTTTTTCATCAACCTTTTTCTCGCTCGATCTTTTGTTTGCCTGTGATCTTGTTTGTGTAGTCGCGATGTCTCAAGAAAATACAAAATTGTGTGACTTTTCTAATACTAATAATAATGATTTTATTAGTACTCCGATTGCTCCTCCGGCCGCTAGTGCGGAGTCTTATGATATTAATGTCGCTTTGTTGAATCTTGTTATGATAGAAAAAAAATTCGATACTCCTAATGAGGATGCCACGTCCCATATAAACACTTTAGTAGATTTGTGTGATGTGCAAAAGAAAAAGGATGTGGAAAATGATATAGTGAAGTTGAAATTATTTCCTTTCTCTTTGAGGGATCGTGCAAAAATTTGGTTTTCATCTTTGCCTCACAATAGTATTGATTCTTGGGATAAGTGCAAAGATGCTTTTATTACTAAGTATTTTCCGCTCGCGAATATTATTTCCCTTAGAAATCAATCTTGAATTTTAAGCAACTTGACCATGAACATGTTGCGCAATCTTGGGAAAAAATGAAATTAATGGTAAGAAATTGTCCTACTCATGGTTTAAATCTTTGAATGATTATACAAAAATTTTATGCGGGATTGAATTTTGTTTCTAGAAATCTTTTAGATTCCGCTGCGGGAGGTACTTTTATGGAAATTACTTTGGGTGAAGCCACTAAATTGCTTGATAATATTACGAAAAATTATTCACAATGGCATACCTAAAGAGCACCTACTAGTAAAAAAGTTAACTCGCTTGAAGAAATTAGTACTTTGAGTGAAAAAGTTGATGCTCTTATGAAATTGGTTGCTAGTAAAAATGCTCCTATTAATCTTAATGATGTGCCTTTGTCTACTTTGATTGAGCAAAATAGTGATTCCATAGATGTGAATTTTGTTTCATGAAACAATTTTAATAACAATGCTTATAGAGGTAATTTTAATCCTAGGCCTTTTCCTGGAAATTCCACTAATAATTATGGGAATTCCTATGGTAATTCTTATAATAATAATAATAATTGTATGTCCTCTGATCTTGAGAGTAATATTAAAGAATTTATCAATGCTCAAAAAGTTTTCAACACTACGATAGAAGAAAAGTTGAATAAGATTGATGATATGTCTAGAAGCATTGATATAATTTCCCATGATGTAGAAAATCTCAAGATTAAAAATTTTCCACCTAAGGTTGATTTCAATGAATCAATTAAAGCTTTATATGTTTCCATGGATCAAAGTAAGAAAAGAACCGCTATGCTTAGAGCTAAAAGAGAATGACTAGAAAGAGCATTTTCGACTGATTGCTTTCATAATATTGATGATCTTAAAAAGATTGGTGTTTCTTCTATTGATTCCTTGTTTATAATATTAAAATTGATGATAAAGGGACTTAAGAAGAGTCAACTTTAGCTAGAAGGCGTCCCCATAATTCGGAGGGTGAAAATCTTGTTGAAAAAATTGATAAAAGTGGGTTTTGAGAGGTCCAAACTTTAACTAGTGATGTGCCCACTCTTTTGGATTACAAAGACTTTAATTATGATAGTTGTTATTTGATTGAGTGTATTTCTTTGTTGCAATCCATGATAAATTCACCCAATGCCTATGAACAAAATAAAGCTTTTACTAAACATATTGTTTATGCCATGATAAAAGCTTTAGAAGAAAAATTCGATTTAGAGATTTCAATTCCTAGAAAATTATATGATGAATGGTAATCCATCATTAAAGTCAAGATCAAAAATTATGAGTGCAATGCTTTATGTGATTTAGGTGTTAGTGTTTCCACAATTCCGAAATCTCTATGTGATGTGCTTGGTTTTACCAATATAGAAGAGTGTTCTCTTAATTTGCACTTGGCGGATTCTACTATTAAAAAGCCTTTGGGAAGAATTAATGATGTTCTTATTCTTGCAAATATGAATTATGTGCCCATAGACTTTATTGTTCTTGATATTAACAGCAATCTGTCTTGTCCTATAATACTTGGTAGACCATTTTTGTGAACTATTGGTGTCGTGATTGATATGAAAGAAGGGGATATTAAATTTCAGTTTCCTCTAAAGAAGGGTATGGAACACTTCCCTAGAACTAAAATTTAGCCACCATATAAATAAATCATGAGGGCAACCTATGGAGCAAAAACCAAAGATGACAATACTTGAATCTATGTATTATGCCCAACTAGGGGCATGAAATGATAGCGCTTTTTGGGAGGCAACCCAATGAATAAAATATTTTTTTCCTTTTTGTTCCTGTTTTTGTGTGTTCACACAATTATGCATCCGTTATAATTATGTTTTTTATGTTTTAATTAGTGTTTGTGCCAAGTAATGCCTTTAGGATGGCTTTGGGTGATAGTTCATTTGATCTTGTTGAAAAACAGAAACTTTTATGTCCAGTAGAAGAATTGTTAAAAATCATTAGAGAGACGAAAAATTCTGAAGTTTTTACACAAGATTGATATATTAATTTCATTTGTTTTCCTAATTTTTCAGAATTTTTGGAGTTAGAGAAGTATCAGTAAAATTTGAGTCTTTACAGATTGTTCTATTTTTGATAGAAACTGTTTTCTTTGCATTCTGTCCTTATTTTGATGAATCTATGCACTATACCGGGGGGTTTTAGCCATGGTAAAGTTAGAATACAGTAGGTATAATGCAATAAAAAATATGAATGGGTTTGCAACAGCACTTAAAGTAAAGATTGGTTTTCTTATACTAACGGAACTCACGAAGTTTTTTTGTGAACTTTTGTGTGATTGAAGTTTTCAAGTTTTGGGTTAGATCACGATGGATGAAGGAATAAGGAGTGAAAAGAGCCTAATCTTGAGGATGCCCATGGCACCCCAAGGTAATATTCAAGGATAACCAAGCAACTAAGCTTGGGGATGCCCCGGAAGGCATCCCCTCTTTCTTCTAACGACCATCGGTAATTTTACTTGGAGCTATATTTTTATTCGTCACATATCATGAGTTTTGCTTGGAGCTTCTTGTATTATATGAGTCTTTGCTTGTTTTGCTTTTTAGTTTGTCACAATTATCCTTGCTGTACACACCTATTTGAGAGAACCATAATGATGCTATGATTTGTTAGAATTGCTCTATGTGCTTCACTTAAATTTTTTGAGCTATATATAGAATTGCTCTAGTGCTTCACTTATATATTTTTGAGCACGGTGGTGCTTTAATTTTGAAGAAATATACTCTCATGCTTCACTTAGATCATTTTGAGAGTTAGTAAAAATTTTGAGGAAATTTTCTCTCATGCTTCACTTATATTATTTTGAGAGATGAGAAAATTTATTTATGCTCATGTTTTTCACTTAAATTTGTTTGAGAGCTTGTCATAAGCAATGGTAATATATGAAACTAGTCCCAAAGTGATAGATATTCAAGAGGGATATAAAAAAAACTTACATGATGATCAATGGATATTATAAACTTGATTCCTTGTAATAGTTTTGAGATATGAAGATAATAATATGTGGGTCATGTTGGTGAGTAATTATGATTTAGTAAGAATATTGGTGTTAAGGTTTGGGATTTCCTATGCAAGCACGAAAGTCAGTAGTTATGCAATGAAATTACATCCTACTTGTGGTGCATTATTCGGTGTTAGTTATGTTTAATGCTCGTTTATGAGAATTTTCATTTTTTTGGTTGGTTGGTTGCTTCTCAATCTATTTGCTAGCCTTTCATTGTACTAAGTGGGAATACTACTTGTGCATCCAAACTCCTTAAACCAAGTTGTGCCAATGAGTCCACCATACCTACCTATATGCGTTATTTCCATGCCGTTCCAAGTAAATTTGTATGTGCCAACTCTAATTTTCAAAATGAATTTCCTTTTTGTGTGCCCGTACCGCTCATGAAGCGGCAGGGGGTGGCCAATATTTTCCATGCTAGATGCGTTATTCTCAAGATGAGTGTTTATTCACTTGCCATTTCACGAGAGTGTGGCAAGGTAATAGGGATGCCCTGTCCCGAAATGAATTTTTTTAATTTATGTTGTCAAATGATAAATTCCGTGGAAAGTGTCGATATGGAAGGCACCCATGGATACGGCTAGCCATGGATTGTGAAAGAATGGTGGAAAAAGGAATAAACTTTATTTTATTTTTGGGAACCGCCTATGATGTATCTAGCATCGAAAGTATTAGGAATTCTTGATCGTTTTCGTTGACGGGAAAACCATGGCTCTCAAAATGTTTTTTCTCTCAATTTGAGCTTTGAGCTCAGGCACCTCTACAAATCTCTTCTTCCCTCTGTGAAGGGCCTATCTAGTTACGTTATGCAATTTTTTTATTTGAGTCTCCATCTTCTCCTATAAATCCCCAACTAGGGAGCACTATGATCATATTTGTGCATTGGATGTAGCTAATATTTGAGTGTGTTTCATGAATGGATCAATGATTGAGCATGATGGGCTAGGGATAGCTTTCTTAAGTGTTGATATTTTGAAAGACATGGTTGCTTGTTGATATGCTTGAGTGTTGATGTCCTCATGTCAATTATAGACTACTGCTTTGAATCATCTAAAAGTCCAAATGTCCATGCTACAAAAGAAAAGAATATGTGATGAACATGTTAGGCAGCATTCCACATTAAAAATTCTGTTATTATCATTTACCTTCTCGAGGATGAGCATGAATTAAGCTTGGGATGCTGATACATCTCCAACGTATCTATAATTTTTGACTGTTCCATGCTGTTATATTATCAATCTTGGATGTTTTACATTCATTTACTAGCAACTTTATATCATTTTTTGGGACTAACCTATTGACAAAGTGCCTAGTGCCAGTTGCTGTTTTTTGCTAGTTTTTTACTTCGCAGAATATCCATATCAAACGGAGTCCAAACACAGCGAAACTTTTTGGAGATTTTTTCTGCCCAGAAGGCAACTTGGGAGCCAACGAAGTGCCAGAGGGGAGGCTGTGGGGCCCACAAGGCACCAGGGAGCGCCAGAGGCCCCTGGCGTGCCCTGGTGGGTAGTGGGGCCCATGGTTGTCCTTTCCACCGCCTCTCAGCTCTATAAATACCAATATATTCCAGAAACCCTAGAAGAGTTGATGAAAGACAATTCCAGCCGCCGCAAGTTCCAGAACCACGAGATCCAATCTAGAGCCCTTATCCGGCACCTTGCCGGAGGGGGAAACGAGTACGGAGGGGTTCATCATCCTCATTGGTACTCCTCCGATGATGCATTAGTAGTTTATCACAGACCTACGGGTCCGTAGGCAGTAGCTAGATGGCTTCTTCTCTCTCTTTGATCTTCAATATAATGCTCTCCTCGATGATCTTGGAGATCTATTTGATGTAATGACTTTATACGGTTTGTTTGTTGGGATCCGATGAATTGCGAGTTTATGAACAGTTCTATCTATGAATTTTATTTGAGTCTACTCTGAACTCTTTTATGCATGATCTTTATAGCCTCGTATTTCTTCTCTGAAACTTTGGTTTGGTTTGGCCAACTAGATTGATTTTTCTTGCAATGGGAAGAGCTGCTTTTGAATGGGTTCAATCTTGCGGTGCTCAATCTCAGTGACAGAAGGAGAAGTGACACACATGTATCATTCCTATTAAGGATAAAAAGATGGGGTCTATTCCTGCATGAATAGATGTTGTCTACATCATGCCATCGTTCTTATTGCATTACTCCATTTTTCCATGAACTTAATACACTAGATGCATGCTGGATAGCGGTCAATGTGTGGAGTAATAGTAGTAGATGCAGGCAGGACTCGGTCTACTAATCTTGGATGTGATGCCTATATACATGATCATTGCCTTGGATACCGTCTTGATTATTTGCTTTTCTATCAATTGCCCAACAGTAATTTGTTTACCCACCGTATGCTATTTTCTCGAAGAAGCCACTAGTGAAATCTACCGCCCCCGGGTCTATTTCCTATCATATTATTTTCAGATCTATTATTCCAAAACCCAAAAATATCTTGCTGCACTTTTTCTTTCTTTATTTTATTTTGTGTTTTTGTCAGATCTATTTATCAAATCTCATACAACTTTATCTATCTCAATACCGAGGAGGGATTGAAATCCCCTCTTACGTGTTGGGTTGCAAGTATTTGTTATTTGTGTGTAGGTGTTGTTTTCATAGTGTTGCGATGTTCTCCTACTGGATTGATAACCTTGGTTTCATAACTAAGGGAAATACTTACCGTTGTTGTGCTGCATCATCTTCTCCTCTTCGTGTAAATACCAACACAGATACAAGCAATCAATAACAGAGATCAACATGATCTATGTCACCCACACCCTAAAAAGGAGAGGAAGCGAGTACATCGGGATGTCTATGCGTTGGAGCCAGTCGCCCCGAAGTTCAACCCCTGGTCGCTGTCGGAATCGGGGCTCCGCAGACCCAAACAAGGTTCGAACTCTAGGGCATGAATGAAGGATTCTGCCTAGTTACGACTCGCTGCTCACCGCCCCACGGCTTGGCTCCGTCATGCTCGAGCAAACGACAAGAAGAGGTGGACACAGTGATTTAGCTAGGTTCGGGCCACCTTGCGGCGTAAAAGCCCACTCGTGCTTTGTGGTGGATTGCCTCGCGAGGAGGATGAGTATGAACTAGTACAAGTGTGAGCTGCCTCAGGAGAGCTCGAGGGGTGATGGATCTGATCCTTCTCTCGTGTCCCCTCCTACTCTCGTGCCCTCTCCCTTTCTACGGTGGAGACTAACCTACATTTATAGTGGCCTTGGTCCTCTTCCCTCATGGTTTGGCAGGAAGGGATACCACATCGGCCAATTTCGACGGGGGGCAGGAGTACAGCTTATCCTGACTAAAGGTGGTCTTCGCCTACAAAGCCTCTGGTCATGACGTGTAGGTGGGCTCAGCGATGACCTCCGTCCTGCCGAGATCGTGGTCTTGGTCTTGTTGCACCGGAATGGAAGCCTTTGTGGGATTCATTGGGAACCTGCGTACTTCCTTGCCTCCTTAGCACCAAAGAGGAAACTATCCTGGACTACGTCGCTGGCGTCCTTTTGGCTCTGGTCGTCATGGCTCACGCCACCACGCGCCTCACGAGGTGGGGTGCCTGCCTAGAGATGTCCGCTCCTCGGGAGGTAGGCTCGGGAGGCTGATCCTCAGGAGGCCTTGATGTCGTTCCCCTCGCGAGGCTGGGGCCCTTGCGAGGATCTTGCTTGTGAAGTCCTGCTGCACGCTGGGTCGTAGGCAGACGGGTCTGGGTACCCCCGGCCCAGAACCCCGACAGTAGCCCCCGGGCCCACGGCACGCTCGCCCTGGCTTCGAGGGGAAGGCAAAGAGGGGAGGGCGAAGCGGCGCGGGCCCCAACCACCTGCGGGCTAGGCTCGACGCGTGGCGCACGACAGGACGCTGACGCCCCCACTTCCCCATGTCACCTCGGCAACTGCCCAGGCTGACAAAAAGCCTGGCGCGCGCCGCAGGGCCATCATTGCTCTCCAACCTTGCGTCTTCTTTCTCCTGTTGCGATCCCGTTTCTCTCGCGTGAGGCTCCTCCAGATCCAAACAGAGCGCCGCCTTTCCTTCTCCCCTACCGGCGCCAGTGATTCCCCGAATGGCGCCCTCCGGGAAAGTGAAGTCTGCAGCTCCGGTCGCGAGCTCCTCCTCCCTCGCGTCGGCGCTCTTAGCCTCCTCCATCGCTAAAGAGGAGGACCTCCATCCGGTGCTCCCGCTGACGATCGGCGACACGAACGAGTGGGGCGAGACCCATATCTGGCCTAGCTCCAGGGCACGGAGCAGCCTGGCGGAGTCTGTCTACCCCTTCTTCCTCCACGACATCTTCGCCAGGCTGGTCCCGCCCTTCTCCGAGTTCTTCCTCGCCATCCTCAAGCACTACAAGATCCATGCCCTTCACCTCTAGCCAAACTCCATTATGCTCTTGTCCATCTTCGCCTTCTACTGCGCGGCTTTCATGGGCGTGAAGCCCTCGGTGGCGCTCTTCCGCCACTTCTTCAGCCTGCGGTTCACCTCCTGAACCCATTCGTCTGCGTGCGTCTCCTTCGTCACCGTGTCCAGCGGGAACTCGCTCCTGAAGGCGGGGAAGAAGGTGGAAGGCTTCCGGCGGCGCTGGTTCTTCCTTGAAGCCCATGGCACCGACCTGCATCTAGAGCTTCCGATGGAGTTGCCCGAGCAAATCCCCGAGTGGGGCTCCGTGAAGCTCACCGACTCCTGGGCGAGACTCGTCCTGAAGAAGATAGCCTCGAATATGAAGGCGAAGCTGCTGATGGGGGCAATGATCGTGAAGGAGTTCCTGGCGCACCGCATCGCGCTGCTCCAATCGCGTACAAAGCCCTTGTGGGAGTACACGTGTGCGGACGACGCGGTGAGGTTGCATGCCCCCGGCCTAACAGGCGAGGAGCTGGACGTGGCCTTGTTCGTCGTGCTTGGTGTGATCCCAGGGGACATCCCTGAGGCCGCCGCCCTGCAGTATAGCCGCGACGACAGGGAGGAGCTTCTCAGGGCCATGCCTGTCTTTAACGAGTGGGGGATTGAGCCACAGGACCACCCTGAATCGCCCGTGGTGCTGTCCTCCAGTGACAGTGGCGGCGACGGGGATTCGGAGGAAATGGAGGTGTCTCCAATGTCATGGCGTCGGCTCCTCCTCGGCCTCAACGATGACGATGCTGATGCTGATGAGCGCCCGGCCGCTGATTCCCCGCACTTTGTCAGGGTGTCCAGGAGGTCGGAATCCGCTCCCCCGACTGCGCGAGCGTCTGGCCGGGCGGCCCCAGGCGAGGGGGCGGCATTACCCCCTCCGGAAGGCCCACCACACCTTACCGGGGAAGCCAAGGAGACGGGCTCGTCCCCGCGGGACACATAGTCATCGGTCGCGGTGGCCTCCGCCAAGGCGGCCATGGCTTCGCCGGCCAAGGCTCCTCAGGGGTACCCCCTCGCCCCTCCAGACAGTGGCGCTGTAGTGGGGCCCGTCGGGGGCCACTCCACTAGCCCCCAGGGCGAGACCAGGGCCACGCCAAAGAAGAATGGGGGTGTGTCGGCCTCCGAGGAGGAGAAGAAGAAGAAGTGGGGTGCGCGAGACGAGTAAGTATCCTTGCCTTACCTCCTGAATGCCCTTTCATAGTCCATATGCTCATGCAGCCCCTCATCACACCGAAGAAGGGCGACGGCGCGGAGAAGAATAAGAAGAAGTCGGCCTCCGTTGGGAAGGTGCCCAACGTCCTGAGGGCGGCCTCAACGCTCGGTCGCAGCCTCGGCGGGCGCGGGGGCATGCAGCGCCGATCTGGACGCAACTCTTGGGTGCATGGGCAGCATCGCACCAGGGCATACGGGCATGCCGTCCCCTCCCGGTGCTTCGCTGGTGCTGCCCAGAGGGCCGGCCAACAAGGACGGGGGCTCACCATGCAGCGCTTCCTGCCACGGTTACGGCAGCTCCGACTATGGGCGAGGGGGCGATGCCCCACACCCTGCTAGCCGAATCCGACTCAGGGCATGAAGCGGCGCAGCCTCAAGTAGTGCTGACCCCCGTAATTCAGCAGGCCGAGGCGTTAGTCGCCCTTGGCATGCCGCGGGAACCAGGCGCGGAGAAGGACCCGGAGCCTCTGATGCCCCAAGAAGATCGTACCACGGCCTCATCGGCCACGGTCCCAACTAGCGCGCCAGTGCCGCTCCCTCGTCAGGTCCTCGCGCTTGCGAACTGTGGCGCCCTGATTAGGCACGGGGCCCTGGCCGATGCTTATGCCATGCTAGGACGGTTCGAGGCGACCTCTGAGATGCCTATAGGCGCCTTGCCAAGGAGCGCCTGGGGCTTGCCTCAGCGTGGCTCCAGGTCGATGCGGCGACCAAAGAGGCCTAGAGCCAGGCCAAGGATGCCACTATAGAGAGCAAGAAGGGAGCCGTCGAGGCTAGGGCGGCCCATGATGATGCGCTGGCTGAGGCAGTGGCGGCCATCAAGCATTGCGGCGAGGCGGAGGCCGGCCTGAAGGCGCTCCAGGAGGAACAAGCCACATGCATGCAGCAACTTCAGCAGTGGGAGGACGACCTTAAGGCTCGCGAGGCGAAGCTTGCGGACCGTGAGTCCACGCTAGCGAAGGTGGTCGTTGAGTAGGCCGCGGAGCGCGAGTGCCTGACCAAGCTGCAGGAGAAGGTGACTGAAGCCGAAGCGTCCCATGCTAAGCACGTCTCTGATGTAATGGCCCAGCCGGACGCCAGGGAGAAGAAGATCCTTGCCCACGTCGAAGGGAAAGCGGCGCCGAACCGCGATGCCATCTCTTCCCTCGAGTTTAGGGCTCGCCAAGCGCTGTAGTCTATCTGCAGGGGAAGATTTGAGGATCTGCTCATGACCCCCGAGGATGGCAACGCAGAGCTCTCCTCCAAGCTCACCACGAAGCTCAAAGGCGCCGCCGCCAAGGTGGACTTCATCCTAGAGGAGGAGTGCTGCGACGTCTTCTCTGTGGCAGCGACGCGCGTCTTCAGCCACCTTTACCTCCGTGACTCTAGCTTTGCCTTAGACGCGGTGATAGGCCCCGTCCCTCATGAGTCCCGCACCGCCACGGTGGAGGCCGTGGAAGGCCTTATGGCCACGCCATTGGGGAAGTTCACCTGCGACATCGATATTAGTCCTGCTGCAGCCGAGGGGGACGGCGGCGATGGCGGCAATGGCCCTTCTTCCTAGGTTTATCCTGCAACAACTGATCGTGCCTCGTGGAGGCGTAAGACTTTGTTTGAATTCGTGGTACATTTGGTGCCTGTAATAACTGTGTGAACTCTATAATTTCCTTTTCGTGCTTGATTTCCTTCCTGCTTGCCTTTGTGCTCTGTGTCGGCAGGGCCCAGCCCCGCGCATACCTCAGCCGCCGTTGGAATGTCAGGTCGTGATGCCTGGACAAAGCCAAGGGGCGAGGGGCTACTGGACTAGTGAGGCTCCTGGGTCGTGATGCTCAGGGGTCTCTCTTGACATGAAAGCGGCTCGCATGAAGGAAACACTACAAAAAAATGACACATCCGTGACATTTTGGGCCAAACGAAAAAAATTTCTGTCATGCTTATGACACTTCTATGACGATAATTGTGACAAAAGCACATATCATCATAGATGTGGTGGGCTCCTACTTCTATGACAAAAAATCATGACAGAAAATGGGCTTTTTGTCCTAGGCGGGCCGGAGACGCAGCTGCATGACATTCTTTGGGCCGTCCATGACAGAAAAAAATCATGGTAGAAGCGAGGGCGAGGAAAATATCGGGGAGTTCCCGGTTACGGTGGGTCGTCGGGCCCGAGCGATGCACGGAGGTTTGCGTGTTTCTCTCGTGTACGTGCGTGTGTGCGAGGCGTTGGCTAACTCAACCCGAGCGATCGCATGTTACTGAACCCGAGTGATCGATCCCTTGGCTGTTAACTGAACCCAAGCGATCGATCCCTTAGCTGCTGACTGAACCCGAGCGATTCGTTCGCTGCTGCTACTAACTGAACCGAGCGATCGATCACTGCTGCTTCTTACTGAAGCCAATCGAGCCCCCGTGCGAGACGTAGCTAGCCAGCCGGTGTTGGGTTACCTCTCGATGAACAGTGACCGTTGCTACCATGCGCGTGGTACGTAGAACGATTCGAGACGTGGTGAGTCGAGCCGGTTGGTTGGCTGTGGATGAACAGTTCCCGGTGGGGGTTGGATGAACAGGACCCCGTGGTAGTAGGCCATTGCCGCTGGATGAACAGGACCCCGAGGAGGCCGCCGCACCCCAGCCGGTTGGGGGTGGACGAACAGGACCCCGTGGAGGCTGTATGAATAGTAGCCCATGGATGAACAGTAGCCCGTGGAGGCTGGAGGAGGTCGACGGTGGATGAACAGTAGCCCGTGGAGGCTGGAGTGAGGCAGTAGACGGTGGATGAACAGGACCCCGTTTCGACCGTAGTCACTCCAACACAAGTCCGTTTCCTCCGTTTTGCGATACGCCACACCCCTTCTGATCAACAGGACCCCGTTTTGACCGCACGCAATCGAACAGAAGTCCGTTTCCTCTGTTTTGCGGTACGCCAGACCCTTCCCGATGAACAAGACCCCATTTCGATCGTACGCGGTCCAACAGAAGGCTCGTTTTCTCCATTCTGTGGTACGCCATACCTCATTTCAGCTGTTCCGTCCAAGCTGTTGGTTCCCGATGAAAACGACATATTCCGTTGCCTCCCGATGAACACGACGCATTCCGTTGCCTCCCAATGAACACGACGCAGTTTCTCCGTTCCAACCCAGTCGGTTGGCTTCCGATGAACAGGACGCCATTGCTGCCGTCTGTTGCCTCTCCATGTACACGAGTCCTGGCCGTATGTATGCGCGAGTACGCGTTCGAGACCCCGCCCTTATGTACGTATGTGGCCGTATTTTTTGGCATCTGGCTGTACGTATGTGTACACAGTTTTGACTGGACAGCCTGAACTGCTACCGCTCCTTACTCGGCCAAGTTTCATCGTGGCAGACAGACCGATCGACCGGTATGTACACAGACAACGGTACATACGCTTCGACCGGGTGGGTCCCAGCTGTCAGGGAGGGCAAGGAGGCACTTCCTTGTGTGCGAATATATAGCTGGCGGGTCCCAGCGGTCAGGGGCGGAATCATATATTTTTTGCCCGTAATAAGGAGGCACTTCCTTGCGTGCAAAGATGTTGGTGGTGGGTCCCAGCTGTCAGGGGCAGGCATAAGGAGGCACTTCCTTCCTTGCAAATATATACGTGGTGGGTCCCAGCTTTCAGGGAGAGGAATAATTTTATTTTCGCGTAATAAGGAGGCGGTTGCATGCGTGCGTCCATGGACCTGGTGCGTCCCCACTGTCAGCCTCTCCACGTATAGTCCTCTTCCGATGACTCTCGTTTGTTGACCATGTTGACCACGCCGCGCCGAGCGTACCAAGGCGGTGGACGACGGCGAGGCCCCGGACGACAACGAGCCAGTGATGGGAAGACGCGGCAGTGGAGTCGCAGATGGAGAGGTGTACGAGGGTTAACTTGTTCTGGTGCGGCGTGGTTCTGTTGTCGGCGGAGAATAACAAGAGGTGTGTAGGGGTGGAGGTATGGCTTGGCCGGCGGGGGGTAGCGCTTCGCAGCGATGCGTGCTAAGTAGAGCTGCTAGCAGCCGGAAGCGGGAGCAGTTGGTCCCGGCGGCGCTGGAGGAAGAAGACGAGAGATTGAAGATGAATGTCGACCGTTGGATGTAAATCCAATGGCTATAGATGTCAGAATCATTTGTTGACTAAGTTGACAACGCCTTGTGTTGGCTTCGACCTATTGGCCCACATTTCAGCCTCCGAAAATGTCGCACATATTCAACCCATTTTTTAAGAATTTGCAGTCCATTCGCTGCGCTGGGTGAACAAATAATGTAGCGTCCATGCAGCCCATTTATTTTTTTTCTAAAAAACTATAGCCCATTTGCACTTTCTAGAAATACACGAATTTGCTGGCCTGGGTGAACAAATAATGTAGCGTTCATGCGGCCCATTTATTTTTTCCTAAAAAATTACAGCCCATTTGCACTTTCTCAAAATACATGATTTTGCTGGGCTGGTTCTAATTATAATGTTGGGTTGGGCGCAACAATGTTATCAAAAAATAAACAGGGGTTGAGCATTTTGTTATAAATATATTTAAATAATAAGTGCTTTATTTACATTGGTCCTTAAATCTTACCAAGCTTTTGTACACAATCACCTGTATTTTCGTTGACCTTAAGTAAAAAATCCAGGATTTTATTGTTAAACATTTATTTTTATAAGTTGATAATACAAGGGATATTTTTTCTTATATATGTAAGTATATGTTAAATATATGATAATAATAACAATAATATATAATAACATATAAAATAATATAAATATACATAATATAGTTAGAAGGAAAACATAAGTTGGACCTGGCGTTCCTATTCTTATATAGAAAAATAGAACAGACCTCAGCGTTTTCTTCAAAAAAAATACATAAGTTGGGCTGCAGATGTTTAAGAACAAATAAAACCTAGGATGGGAGGGCCATAGGCCGGTCGATACATGACGGCCATCAAACAAATACAAACCGGCATGTCGTGGGCTGCACATGTTAAAAAAGAAAGACTAGACTAGGCAGCCCACAACCCAGCTGATACTTGTTAGCCCACTGATAATAAATGATACATGCCAGCTCCCCGATGACTTCGTTGTAAATTTATCTCCTTTAGTAACTACGTTGACAAATCCGTGGCCCCCAATGTCAGTATAGCATTAGGAGGAAGTATTTTTTCAATGGGGCACTTGCTTGCGTACGGCCATGGACCTGGTAGGGCCATAGACGTGCTACAGTAGTGGTAGATGTTGTGCCTAATTTCTAGCGAAAGTACTGGAGTAGCCCAGTGGCCAAGTTCCACTCCCCAACCGTGTCGGCGTACGACACCTATGGGATCCGAATGACCCCTTTACGATTCGGCAGGGAGAGAGGTATGCACAAAGAGCAGAACCGAGGACCAGCACGAGGGGATTTTTACCCAGGTTCGGGCCGCTAATCAGCGTAAAACCCTACTCCTGCTTTAGTTTATTATCAGTGTATTCGTCCCAGTTCTTGGAGCGTTTGCAATGAACAGTGTGTTTATGCAGCGGCTACGCATGCAGAATGGGCCGAGAGTGTTCTCCCCTGTAGCAGTTGCCTTGGGCCTCCTTTTATATGCTTAAAGGGGTCACCAAAGTGGCGAACTGTTCATACCAGAGGTGTAAAGTAGCTACAGGGTTATCATACCTAACCACTGGCGGTTTAGGACAAATGCATTTAATGCACCGTGAAGTGTCCGTTTAGGTGTCCCTACTTTCTTGGGGATGGAAAAAGGGGCCATCCCATCAGCACCGCTTAAGCTCACCTCCACCAGCGCCTTGCCACGCATCCAGAGATGGGGCCAGAATGCCAGGCTTGGTCGCTGCGCTGGAGCGGTGGCATAGTGGCGGAACCTTGCCGGGGTGCGAATCTTGCCGGGCTCCGCGGGCTATCCCGGCAAGATCTTGCCGGGCTCTGCAGGCTACCCCGCCAAGATCTTGCCGGGGGCCGAGCCCCTGATCTCCAGTTCTCCTTATCTTCTGGTCCTTGGCGTGAATGTCTCTGATAATCTTGGATTAATCTTCAGCTGTTCCCCGACAAGCCTTGCCGCAGGTATGGCTACAACCGCCCGTGCACAAGTACGGGGTACTAAAGGCCCAATACTTAGTACACCCTTGGCACATGCACAAGTACGGGGAGACCAGCTTGGGAGTTCCAGAACGCAGCAGACATCATGAGGCTGCGCCCCGGATTAAACAGCAACTTGACAATCATGCAGCTTGCTACTCTCCGCCATAAGCTATTCCAGCGTGATGACAAGTATAGGTTGCCAGCGAGAATTATCCCTTTATGCAACAACTCTGCCCTGGGGTCGATCATCGCCATGATGCCAATGTTCAACGACCATGGCCTTGACGCAACTTGGGTCGAGCCATCTGAGGAGCAGGTGCAAACGTTCTTCGAAAACTTGTCGGAGAGGGCCGTCCGGGAAGAAACAGGACTCGTCCGCGCCACCACCGATGTGGAAGTGGCGTATATTGCCACTAGGGTGGAAGAGGCGAACCTTGCAGTGGAGGCCGGCGACGTCGGCTTCACGGAATGGGAAACCAGCGACGCAGAGGTCGTTTTGGAAGAAGATCCTGCTGGGGAGGATAAGGCTGCCGGGGAGCAAAGTGTCAGTTTCTTCACCATCTTTGTCATCATGCCGCCCAAGAAGAAGTGTGCGGCAGCAGTTGTTCCGTCTACATCCGTCTTGCCCGTACCTACTTGGACGGGTGATGGCCTGGATGCAGGGGATGGAGGTTTAGAACCCCCACGGCGTTATGGTGATCCGAGCCAGGCAAGCGGCGTCGTTCGCAGCGGCGACGGCAACACGCACGCTGCTAGATCTAGAGATGAAGCCGTGCTGCCTACGGGTGGCGCAGCGAACTCCAGAGATCGGAGGATGCCTTCTAAGAATCTCACGCCGGCGCAAGCGTTGCGGCCTTCTCAGGTCGCACGTGACGAGCAGCGTCGTGGCATTGGTGGGTCTGAACGTCCCCATGGAAAGACTTCTGTGTATTGATCCCAAGGTGCGCAGGCCCAGCATGCACGCCAAACTGCCGATGGAGGTGACGCGCGGTTGCGTGATCGTGATGATGCTCCTTCTAACACTGTTAGGAGTCAGAGCACCTCACGTACCGCGCACCTGTTGCCGCCACCTACGCCGGCAGATGCCTTGGCACGTGCGCAGCTGCTCCTCGATTTCCCTCCTGCTCCGGAAAAGATGGAGGAGTGGCGATCTACTATCCAGAGCCTGATTAGCTTCGTCAACAAAGATGGGCCACAGCCTGCGGGGCCCTCGCGGCAGCGGTCTATCAATCCGATGCGAGCCGATGGTGAGAAGACTGGAGGCGGTGCGACCATGGTGCACTCCCCTCCACGACAGCAGCAGCGGTCGTCAACCCGGCGGACTGACGGCCGTGATGACGATTCCACGGCATCGTCCGATCCTCGTATGCGCCGCGATCAGCATCAAGTTCTTCGGGAACGAAGCAAAGAAGACTCTCGAACTACCATCGAGCGGCGATGGGAGGCGCGTCATCAGTCCGATAAACACGCAGGGCCTACTATCGACAAGCCTGCGCCGGGGCACGTAGGCGACTTGCCTTATGAGGTAGGTTGTCCAGCGTTTACCCGTGAGCTGCGGCAAGTCCAGTGGCCCAACTCCCGAACGTTCAAACCAGAGGTCCCAGAGAAATATGATGGCAAGACTCACCCCTCGGAGTTCTTGAGCATCTACACCATTGCAGTGCAGGCTGCCGGGGGCCGAGATGACAAGATACTTGCCAACTACTTCCCGTTGGTGCTCAAACCCAACGTCAGGTCGTGGTTGATGCATCTGCCGGAGAATTCCATTTCTTCTTGGTCAGATCTGTGCCATCAGTTCGTTGGCGCCTTTTTTGGAGGCCACCAACCTCCTGGCCAAGAGAGTGATTTGCATCTCCTTCCTCAAAAGGAGGGCGAACCCCTGCACAAGTTTATCCAGAGATTTAGCTGGGTGCAATACAATATTCCAGACGTTCATCCTGCCGCTGTTGCTAGCACGTTTCATCAGAACATGTGTAACCGCAAAATGCGCGAAGAGCTGGCGATGAACAAAGTCAAGAGTATTGCCGAGCTTTACGCTTTGGCCGACAAATGCGCTCGAGCTGAAGAAGGAAGGAAACTCCCTGGTGAGAGTGTTGGCGCAGGGGGCGAATCAGAAGATGAAGACGCTACAACCCCGCCAAAGAAAGGCCAGCGACAGAACAAGAAGCGCAGAAGCAAGGCCGTGCTTGCTGTCGAGGAATCCGGCAACCCCGGCACCACCAAGAAGGCCAAGGTTGACGACCCCAGCAAGGAAGTTGCCGGGTGCGCCTCCTGCCAGGCCTTGGCGGCAGCCGACAAGTCGGAAAACTCTGACAAGCAGTATTGCAAGATCCATCGCACCAAGGGCCACGATCTCCAAAACTGCCGGCAAGTTGAGCAGCTTGTCGAGAAGCAGAGAGCTGAGTATGAAAGACGAGACAAGGAGAAGACTAAGGACGGTACTGAGGGATCTAGCAAGAAGCATGGTGGCCGAGGAGGCCGCCGCGGCAAGGCTAAGCAACAGAAGGAAAAGCCCGCCCGAGGCCGCGACAAGGACGAGGGGGGCGATGATGATGAAGAAGACGACGAATCCAGCGAGCACGAGTTTCAGAAAGCCACAGAGGCCATGTGTATTGACGGGGGTGCCTCGTTGCATTCTTCTCATCACCGACTTAAACAGTGGGTGCGTGAGGTTAATGCAACGGAGCCGTCGTTTGATGCACGCAAACCTTTAAAGTGGTCCAGCACGCCTATCATTTTTTACGCCGACGATCACCCTGATCGCACAACTGCGGTCGGGTGTTTGCCAATGTTGGTCTCACCAACAATCCGCAACCTCTAGGTGACAAAAATGCTTGTTGACGGTGGGGCCGGGCTGAACTTAATCTCGCCGGACGTGCTCAAGAGGCTGCAAATTCCTGATGAAGATCTCGAGGAAATGGGCATGTTTCAAGGGATCAATCCAGGAAGGACCCAGCCAAAAGGCAAGATTACGCTACCGGTGACATTTGGTAGCGAGCTCAACTACAGGACAGAGAAGGTAGTATTCGATGTCACTAAGATCCCTATGTCATACAATGGGATCCTTGGCCACCCAGCGCTGGCTAAGTTCGTGGCGGCATCACACTATGCGTACAATGTGTTGAAGATGCCCGGGCCGATAAGTGTCATCACTATCCACTCTGACAAAAAGGATGCACTTATCTGCACCGACCAACTATACCGAGAGGCAGCTGCAGCACCTGCCATCAAGGCATCTGCTCCTGCCGCTGGAACTCCAGGGGGGAAGAAGAAGATCGGCAATATCTTTGGCGCAAACTCCGGCAAGCGCACCTCCTTAGAGTGCTGCGCTTCCGTTGAGGACGCACCAGAGAGTTCCACTGGCAAGAACAAGAAATCCAAGGCTGCTCCACCAGAGATCAAGAAGGTGCCCGTCAAGCAGGACGGAACGGGAGGAACTTTCACCATAAGTTCCACCCTGGATGACAGATAGGAAAGCGCGCTCATTGCCTTCCTGCGGGTGAATGTCGACTTGTTTGCATGGCAACTGTCTGACATCCCCGGTGTTCCCAGGGAGGTAATTTAGCACCACCTTGCTGTCTATCCTCACGCGCGGCCCATCAAGCAGAGGGCCAGGAAACAAGCCTTAGAGCGGCAAGAATTCATTGCCGAAGAAATCAGAAAGCTAGAAGCGGCAGGCTTGGTCAGAGGAGTGCTTCACCCAATGTGGTTGGTCAATCCGGTTGTAGTGCGCAAGGCGAATGGGAAATGGAGGCTGTGTATTGATTATACAGACATCAATAAAGCCTGTCCAAAAGATCCTTTCCCCTTGCCGCGCATCAACCAGATTGTGGACTCCACTGCTGGTTGTGACCTACTGTCGTTCCTTGATGCCTACTCAGGATAGCATCAGATCTTCATGGCAAAAGAAGATGAAGAAAAGACCGCATTTATCACACCATGTGGTACGTATTGCTTTATACGGATGCCTTTCGGGTTGAAAAGTGCTGGTTCTACATTTGCGAGAGCGGTCCAAATTGGTTTTGAGCCTCAGCTACATAGAAATATGGAAGCATACATGGATGACATAGTGGTCAAAACCAAGGATAAAGCGACGCTCATACAAGATCTAGAAGAAACATTCACAAATCTGCGCAAGATCAATTTAAAGCTCAATCCTGAGAAGTGTGTGTTTGGCGTCCCTTCCGGCAAGCTTCTCGGGTTCTTTGTATCTCAGTGTGGAATTGAAGTGAATCCCGACAAGATCAAAGCTATTGAGCAGATTGAAGCACCAAGCCGCGTCAAGGATGTACGTCATCTTGCCGGCTGCATTGCTGCCCTAAGCAGGTTCATCTCCAAATCCGCTGAGCGTGCCCTGCCCTTTTTCAAAATTTTGAAGAAGGCAGGTCCAATGAAATGGACTCCGGAAGCGGAGGCAGCGTTGCAAGATTTGAAGAGGTACCTCTCCTTTCCGCCGACGCTAGTCGCACGTAGGCCACAAGAGCCGTTGTTGTTGTATCTAGCGGCAACGAATCAAGTGGTTAGTGCTGTGTTAGTGGCGCAGAGAGAAGTTGACGAGGAGGCAACGGCAGCGGCAAGACCGTCAAGTGACGCGCCAGGATCTTCCCCGGCAAGGTCTGGTACCGGTAAGACAGGATCTGCGCAGTCAGAGGAATCAGTTCAAAAGAGGAAGATGGTGCAGCGCCCAGTTTATTTTGTTAGCTCTCTTTTGCAAGGAGCTAGGTCAAGATACTCTGGTGTGCAGAAGCTGCTCTTCGGTCTTCTTATGGCCTCGAGGAAGCTGCGCCATTATTTTCAAGCACATGAGATTACCGTCATCACTCACTTCCCGTTGCAGCGGATTTTGCGAAATCCAGAGGCAACCGGCAGGATTGTGAAGTGGGCGTTGGAATTGTCAAGCTTTGGTCTCAAGTTTGAAAGTACTTCAGCAATTCAGAGTAGAGCCTTGCTGGAGTTCATTGCGGAATTGACCCCAACCCCAGACGAACAGATTCAAGAAATGACTCTTCCCGGCAAGGAAACAGATCTAGAATGGATTATGTACTTTGACGGGGCTTTCTCGCTGCAAGGCGCTGGTGCTGGCGTGCTGCTTGTTGCACCCACCGGAGAGCACCTCAAGTACGTAATTCAGATGCATTTTCCCCGGGAGAGCTCGACGAACAACACTGCGGAGTACGAAGGCCTGCTTGCCGGTCTCAGGATCGCGGCAGACAATGGTATCAAGAAGCTCGTCATCAAAGGCGATTCGCAGCTTGTTGTCAGGCAAGTCAACAAAGATTATCAAAGTCCGTTGATGCAAGCTTATGTAGATGAAGTGAGAAAAATGGAAGAGCGCTTTGACAGTCTGCAAACAAAGCACATTCCTCGTGCCGAAAATAGTATTGCAGATGACCTGTCAAAACGCGCTGCCCTTAAGTTACCTGTGGAACTAGGGACTTTTGTGCTCCATTTGACTCAGCCATCTGTAACACGATCAATGAGGCAAGAAAAGAGAAGGAAGTTGAATTCTGGTCAGTACTTTCCGGCAGAGCTCCTGGGAGCCATCGGCAAGGAAGTTGCCGGGATCAACGACAAGCTTGCCGGGGAACAACAGGCTCCAGCAGGGGCTCAGGCCCTTGCCATCGAGAAAAACGTTCCCCCGGCAGAAGAAATGCCTTTAGTCCTAGTTGTCGAGCCCCAGGCTCTAGCTTGGGCACAGTCCATTATCCATTTCCTTCAGACAGGAGAACTCCCTGAGGAGCAGGAAGAAGCGGAAAAAGTAGCCCGTCAGTCTAGCATGTACCAGTTCGTCGATGGTGTTCTGTACAGGAAGAGACTGAACGGTGTGAAATTGAAGTGTATTCCTCGGGAGGATGGACTAAAGCTGTTGGCAGAGATACACGGAGGCATATGTGGCTCTCACATAGGGTCAAGAGCGCTTGTCGAAAAGGCATTCTGACAAGGTTTCTTTTGGTCCACCGCTCTCCAAGATGCAGCTGCACTAGTAACCAAGTGTGAAGCGTGCCAGTTTCATTCAAAGAAATCGCATCAGCCAGCTCAAGCTCTTCAGACAATCCCTCTCTCCTGGCCATTTTCGGTCTAGGGGCTCGACATACTTGGTCCTTTTCCCCATGCTACCGGGGGCTTTGAGTACTTGTACGTTGCAATCGACAAGTTCACAAATAGGCCGGAGGTGGAAGCAGTGAGGAACGTGACAGTACAATCAGCCGTCAAGTTCTTTAAAGGGATAGTTTGCCATTTCGGTGTGCCCAACAGGATCATCACCGACAACGGCACACAATTCACAAGTCGCACCTTCATGCAGTACGTCCAGGATCTTGGCGGCAAAATCTGTTTTGCCTCTGTTGCTCACCCGAGAAGCAACGGCCTAGCAGAGAGAGCTAATGCTGAAGTGTTGCGCGGTCTCAGGACCAGGACTTTTGACAAGCTGAAAAAGTGCGGAAGGCGCTGGATTGATGAGTTGCTGGCGGTTCTTTGGTCAATCAGAACGACACCAAATCGAGCTACTGGCCAGACACCCTTCACTCTGGTTTACGGAGCGGAAGCAGTTCTCCCCACATAACTGATATACGGGTCACCTCGAGTGCTCGCTTATGATGAGCTTGAGCAAGAGCAACTGCGGCAAGATGACGTTGTGCTCCTTGAGGAGGATCGTCTTCAGGCTGCTGTGCGAGCTGCACGCTACCAGCAAGCTTTGCGTCTCTACCATAGACACAAAGTTCATGCCCGAAGTCTTGAGGAAGGTGACCTTGTTCTTTGGCGGATTCAGTCCGCCAAGAATTCAAACAAGTTGACGCCAAAGTGGGAAGGCCCTTATCGGGTAGTACGAGTCAACAGGCCTGGCGCTGTCCGCCTGGAGACCGAGGATGGTGTTCCAGTGAGTAACTCTTGGAATATCGAACATCTTCGCAAATTCTACCCATAAGGCGCGGTTGCCGGGGGCTCCCGACAACCTCTTTTTGTATGAGTTTTGCCGGCAAGGCATATAATCCTTTGTACAAAGCCAGGCACAGACCCTGTGCGCAGTTGAATAAGCTTAAGTGTTGTACATTTCTTGTTGATTTCCATGTTTATCTATATGCATGCTTGTCTGAGATATTGTATGACACTTGCTCCCGGTAAGCATTAACGAACCACCAAGGTTCCATATCTTTATTTTCTCTTCTTTCTTTTTCTCAAAGGATAGAAGGTTCCTTCGCACACAAGTTTGTCGGGGGGGAAGGAAGGTATGGATACCAATGGGCAATGTTCAGAATTGTTGTCTTGCCGTAAGAAGTACAACGACAGAAAGCTAAGTTGCGAAACTTTGAGCAAGTTTTTCAATTTTTACAATCAGGCTATTTTCTTTAGATGATTTTGGCCCTTGTATGGAAAACCTGCACGCGAAGGAACCCTTGTCGTAATTGGTTGCGCCCTTATTTTGTTTCGAGTCCGCTCAACAGTTTAAGTGGCTGCACCAAGAGCGCCAAGGTGTCTTGCCGGCTGCTGCACCTCCAACAGGCTGCTGAAGTCCCGCACCCAGTGCTCGCGGCAGGTTGCGCGCCAGCAAGTTTCTAGTAAGCGTAGGGCGTATACCATACGGGAAGAAATTGGACAGGAGAAATAGCATGCATGTATTCAATCATAGCAAATTATATTACATTGATAATTGCCGCAGTTCTAACTTAAGACTAAATTGTCTTTGGCATGGAATGGTGGCGGCAAGGAAAAGTGAGACGGCTAGTCGCTGCGCTGGCCTTCAACCCTCTTGATTGAATCCACCTTCTCAAGGATGGGCGCGACAAGCTCCTCAAGTGCTTTGAGATCTGCATCCTTCGGCAAGCGGTCGAGCACGTTGGTGAGATCAACGCCAGGATTCTTATGTACCACCTTGACGAGTACCTTGCGAAGGACGGCTCGGCAAAGTTTGCGGGATTCGTTGGCCAGTTGGGTCGCTCGGTTGGACTGTAGCAGCTTCAGAGCATCAATGACGCTTTTGAAGAACATGGTCAACCTGGCGCTCGAGGTTATCCTTTCTTCAGAGGAATACCTGAAGTCTTGCAGGCCATCCTGGCCCATGGTTGACAATTGTGCTGTGAGCCTCTCCGCGGTGTCGACAAGGCGATCCGTCCAGATTTTCACACCCTTCTCATAGTCGATTTGGGCGGCGGCAGCGCTCTTAAGCAAGTTCTTCTCATCCTGAAGATCTTTTCTTAAGGCCTTCTCGCGGCCCTGCCGTCCTCAAGAGACTTTTCTAGCGTGGTTAGCTTCAGCCTCAGATCGGCAATGGCATTGTTGGCTGAAGAGAGCTGCTTGGTCTTGTCGGATATGGCAATTTGCATCTCTGCCAAGCTGTGGAGAGTTTTCTCCCTGTCGCCCTTGAGCGTCGAGAGCTCCTTGCTGTGTTCCTTAAGATCCGCCTCCAGCTTCTTCACTTCGTTGCTCAGCTCGTTCTTGGCGGCCTCTGCAGCCTCAGCGGCATCGATGGTTTCCTTGAGCTTGCTGGCATGATCTGCAGTTGAAGCTTCGAGCGCCTCCTTGTGTTTCTGCTCCAGCTCCTGGGTCCGCTGCGCGATGAGTTTTTCAATCTCTTTGTCCTTGCCGCGGAGTTTGGCAGCAAGTGCCTGCTCGCGCGCGGCAAGATCTTCTTCGTGAGCATCAAGCCCAACGCGGCGCTCCGTTAAGAGGGCTTCCTCAGCGGCAATCCTTTGCGCATTTTCCTCTTGTGCCTTCTCTATGTCGGATTGCCTCAGGAGGAGCTCCATCCAGCTTTGGCTCACTAGTTCCCGGCTGGCAGTCAACTCATGAAGGGCCTCGGTGTACCAGATCTGCATCTGCTCAACGCGCTTCTGGAAATCTGCCTTGGCTGCTTCGACAACTGCAACTCTGGAATTAGCCTTCTCCTTTCGAGCACGGTGGAGTGCTTGGAGCTTGCGGAAATTATCGCCCATAGCCTGAAGGAGCTGATCTTCTTCAGATTTGCCACTGCTGGCGCTTGGTTCAACAACGATTTCGAGCCCGGCAGCGGTGATGATTTCTTCATCAAAGGTTTCCCCTTTGGTCGGCGCTCCAATACTTGCCGTGCCCGGCAAGTTGATGAATAGGTTGTCGCCAACCTTGAGATATTTGCTCGATGAGGGAGCCTCGGATGTCGATGGTTGATCCTCGACGATCATCTCACCGGTGGCTGGGGGCTCTGTGGCCGATGTAGAGCCTGGCGCTCCTGCGGCAGGAATGCCATCAGTATGGTCATCAGTCTCCTCGCCGGCCCTCTCGGCAGATTCCTTGGCGGCTTCCTCGGTAGCAGCTTCGCTGACTTCGACAGTGGCGTCTTTGGCGGCTTCGCTAGCAGCGATCTCATCAGCTTCGGCGGCAGCGTCTCTAGCAGTCTCCTGGATAACAACGTCGACGTCCATGTGTTCCATCACAGGGAATTCTGGAGGACGAAGGAAGGAAACAAAATAAGATCAAGATTGGAGTTCAAGAAGACAAAGAGAAAGAAAGATAAAGGAAAGAATGACAAGTGCTCTGAGGCAAGCAGTCACCTGCGTCGAGCTGTTGAGGGGTGGTTTCATCCCTCCCGGCAACATGGGTTGCCAGGGAAAGGTTGCCGATGCCCATGTTTGCCGGCTCCTCCTCTTCCAAGGTAGGCTCGTCGGTAGGAGCTCTTGCCGGAGATGCGCTTGTGGGCGGCGTGGTTGACAGAGGCGGTGCGACAGGGGCGTCCCCCAATGACTCTCCCTGTTGCCGTCCTTCTCCTGCAAGCCCAAAGATATTAGTGGCAAAGGTAGAAACCTCAGCACCCGCCAGCGGAAAATGAGTAGTGAACCATGTTGGGGGCTGCGTTGGGGGCTGCATTGAGGGCTAAGCTCCAGGCTGATGACGATAGTTGCTGGCACGCTCTCAAAGCTTGTCGGGGGCTCGTCACCCGTAGAAGTCTTCACCTTTTTCGTCATCCTTTTTGCCAAAGTTTCTGCGTCACTGCAGAGACAAGACAAAGCAAGACGATGAGATCAATTGAATTCAGAATTTGGGAGATAGAGGCTGTGACAGGATATTTACTCTTCCTCTTCTCGTTCCGAGCTGAAACCGGAGATGTCGAAATCGACCTCCGTTGCGGCGTCCGTATGGGGAGGCAGAGGAGGGGTCCTGGATCGCTTGGCTACAGCAGGTGCAGGGGTTGGCACGACTCTGCCGCCTCAACCTCTGGTGCTATTGTGTGGGACGCCCCTGCCACCCCAGTGGTTGCCGCAGGTGTGTGTCTTGTGCGCCGCACGGGTTGGTGTCGAACTCCTTGCCGCGGTGCAGCCTTGCCGGCCGCCTTCTTGCCGGGAGCATCACTGCTCGAAGAAGGTTGATTTGCTGCGGCATCAGAGACAGCTTTTTGAAGGACACGCTTGGCCCTCTTTGGAGCTGGGGGGCTCCTCTTGCGGTTGTTCTTCGGCTGCGTCCTCATCAGACGAGTTTTCGGCGGCTATGCCACTCTGCTCCCTGGCAGCCTTATCCTCCCCGGCAGGATATTCTTCCAAAATGACCTCTGCATCGCTGGTTTCCCATTCCGTGAAGCCGACGTCGCCGGCCTCCGCGGCAAGGTTCACCTCTTCCACCCTAGTGGCAATATACGCCACTTCCTCGTCGGTGGTGGCGCGGACGAGTCCTGTTTCTTCCCGGACGGCCCTCTCCGACAAGTTGTCAAAGAACATTTGCGCCTGCTCCTCAGATGGCTCAACCCAAGTTGCGTCAAGGCCATGGGCGTTGAACATTGGCATCATGGTGATGATCGACCCCAGGGCAGAGTTGTTGCACAAAGGGATAATTCTCGCTGGCAACCTATGCTTGTCATCACGCTGGAATAGCTTATGGCGGAGAGTAGCAAGCTGCATGATTGTCAAGTTGCTGTTTAATCCGGGGCGTAGCCTCATGATGTCTGCCGCGTTCTAGAACTCCCAAGCTGGTCTCCCCTTATTCTGCAGAGGGGCGATGCGGCGGCGAAGGAAGTCGGACCCAATCATTTCTATTGTGAGCCCGGCAGCTTTAAGACGGAGAATCCTGGTGGTGGCGATCGTGAGCTTGTCGTCTTGAGCGTCAAGATTACTCCAGTCCTTGCAACGGACCACTTTTTTGCCGTCTGGGCGAGCAGAATGGATGGGGATCTGCTTCCTTGATCCAGCACCACTCGGACCGCCATTCTTCCCACTTCTCGCGGTAAACTCCATCTGGATATATCTCTTTGTTCCATGCCCTTGGGATCCAGGCGATAGAACCGGCAAGGGGCATCTCCTTTTTGGATGCGAGGAACAAAGTAATGGCAGAAGAGGGCAGTGTTGGGAACTACTCTGGCGAAGTTTTTGCAAAGATGAGCAAAGATAGAGATACATGTTAAGGCATTCGGCGTGAAATCCAGAAGACGGAAGCCGTATGTGTACATGATGTCGATAAAGAAATCGGAGAATGGAGGATAGAGCCCGCAATAAAAGTAAGCAATGAAGAAGGGATATTTATCTGGTCCTCCTTTGAAAGAAGAACCTGGGGCCACGCGAGTTGCGGGGTGAGCCTGCGTCTCCCTCGCCCACATGCACTGGTACCGGTTCTTCAAGGCTTTCGCGTCGAGCGTCGGAGCAAAGACGATATACTTCTTCCGCATCTTCGCCAGCTCGCTCTCCGGGACATTGGCCTTCGTCTCCTTGCTCTTGCCTTTGCCCTTGCTAGCATTGGGCGGCATGGTGATTGCGAAGGCGGAAGCCGAGGATAGAGCGGGTGCGGAGGCGGTGAGCGGATGGGGAGAAGTTATGCTCTGGGCTCAGGGGGAAGAAAGTAATGGCGGATTCCAGATTGGAAAGAAGAGGGGGTAAATGGGCGGCGCCTCTGCGGATTCCTTTTTACGGGGAAGGAGCGAGGCTTCCTCTTTTACTGCCCAATGTGAACATGCCTATACAAGCGCGTTAAGGCCACGGCCGTTCAGCGCACGCTTCTCACGTCACGCATTCAACGCGTGTAGTGGGGAAGCGCAGTAAGCAGGATAATTAGAAGCAGTTAACCCCTGCCATGCGTGCCCGTGCACTGTTTGGGCCTAGCCCAACAACGGCTCGCACTCATGTGTAGCCTAGGCCCAGGGGCTCCTGTCGGTGTACTAAGTATTGGGCCTTTAGTACCCCGTACTTGTGCACGGGCGGTTGTAGCCATACCTGCGGCAAGGCTTGTCGAGGAACAGCTGAAGATTAATCCAAGATTTTTAGAGACATTCAAGCCAAGGACCAGAAGATATGGAGAACTGGAGATCAGGGGCTCGGCCCCCGGCAAGATCTTGCCAGGGTAGCCTGCAGAGCCCGGCAAGATCTTGCCGGGATAGCCCGCGGAGCCCGGCAGGATTCGCACCCCGGCAAGGTTCCGCCACTGTGCCACCGCTCCAGCGCAGCGACCAAGCCTGGCATTCTAGCCCCATCTCTGGATGCGTGGCAAGGCGCTGGTGGAGGTGAGCTTAAGCAGTGCTGATGGGATGGCCCCTTTTTCCATCCCCAAGAAAGTAGGGACACCTAAACGGACACTTCACGGTGCATTAAATGCATTTGTCCTAAACCGCCAGTGGTTAGGTATGATAACCCTGTAGCTACTTTACACCTCTCGTATGAACAGTTCGCCACTATGGTGACCCCTTTAAGCATATAAAAGGAGGCCCAAGGCAACTGCTACAGGGGAGAACACTCTCGGCCCATTCTGCATGCGTAGCCGCTGCATAAACACACTGTTCATTGCAAGCGCTCCAAGAACTAGGACGAATACACTGATAATAAACTAAAGCAGGAGTAGGGTTTTACGCTGATCAGCGGCCCGAACCTGGGTAAAAATCCCCTCGTGCTGGTCCTCGGTTCTGCTCTTTGTGCATACCTCTCTCCCTGCCGAATCGTAAAGGGGTCCTTCGGATCCCATAGGTGTCGTACGCCGACATCTTTGGCGCACCAGGTAGGGAGAGAGGTATGCACAAAGAGCAGAACCGAGGACCAGTGCGAGGGGATTTTTTCCCAGGTTCGGGCCGCTGATCGGCGTAAAACCCTACTCCTACTTTAGTTTATTATTAGTGTATTCGTCCCAGTTCTTGGAGCGCTTGCAATGAACAATGTGTTTATGCAGCGGCTACGCATGCAGAATGGGCCGAGATTGTTCTCCCCTGTAGTAGTTGCCTTGGGCCTCTTTTTATATGCTTAAAGGGGTCACCACAGTGGCAAACTTTTCATACAAGAGGTGTAAAGTAGCTACAGGGTTATCATACCTAACCACTGGCGGTTTAGGACAAATGCATTTAATGCACCGTGAAGTGTCCGTTTAGGTGTCCCTACTTTCTTGGGGATGGAAAAAGGTGCCATCCCATCAGCACCGCTTAAGCTTACCTCCACCAGCGCCTTGCCACGCATCCAGAGATGGGGCCAGAATGCCAGGCTTGGTCGCTGCGCTGGAGCGGTGGCACAGTGGCGGAACCTTGCCGGGGTGCGAATCTTGCCGGGCTCCACGGGCTATCCCGGCAAGGTCTTGCTGGGCTCTGCAGGCTACCCCGGCAAGATCTTGCCGGGGGCCTAGCCCCTGATCTCTAGTTCTCCTTATCTTCTGGTCCTTGGCGTGAATGTCTCTGATAATCTTGCATTAATCTTCAGCTGTTCCCCGACAAGCCTTGCCGCAGGTATGGCTACAACCGCCCGTGCACAAGTATGGGGTACTAAAGGCCCAATACTTAGTACACCGACAAACCGCTGCTCCACCCGGGTTCGATTCCACCTGATGCAGTGAAAATACCCACAAAATTTTGCCTCTACCTCCGACATGTTGGTGCCCATTGTCATCTACGGACACCACCTCCAACACACTCAACATTGTGTGGGCATTTTGAAAATAGCATATCTTTTATACTGTGCATCATATGAAGATGTGCTATGCATGAATGTTGGTCAGCATGATGTTAACTGGCTGGTAGTTCCATTTTCGACCATGAATAAAACTTCCAACATGATGTTATCCCTGTTTGAAAAGGGCGTGTTAATATAAATGCTCTGCCTCGGAAACTTGCAGTTTCTTATCTGAAACTGAAACTTGCAGTTTCTTCTCTAAGAATCACATTGTCTGCACTTTTATATGAAACTACATTTTTTTAAAGTGCTAAAAATAGATCCCTAGAATTCATAAAATACTTCATATGCTCAATAGAGCAAATCTGAAATTCAAAAGACATTCATATCTGAAAGTACTCTCAAATCTGAAACACAAAACACAACCTGCAAATACTGGATAACCCTAAGCTCCTCTTCAGACTATTTTGGGGGGGGGGGGGGGGGGTCCCCTCCTATTCCTCGGCAGCAGACAGCCGCCCTGTGGGACAAGGTGAATGGCGAGGGAGAGGATGGTGGGGAAGCGTCATTGCGCCAACTGTTTTTCTCCTCTTGCAGTTGGGTTCGGTCGACGAAGACTCCACCGGCTCGCTCTGCCACGGCACACTCACAAACGGCACCGTGTAGATGCTCGATCCTTCAATCTCGGGTGGATGCTCCATCTTGGATCGATACTCCCACCACCGCAGCCTCACGATCGGATCCGGTGAATCTGTTTGCTCCATCGCCTAGAGGAGCAGCTCTGTGTACTCCCGCGCGACTCCCTCCCAGTGTATCGCCTCCTTTTCGCTCTTTTCCAGATATTTGGCCATCGATTTCGCCGTCATCGCTAATTACTCCGGGTTGTCAAACCAAGACTGTATCTCCAACATCCTAGCTAGCTTCACAGGGTCGCCGCCTGCGAGCCACACATATCGGTTGTACTCCTGCATCGATCTACTTCTCCGCAGCACCTTCACTCGCCGACGGTGTTTTTTGAATGGAAGAGGAGAGGAGCGGCGCTGGTTTTGGATTAGAATGGGAGAGGAGCGGTGATGGTTTTGAAGTGGAACAGGAGAGGAGCGGCGATGGTTTTGGATTGGAACAGGAGAGGAGCGGCGGTGGTTTTGAAATAGAAGAGGAGAGGAGCGGCGCTGGATTTCGATTGGAACACGAGAGGGGTAGCGGTGGTTTAAGAGGAGAGGAGCGGCGCTGGTCTTGGAAGTATTTTTTCGTTTTGCGTATTTTGGGTCAAATTTTGACCACGTACTGTATTTGACAAGTAAAATGTGAATGCATGTCAGCAAAAATTGTATCATTTGGTTCGTATCTGAATGTACTTTCAAATTATATTATTTTTGCAACTATAACATATATTTTATTTGTGAAAATCATGGTCAAATATGACCAAGAATACAAGGGAGACTAGTTAATGTGGGGTCACTTTTTTATTGAAGGGTAAATGGATTTTGATTTTGATCCAGTCACAGCGCGCCGACCCTCTTGTCCAATCCTAAATCACTGCCGCACGCTCCTCTCCCTCTTCTCCATTGCAAAACCACCCCCCTCTCCTCTCCATCATCTCCATTCCAAAACCACCATCTCGCCTCTCCCTCTTCTCCATTGCAAAACCACCCCCTCTCCTCTCCATCATCTCCATTCCAAAACCACCGTCTCGCCTCTCCCTCTTCTCCATTGCAAAACCACCCCCTCTCCTCTCCCTCTTCTCCATTGCAAAACCACCATCTCGCCTCTCCCTCTTCTCCATTGCAAGACCACCGTCTCACCTCCCATCTTCCAAAGCTAGCACCAGACCTCTCAGAAGGACATCTATGGAGAGGATGCAGCAGCAAATCGGGCAGATCGCGGGCGGCGACCAGGCGAAGTTAGCCAGGTTGAAGGAGATCCTTACTTGGTTTGACAACGAGTGGGAGATTGCGAGGATGGTGAGGGCCATGTGGCATTGTATGCGAAAGAGCGAGACGACGGCGATGAGGGCGGCGATGTACTCCCCGGCAGCAGTCACGCCGCAGTCCTTTGAGTTCATCGAGTATCTCCTCTAGGCAATGGAGCAGACAGATTTGCCCCACGTGAAAGTCAGGCGGAGGTGGTGGGCATACAGGTCAAAGGTCTTGCATCCAGAGGATAACGAATCGATCGAATACGGTGTGCCATTCGTGAGGGTGCAGTGCCAGCCGGAGCGACAGGAGTATTCGTTCTCCCACCGCAAGAGGAGGCTGGATGGCGTGACGTCGCTTCCCCGCATTCTCCATGGTTCCCTCGCCGCTCGCCTCGTTTCAACGTCGGCGGTAGGGCTTAAGGTAAGCTTCGCACTAACCTAATCTTCCATCTGCTCATCCTTACAATCAGTGTGACGGCTAATGAAAATCATGCTTACAATCAGTCTTCGAGTACTATGCCAATCACCCTAAAATAGCTCTGGACCAAAAACAAAGTTGTGACACTGTGTACAAATAAACAAAAATAGATTGGTGCTTCTTTCAGAAAAGAGTACTCCCTAGAAAAGTGCCAATATAAGCTACTATTATTTGAGTAGAGGATTCGCTGCAAAGAAAGATCCGTCCACAGAGAGCGCCACCCATCCCACTGGTGGTGGATGCCAATGCTTAGATGGAGCATGGTTGGTGTCGGTAATTTTTACTTGGCACCTCGCAGTCTGCATATATGCTGGTTCCATCCGTACATTTGTGCAGTTCCACCAAAATGCAGCTTAATAACCCTGTTTGCACAGATAATGAAAAAGCATGGTTACATTATAGTGGCAGTAGTTGATGAAACATACACTAATAAATAGAAGAAACTTCATTTTCTTAATGGGAAAATATTGCGATAGTATCACAGTATGCCATGCTGCGAGGGAGAGATGGGCCCTGCGACGCCTCATACGGTAGGCCTCATACTAGAAATCGACCAAATTCTCCCCGATACACCTTCTGCCAGTGATGAACATTAGTGTATAGCGGTAGTACAAGGAGGACCCTTGAGACATTCCAATCTCTATTTTTGTGCAGATCAACTAAAATTAAGCACCCCAGTTTGCAGAAACACTTAAACATTAACAATGGGACTAGTTGATGAAACATATACTAACAAAGAGAAGCACTTTCTTTATCTACATTGGAAATGAAATGATAGAGAGGACACTCGGTCTATTTTAACTGTATTATTACTTCATTTTATCAGTGGCACTAGGGTCGAGCAGGTGGCAAGCGAGGTGTACCGTGCGTCGCAAGGATGGAGGCCGGGGGAGCTTAGACTGGGATGCTGAAGCTGGCTCTTTCAGTCCCTATCTTCCCCCTTGATGTTTCTGTGGTAGCATTTGAGTTGTAATCCAAACTTGGTCGAGATGGTGCTGCGTCCCCCTACCTACCTAGCTTATGTGGCGAACTTGTCTCCTGCTAGTACTCAGTCGGTTCTAGTAGTAGTTGCATAACTGCCCATTTACACTGAGATGTTGTCAGATAATGGTTCTCTATGGTTGGGTTTCTTTAATGAAATCATAGGAAATCCCCTCTTTCGATGTATAAAAAAATCAGTGGCACTAGCGGTGCCAAAACATTGCCTCAAATTAATAGTGCCACTAGATTAAGGTGCAAAATAATAACATTACTGCTTTATCATGGCAGTGCCAAAACAGTAGCACAAGAGCAGAGTCAACATGCAGGATCTTTGGCAAACGGTCGGACCAAAAAGGAACATACCTCGCGATGGGAACGATATCTGTAGTCAACGCCATCGTAGAAGGGATGACACCAGTCACCAACATGGAAGATTCAATTCATGGGACCTTTTTGTGCAGTTCACCTAAAATGAAGCAATGTCCCATGAGCTAGCAGCTTCTTCTTCATTAGTTGCAATAAAATTGAGCAACATCAAGGTTGGTCGTGAAGCTCGTGGAATGTTCAACCATAATTTGGATATCATTTGTGCAGTTCAACTAAGATCAAGCGTGAAATGTATATCTCTGTTTGCACAAAAAAGGTGGAAAGGAGGGTGACTAACAAGTGATGAAACATACATCAAATGAAAAGAAGCATGTTCCTTATCTGAATGGTGATCCTACAAGGACAGTAGCAATTTCTAAAGCAGCAGCATTGCTAGATATTAGTGTGGGCATTAGGATTAACTATGACAACCGTTAAATACGACATTACTTTAATGGTGCCATTGCTTCATTTTACCTGCAACATTACATTAACAGCTGCTAAAGAGTTGGTATTTGGGCATGGGAGAGGAGGCGGACCAGGACAGTTGCATTTCTAATGAAAAGAAGCAGCTTATCTTAATGGGAAATTTAGCAGGACATGAAAAACAGTGCTATCGATTCATATTACTGGAGGCATTACATTGAAAACAACATTGGTTTAATGTGTCCTTACTTTTAACAGTGGGACTGCTACATTTTACCAGTGGCATCATAGACTGCTACATTTTACCAGTGGCATTACATAAGAGGGGCTCGTGGCAACAAACATCAGAACAAGATATCTGGGTTGGTCCCATTTTTTTTGGTATAGCCACCTTATACTGTGTGAGGCTAGCAAATCTAGTGCTGGACATACTCTGTTGACTTGTCCCCTAGTCCCCACTTTCTTTCCTTTTTCAACCAATAGATCAGTTTATATTGAATTTGTACTGCGTTTCCCTTTATTTCCCTATTAGACCAAGAGACCAGTTGGATAGCCAGTCTCTGCTACTTTCGCCCCCATTATTTCCTCTTTCGACCAAGTCCTAGATTCAGGTAACAAATCTTGCCCCACCCCACCCCCTTTCTTCCCTGTTTGAACCAAGTAGTACTAGATTCGACTGCATGAAGTAGTTTTACCTCTTAACAGTAAAAATTTAGGTGGCTTTCGAACAGCCGATCGATCCTATCTACGAGGGGGCCTGAGAAATAGTAAAAGATACAAATGCAGTGACGTCAGGAGCTGGGGCAGTAGAGCAAGGCCGGTTTCGAAGGAAGTTATACCTGAGGGTCTCCGGGATGTCGCTAGGTGGGTGGCGGGAGGCCGGATCTGCCCCACACTACGGCAGCGAGGAAGAAGGGGTCGGAGGCCCTCCCTAGCCGGGGCTGCGTGGGAGAGAATGGCAAGGCACGCTGATCGGGACAAGCCGGCAGTGGGTAAGAGCCGTCGCCGAGGATGACCGCGTGAACATTGCACCTTCTCACCTTCCCCGGCGAAGGGGATCCGGCCAGATCTGTGACCAGCGGTGAGCAGAGAGAGAGTGTGTCCACCGCCATCGTGTTTAGATCTGGAGATGACGAGAGAGTGTGAAGAGAGCAACACTAACAAGCAAGCACGGAGGCTCCTACCTATATAGTGGAGTAGTTTTCTTTTATCTACCGGAGCCGGCTTGACCTCGTCAATGACTGTCAAGAAGTCTTCATGCACGTGCCCCGGAGGCGCATTTGTCGTCATTTTAATCTGAAGTACCGGATTAACATATAACACGAAAAAATGCCACATGACAAGAAACCATAACCTCACTGCCCCAAGGAGACAACATGAATCCCGACAGACAAACTAGACGAGGGTCAAACTCAAATTAAAGAAAAACTCGTAGAAAAGGGGTCAATCGATAGATGTCCTAATTAACATAGCCGGCTTGACCTAGATGGCAGCCGAGTAGTTTTCGTGCATGTCCCCCAATGACCAGCGCCTTGGAGGAACGCAGTTATTGCTGTTTAACCCTCGCAGTGATCCGAAGCACATGACACCTAATATTGCGAGATGACAAGAAACATTTTTTTTAGATTTCTCATCAGAACTACAGCCCTGTACAAGACATCATGCACAATATGTAGACGATAGCCAATCCAGCCGTCTACTGGAGTCTGGTCACATGCATGGATGAACTGATCTCCCGTGTCATGTAGGGATCGTCCACGCACTGACGTGTTTACAACACTGCTCCAGTATTATCGCTCGTCTCTCTCTTCTATTAACTCAACCGACTTGCGGGGACGGGGGAGTGTGCCTATGGTTGGTTTTCAATTGCGGTCCCACATGTGTGTGCAAACACAATATGACGCGTGTTCCATTCGAAGAGCGGCGTGCCAGACCGACCGATCGTCTGGGGTGCGACGTGAACGCGACGGGCGTGTTGTATACATGTGTACCACCATTTTCTTGAGGCTTTGCCCCATGGTGCAATCCATGGATACAAAATTATATTTGAAAGTCGAGGGCGGGGCTTTTCCCACGCGGTAGGTGGGGAAGTTCTGCCTAGTCGATTCGATAGAGAGGCGAGAAGATGAGGGAGTAGGCTGCTGCAAACGTAGGGCTGTGTGATTTGATGGCTCGTTACTGCTGGACAGGTGGGGCCCTGTGATTTGACTTGCCATTATCATTATTACTGCAGTGCTACGACCGGCGTGAGTCTCCCGATTCCTGACCGCCTCCATGGTATACAGGTGCCAAGTACTAGTACTCCTTACTCCTTGGCAAATGCAGTAAATACTACGAAGAAAGAGATAGAGAGAAGTAAAAAATATACTCTTATAGCTAACCTTGTTGTATGAGTGACTAAGTGATGACTATGTATGACTTGCCAACATCAGATAGCCTAACACACCTGGACGGAGGAAGTAGTTTCATGCATGCGAGGTAGGCAAAAAAATGCTCATTTATAGCCGTCTGAAATCTCCAAGGGCGCGACCGTGCGAGCGAGGGGACGGTCGTGGTAGGCGCGACCATGATACGGGCTGCTGACAGCCCTTGGATCTGAGATCGAACGGTCGCATGCTAAGTTGCTGAAAATTTGCAGAATAAGCCTCCAGGATAGGATATTCACCCATAGGTCTAGAATCACGCCATACAACCGTTTGATCTCAGATCCAAGGGCTCTCGGAAGCCCGTATCATGTGAGCATGGAAAGCTTAGTATCACCTGTAATTTTCCCGACGCTTGATGTGCGAACACGCAGATGCATGAAGCCATTTAATTGGGCGTCTAGTAGACATGACATCTAATTGGGCCCCCATAGTAATGTGCATGTATCCATTTATCCACCGGGCAAGCCACTACCATGCCGTTCGCACGACCCACTTAAGCATTTTTACAATCGAAAAACCGCTAGCAGTTCGCTCCTACTCGTCCCCAGCCATTCTTTAACATTATGGCAGTTCGCTCCTAGTCGTCCCGTCCTTTCACATTACAGCAGTTCCACTAATCCTAACCCTCCTCCCAAATCCATGGCATCCAAAATCTCCATGATCGGCGGTGAGTACAAGGTTAGAACCATCACCGGCGATGAGTTTGACGTCATCTACACCCGTTCTTCTGCGACGGTGAAAGGATGCCTTGCTCACTTCAGACGCATGTTCGAAAAGTCAAATGGTGATGAGTGGGTCGCTGGGCTAGATGTTGAGTACACCACAGTCCTGGGAAAAGAGAAGAATCTAAAGGAGGAAGAAAGGAAGAAGCCTGCCGTGATCCAGGTTTGCGTGCATAACTTGTGCTTGGTCTACCACATATGCCATGCCGACATTGAGTACGAGGATTTTAAGAACTTCCTCGCGGGCGGCAAAGTCAAATTTGAAACTGTAGACTTTACGAACGATAGAAGAGTCCTGAGTCGGATAGGCCTCGTTGTAGGCCAGCCCTTTGACCTCCAGAAGAATGGGCTGATGCCCTCCCGTCAGCCTTCAATGATGACCCTGGCAGGAGCCATGGTTGATCCTTTGTACGGTAAACTGACGAAACCTCCGCCCGAGTTTCATCTTACATGGCAGTGGAATGTACTAGATAGAGACCACATCCGGTATGCTGCAATGGATGCCTACCTTTGTTTCAATATCTACAAGGGTTGGATGAAGAGCGACAGCCAAGTGTGCGGTTCAAGCAAAGAAGTATCGGCCAAGAGGAAGAGGGACAAGGACAAAGTCCAGCATGTGGACGAGGAGTCCAAGTAAGGTGGCAGTGTCGTTGCTCATGGTGGTTCTAATGCAGTGTCTACCAGATTAGTTGCTTAGTTTAATTTCAGGGTGCTTAGTTTTATTTGACGGGTGTGTTGTGCTGAGCCCCCAACAGAACTATGTTATGTTCCTTCTCGTTACTTTAACTCTTCAGTACGTACATACTAGTATTTCTTACAGTTCATCTTGTAGTTGGTAGTACTACCACTCGTTTCTTCACATTATATACGTACAATATATATGGCCAACATCATATAGCCAGCAGTTGGCTATACTATTAACCATGCTCTAAGCATGCCACGTACGCAAAACACTTAAATGAGATATGTAATTCTAAAAAAAAACTTATATGAGAGAAGTTTACCCAAAGCATGAAAGAGTTTAGTTGTCAAATAATTAAATAGGTATGCTAATTTCTTTAATAGACTTTAGCACCCCATCTAAGCATGTACTAGCTTTTTTAATAGTACTATATGCATAATTTGGCGACGAGCGCTCTCTATATGTACCACCTTTTTTCTTTAATTTCATCTTATTAGTTTTGCTCCATGGCGCAATCCATCGATACTTCTACTGTACAAAAGTATACATTTAAAATGCTAGAGGGCGGGGCAATCTTGCTTGGTCGGTTTCACGAGAGGCGAGGGCCTTTGTGATTTGACGGCTCATTACTGATGGAAGGCGGGGCCTTGTGATTTGACTGCTCGTATAAATGTTGCCGACGACCTGAGGAGGAGCAAAGAACCGTGCGGTATACTCAAGTTTTCCACTGGAGTACTAGTACGACGGAGGAGCACGAAACACGACAGCCCAGTGCGATATGGCGATAAAAAATGATCTAATTTGCTAGTCATCGATCCCATGGGGCCGCTCATCGTTAGCATTGTTCTATTCATGCCTCATAGAGAACATGACACGTGTGGAGAAACACCCGAAGCAAAAGAAGAAACACAAGAGCAAAACAAGAAGGTAGATTATCCCCTCAAAAAAAGAAGGAAGACGCACACACAAGTCTGGGGCGCTGCTCTCTACTACATGAAGGGTTGCTGGCCGCAGAGTCGTAACTGCTTCTTCATCGCCTCCACGACCTCCATCTCCTCGCGCATCTCCTTCGCCATCTTCTTCATTCTGTCCATGACGCGGGGTTTCTCGACGCGAGCCTTCATCATCTGTTCCACGGCCGCATTACGTACCTTGACAGTAGTCGGGTGCTCGATGTGGAGCTTCGCCAACTCCTCCTTCTGTTCCATGACGAGGGCGTGCAACATCTTCACCGAGGAACTACTCTTCTCATGCAGCTTCTTCCAGCCGGCGTTCTCCTCCTTCAGCAGGTCGAGCTCGTGGCGGAGCTTCGCCTTGTCCTCCTGAAGTTGCATGATTTCGCCGGTCGCCTTCTTACCCGAGGCAATGCTCTCCATCAGCAGCATCACCAAGCCGGCGGTCAACTACTCCTTCTTATTGAGCTCAGCGGGCATGTCGTCGAGGCTCTCCTTCAGCAGCTCCACCAAGCCGTCAATGAACTCCTTCTGCTTATTGAACTGATCGGGCATGTCGTCGAGGGATAACAACTCCAGCACCGCCAGCTCGGCATGTTCGCCTCCGTGGCTAGGGTGCTCCTGGGACGCCGCTGCCTTGTTACGAGTAGTTCTCGACCTAGAGCTCTGCACACCGGCCATGGACGGACGAACAAGAAAGACTTATGAGGAGGAAGGTAGAGTGATTTTCGGCCAGGTAGTTCCCTTTTTATAACCTAGTACTAGCACTAGTACTAAAACCTGCATAGTGGGAACACATTCAGGTTTGATACGTACTAGGTGTGAGCAGGTTTGCACTTAATTATAGCATGGTAGTACTACTTTGGAATGTGATGGGAACAAGCTAAAGATTAATTGATGGTTTTGGTTTCGAGGCCCAAAACGGCTCCCGACGAGTTTCCTGGAACACAAATTTCAAGTACTACTGCTCAAATGCGGTCGCACAAGTTAGTGATGTAACTGGTCGTACATGTCAGACCAAGCCGATGCGTGTCCCTTCGGTGAGATGCGGGTCCGACCGACTGTCTGTTGGTGTGACCGACCGTAAGTATTACGTGATGGAGACTTCTGGTTGTGGCTTCGGGTGATTGTCATGACCAAGCATTCAAAAACTAGTGATAAATCAATTACCATCTTTTTCCAAACGACCAAGTATTTTCACAGGAATAAAATACATATAGATGAAGTGATTTTCATGGTTGCAAACCGCCATGGCGCCACAAGTTCACTGCAGCAGCAACCGAGTAGGTCACTGCATCACTGGCAGGGAAGGAGGGCAGCTCACCTCACCTACGATGCATGCCCAGTGGCGCCGCCGTAGCTGGTCCCGCGATTTGGCTTCTCCTACTGCCCATTTGAATAGTTGCACCGGTTGCTCATGCCATTCCGCAGGCATGTGCGTTCTTTCCTCCGTAGTCGACTCCGTGAATATGATCTCTGCCATTAGCCCCAGCTCGAAATCAACACAACGCTACCAGATGCTGACATCCCTCAACATCTCTCCCCTGATATTGACTTGTGCCTCCGCCTTGTGCTTCGCCAGGCGCAGCTCCTTTGAAATTGTCTCCAATCGATGCGATGCTTCCTTGATCTGATTTGCCCTTGCTGCCCACCACCTGAAATGCAGCCCTGGCATGTAGTCCAGTGCCACCGATCTGTGATTCCAGAGCAATGGATCCCCTCTGAAACACATGTGGGTTTCGCTCAAAGGCGGCAGTGCTGCGGGCCGCAGCGAGAGGGTAGCCTGCGGGATCCTGGGATCTAAGGGATTATCCATGGCAGGATCCTCCATGGCGGGATCCAGTGGGCGAGGCGGGGAGGCGAGCGTAGGCGCTGGGAGAGCCCTACGAGGCTAAGATAAAGATAGTACTACTCCACTCCGTCCATATTTAAATACAAAGGCCACCAACAGTAACCCAGGCAAAAATTGATCATCTTGCCTGCGTCCTGGTTTATTGGCCCCCTTTTTATTTTGTGCCAATTTTTGACCGAAAATTTAACTAAGAAAATGTTAATGCATGCCACCAAAAATTATATCATTGGAATCACATTTGAACATAGTTTTCGATGACATTAATTTTTATGACATGCATAAATATTGTGTTACTTAAAATTATGGTAAAAAATTGGCACAAAATACGAAGCAGACCAATGGAAGTAGCAACCCATGATTTAACTACTCGCATGCACGCAGTGGAGTAGTAATGTCTTTCACAACTATTTCCTCCCTCACGTCCACTCAATTTGCATGCACTGTATTAATTGACCATCAATGAAGTGAACGACTTTACACACGTCAAATTATCACATGGGGTGGATCTTCATACAAAAATGTGTCCCACTGTGTACCCGCGTGTGCGTGCAAGGGAATGAGTGCATGCGTGCACATCTTCGCTTCGTGCATGTACTGCCAGTGTGCGTGAGAGAGGACGAGTACATTCTTCTGGAACCAGCAGCACGTCACTGTGATCAATCCACACAAGGAGGTCGCGACAACGCCTCGACATGTGCCACGTGGCTTCATGGATGCCCCCACATCATTTTAATCATAATATATTAACTAAAAAAGGGAGAGACACTGTGTAGCGTGCCATTGGAATTCTAATTTATGTGTTTTGCACATACTGGAAGTACTAGTAAGGTACACGTGCATTGCACGCATGAGATTTGGCAACCAAATTATGAATAAATACCACACTATAGCATGTAAGCTTTGAGTCATATATGCATGATGTAGACGTTCGTTTAATTCTTATAGTTCATCTCATTCAAAATCAATTAGTTTTTATAAAAAAGTTAATCTATTTTATGATTCATGGAATTGTGCGTTGTAAAGCATAAAGTAAAAACAAATAATGGCAATTCAACTAGAAAAAAAGTTTGGACAATTATGATACGGAAGATTCTAGAACAAAGGAGAAGTACTTGTCTTTTGAGGTTTGTGCATTATGCTTAAGTTCAACTATGGAGTCTTCTAGATTGTACATGTGGCAAAATCTGGTGGAATGTAGATGATATCCAATGGCCAGTAGTGCTCGGATTTGCCATCTCTGCACCGTCTGATCGGCTTCATCCAACGACCATCTTTCAATTTTATTTGCACTCAATATAGGGGTATAGATATAGATATAGATATAGATATAGATATAGATATAGATATAGAGGTATAGATATAGACTAGTGGCACATCATCTAAAGCCTTTCTACACGCTCATTTTTTGTACAAGTGTGCTCCACCGTGCACCCGCGCGTTTGTATGTGGGAACGAGTGCGTGTGTGCACCTCTTCTCTTTTGCACACATAGTCCATGTGTGTGAGAGATACTAAAATATGGTGAGGGAATATGTGTCAATACAATTTCTATGAAGGAGAGGCCTATATACATACATGTATGTGCATGGGGCCGGGGTGATATACGAGAAGGGATGGGAGGGGTCGACCGCGTGAGATATCTAGATAGAGGGAAGAGCTCTACGAGTGTACAAGCACTGGGATATGGGGGGGGGGGTGGGGTGCTGGAAGATCGTGCGAGGGGCCAAGTGGAGGGAGACTATGAAGGAGTGCACAAGTGCGAGATCGATATTTAAAGAGAGGGGGCGAGAATGTGCGCGGTTGCGCGCAGTGGCGGAGCCATGAAAAATAAATGAGCTAGGGGGCCAAGCATTTCTAATCCTTTACGGGGAAGGCCAATTCATCAACTTAAACCATTTTACCAACAATTGATCTACTGATCACATTCATATTAGCCTCAGTATATAGTGATGTTAGGGGGGCAGGGCCCTTGCTGCCCCCTATCTTCGCCACTGTGCGCGCGTCTAAGAGATGAAGCGGAAGGCATGGATGATGAGAGGGGGACGATGGATAGATAATGTGGGTGTATCAGCTATGTAATCTTATATAGAGAGGTATAGATTGATCGATGTGTACGTGGGAAAGAGGGTGAGACCTGACTAGATATATAGATCGATCGGTTTGTGTGGAAAACTTGGAAAGACCTAGCTATATATATACACACATAGAGGAACATCGATCATTGCGCATGCATGTGAGAGATAAAGAAGGCCCGAAGTGATGAAGAGGGTGAGGTATGTGTGGGTGCATGCATGGGAGACCGACCTGAAGAAAAAGATTGCATGTGTGCGATGGATAATGCCGAGTGGTAGTGTGTGTGCATGCATGCACGAGAAAAAGTTAGTGGTACAATTATAAAGAGAAGACGACTGTGTGGGTGTAAAAGACTAGGTGAGGTCGAAATCAATGTAAAGTTGAATTCAAATATTTGAATAAGAGATCATGATGTTTGAAACCCATGCATGCCTGAGTATAACTGAGATATGCGTGGTGTGGTTTGGAAATGTGCATGCTATACTGTATACACATTGAACAAGGTCAGACTGATTTGAATTTGAGATACCAATGGCAGGCATCGTTTGGCCACATTGCATCCGTGCATGGACACACTATTCAATTTGGAGATGATGGGTGTAACATCCCAAAATTCTAAATTTTGGAATGTTATATTAAATAAATAGTTTTGATTGATTGTTTGATTGTGGTGTGGTTGCTTGTGTGAAATTGAGTGAAATTTGGAAACTTTTTGAAAGTTGAATGAGAGGGAATAAAATGACTTTCCCAAAACTTTCACCTTGCATTTATGATCTCCATGAATTCATATTCATTTCATCACAAACCCTAGAGTGAAGATAACATGACTTCTTCTATTTTAAAAAGGGTTTTTGAAAAGATTTGAATTCCATTTGGAAATATTCCAAATTCGAAAACTTTATGCAACTCAATGATTTTCATGAGAGGAGATAAAATGACTTCTTCAAATTATATGAAATATGAGTTGGAAGTTTAAAACAATCGAATTTAAAGTCCCTTTGAAATTATTTTCAATTTGGAGTTATTTGGTTTTTATTCAAATTGTTTTTATCCAAAAATAAAATATATGGAAATTAGGGTAAAATGATTCCCTTCAATATAAAATTAGAGGGAAATAAATTTGAAATCATTTTGGTATTTTTAAAATGATTTTTATTAGGTTTTATTGCAGCAGTAGCACTGTTTGCTTTATTTAAATTTTTGTGAAATTTATTTGCCGCTGAAAATATGTTCATCTTTTAGGAAATCTTTTTCTGAAAATTTTGATATATAATATGCCTATGGAAATTTTTCTTATTTTCCGTTTACCTTTTTTTTGTTTTTATTCTAAAAAAAAAAAACTGTACGAGCGACCGACTGCTATCCTTCGCCAGCGTGCGCAACATAGCTAGCAGGTCGGACTATATTATTTTTCCAGTTGTCCTTTAATTTATTTATTTTCTGTAAAAAAAAAACGCACGCAGACAAGCGCGCACACGCGCAGGCCGGCCGAAGGCCCATGCGGCGTCGTTTCTTTTCTTTCGTCTGCCTTTTGTTTACGTTTAGTCCCACATTGCCTAGCTTTTGACCTCTAAGCCTCCTTTCCACCTATAAATATAGACCCATAGAGCCACCAAAAATCATCCGATTCGGGTTAAATCAATATATTTTGGTTTGACTAGATTCACTAAATAAAAATATTTTTCTTCTCTCCGGCGGGACTTCTGAAAGTTGTCTTCTCTCTCGGAAGTCATCTTTTCTCTACCTTATAAAGGTATCTTTCTTCGTATTTTTTTTATATACTCCCGTAGCTTATTATTTCTAGACTAGTACGGTAGAATAATTAGATTTATAAATTAGTCCTTGTATTTACATTTTAGGACTAGAATTCTTTTAGCCATAACTCTTTTTCTTCCGTAAAACAGCTTGGCCCTGATTTTTCAAATAGCCATAACTTTTTACTCGTTCATCCAAATTAGACGAAACCAACGCCAATATTTTTGTCTTGATTCCACCTTTCTAGTGAATCTATCAAATAAACTTTTTGCAACTTTCAAATTTCGAAATTTGTTCAGATTCATATTCAAACTTGTTTTGGCTATAACTTGAGTTTCGTAACTCCGATTTAATTGATTCTTTTTGCTAATTGAAGCCCTTGACCTAAACTTTCTGATAAGACTAAATCCACCCAATTTTGGTACTGTTAGAAATTATTTTCTGTTGCAAGAGTTAATTGCTAGTTTTCGAAGTTTTTCGAGATCTTTTCTTCGATTCTTTTGCATGAGTGCTTATGTATGCAATTGCTTGCTCACGTTAGATTGAACGGAGTGTGACGAGTAGAACTATCAGGAATTATGAGTGCGAAGGATCTTCATCAACAGTACAAGGCAAGTTCACACTTTGATCATACTCTTCTATACCCAGTTTTTATGCATTAGTTTTATCCTCAAACACTACATGACTAGGATGTGATTAACTTGTGGGTATTGGGAAGTAGATGATGAGGTAGAACCTATTGCCCTTTTATTATAAAACCCTTGGGAGTTACTTCCACGCTATGCTTATGTTGCCATGCTATGCTCGTAGACGTGGATTGGGTTTTGAGTGTATCCATGACAGATGTGAGATTTTTAATTAATGGTTCAACTTAAGGTGGCAACTTTAATACACATCTGGGTGGATTGCTTGTTTGGGCACCTGGGGATATACCAGTGTTGTCCTAGGAGATCTCGGGGATATACCGTGTGATCCTCCTACGGTCCGCCACCCAGGCTCAAAGGGATCATAAGATTATTCATGCTAGAAACTTCCGTGTGCAGCCACAAGCTATTATGGGCTCTAGCATAGTTGAGTATGTTACATGACCTCTTTCAGTGGTAGGCTAGCAGATGTAGGGGAAAGTAGGTGTAACTGTCTACCCAGAGTAAAGAGTAAATGTTTCTGAAAGACTGTGTCTCGGTCATCCGTTTCTCAAACACCATGTAGTGCGAGAAATCCAACGGAGGAGATCGAGTCTTGTGGGGAAAAGTGCACAAACCTCTGCAGAGTGTAAAAACTAATCATGATTAGCCGTGTCCCCGGTTATGGACATCTTGAGTATCTGGTTCTTGGATTATCATATTGATCTCATCACTCTAAATTAATTTGTCGGGTTTAACGATTACTTTTAATTGGGATTGAGAGGGGGATTTACCTTCTCAATGTTCAACAACCACCATGATAGTTAAATAAAATATATTCCTTTGTTGTAGGGAAAAATTGGCTTTTCGCAAAACATATTAACCGTAGAGCCTCCACCAGCCATATATGCATATAGTGATAGCTATTATTCATCATTATCCTATGGTGTGAATTTGCCAGTATATTCAATGTACTGACCCGTTTCGGGCTGCAACGTCTCATGTTGCAGGATTCTTACGACGAGTAAGTGATACGTTAGGGTTACGATTTCTACACTCAACTTTGCCGTTGGTGTTGATGGGAATCCACAACCCTGTTGTTACTTCCGCTATTTGGATTGAGGTAATAGTATTTACGTTACTTTATACATGTGATTTACCTCTGTTATAAATCCTCGAGTACTGTGTGTGTCAGCATACCGATCCAGGGATGACACTTAAGCACAGAGACTTTGATCCATTCGGGTCGGGTCGCTACAAGATGGTATCAGAGCACATGTTGACTGTAGGACGTGACCCTAGAAACTGGCGAGCCCATAGGAAAGATTTTTCTCTACAACTTTCTTTTCAAAAGGATCTCTTACCTCTCTTCTTTTCTAAGCTTTATCAAATTTCCTTTTAGTTAGACTATACCCCTTTTCCCTTTTGACCACGCGAAGGTTCAACTGATGAGACCAATCCAAGAAGTACAAGATATCGGACAACTAAGACCACTTCGGAATGAAGAGGATTTTACCGTGCATTATAATAATGGAAACTACAACAGTTGAAGACTCCGAAGACTAGGAGAATTTGAAGTTTCTGAAGAATTTCCAGATTGGTATGACCTAGGAAGGCTACCCTTATGGAATTTGTCCGACTATTGAAGCTGTCAATACCCGAGATCAAGGTGTGTCGGAGAAAGACCGGAACATGGAGCGTTAAAACTCAAAGTTTTTGTCAAGAAAACCCTAAGGCAGGAGATATCAACTATGGAATGATAGCTCATGGAAATGACAAGGGCAGAAACACTGCTATCCATGATGTTATTGCCCGCTTATGCTATTGTCGTCGTGCTGAGTTAAGCATGCATTCCGTCGGAAGGATTGGATGACAAAAGGGCTAATGGAGCATCTATCAGCAAAAGATGAAGTTTAACCTTAGCTGGTGTATCGACAAGATCTGGAGTATTACATCGAGAATTTTAAGATGGACCTTCAGGAAGCCGTATTTGACAAGGAAGCATTTCGTGAAGAACTCAGGACCCAGAAGCTGAAAGTAGCCAAGCTGGAGGAGAAAAACCTCGAGATACCAGAGATTCGTCAGGAACTGAAGGACAGTAGGACCATGGTTCATTGCCAAGGATGTTGAAACCCAGAAGTTTGGAATGCAACTCTAGAATATTAAAGGACGTCACGAGAGACTTCGCGTCAACAGAGATGATTTGGCAAAAGAACTTGAGAAGGTCAAGCACGATCGGAAGAAGCCCATCGGAGACATGAACAAGACTTGAAGAGTTTGGCGACTTTGAAGATTTATTGACCTTTAGAAGACCAAACCCCTGTTATACCTACGTTAGATGCGACGATTGTGAGCTGTCATTTGTTTGATGTTTTTTCGACAGCCACAAAATAAAATTTGCCTCTTCAAATCTATTGTTTGTATTGTGTGTATCCCTCTCTATCTCTCTTATCTCACCCCGAATCCCTAGGAACCAATAGAGGATGAATGGAGATGAACTCATATTTTATGGACCGATGACTCAATTGGAGACGGACCGATGGATTCAGAACATGGAAGATCACATGAAGAATAACGCTATAGCCAGAAAGGATATGACCCAACATGCTCTTCAGTGCTTTGAAAGAGGTGCTGCTACTTGGTGGAGGATGTACCAAACCATCAATGGATGGCAAAGAGTAACCACTTGGGAAGAATTTAAGTTGACTCTGCAAAGGTCTCGGCTTGTGTCCCAGAAGATGAAGCCTTATGGAAATGATGTGAAGAAACCTTGTGCATGCAAGCTCTGTGGAGAAATAGGACACAACCATAAAGAACACAAGGATGAATGCCCTCATTGTGAAGAGAGTCACCCAGCTGAAGAATGCCCAACTAGGCAGATTACTTGTTTCTTGTGTGAAGGGACTACCCACTACCCTGCTCAGTTCACATTTACCCCATAGTACAAAGAACCATCCAGCAGAAGAAAGAAGAAATGAAAGGAGCCCTCATGGAAATTTTAGAAGAACCTGTGATGAAGGAAGAGGTGGAGGACACACCCGAAGAAGACCCAATTAAACTCTGCACCTAGTCATGCTATTCATGTGGAGAAGAAGGACACATCTCCCAGAATTGTATGAATGGGGATCTAGTAGAATTCCCGACGAAGGAAGTAGAGTATGACCCACAGGAAATAGAAGCCCTGTTTGGAATGGAAAAGTCCAGAAAAAGAAGTAGATTGGATTCCAGGAAGGATCTAAGTCATATCACCTGTTATAGGTGCAAGGAGTCAGGGCACTACCTCAACAGTTGCCCAAAAAGGAAACCTCGAGACTTGTCAGAAGTAATATGTTTTCGTTGTAATGAAGCAGGGCACTTTGCCAGAGAATGCCCCAAGGAGAAGGAGATTTGTGATAATTAGTTGTGTCCGTGAGAAGTATAGTAGTAGTAGTGAGAACATTTCCTTTATATTGAGGTGTTGAGTTGAGGCATGTAATGGAAATGCAGGAGATTGTAATAATTTGAGAATCAATAAAGTTAGCATTATTGTTGGTACTGATTTGGATTTTATGAGTTGTTACTCTATGAAGAAAGATTTTGACCATTTTCGAGGATATGAGAAATATGGTCTACGGATGAATTTGTGCATTTCAAGGGTGGTAGTACCCTGTGAGGACACTTGACCTCTGGAAAAGATAATGATATTCCATGGAGTGGACTTCGGACAAAATAAGTATGAGTTTTGTCTCGATAGGTGCGATATCCCAAGAATATGAAGGGATGAAGTGCTATTGGATATAAAGGAGGTATAATGTTGGTAATATGGAGCAATTGTAACTCCATGATGAGTCTGAGTAATCACGTCTTAGTACCAATAGAAGGAGGGGAGACTGTATAATTGGATGGATTTAAGAATGCTAGGAAGCTGGATGTTGAAATAATGATCAGTTGCCCCGATGATGAGTTCAAGGTTTACAAGTGATGAGATGGGCCATAACCCACAGGCCCTAGGACCTACCAAGAAGCAAGCACACTCTTGCTGAAGGAAAAACCCTGGAAGAAGATATGCCTTTATCAATAGACGATCTTATAGGAGTTACGCAAAACCTGAGAGCTGTGAAGGAACGATAGATTGTTTGTCTGGCTTGCAGAATCAATGGATTATCCGAACTTGGTTCGTCGACAAGAGAAATTCTGCAATGCTTGTGAGGATGACCAAGTGTTAGAATGCGAGATTCGCTAAACCATATACAAGGTAATGATTTGGGTGCGGGATGGATTGATCACCATACCGACTTACTCTTATTATTCGCCTTGCTATATGGGATGGTAAATCTGAGTGACTTACCCATAGTAGAGCGACGACGATCAAAACCTTGTTTAAACCATAGAATGGTGTGACAATTTTTCCCCTTGTACACGGCAGTTGTTGCCAACCGTAGGTTATGCGGTGAGGTTCAACCCAGACCCATTTCCTGCAGGAGAAACCATAAATTGTTGACCACCATGAGATATCGATAGTTGTTTAGTATTGGCGCCAGACCCGTCATCTAAGAAGACACTGTCTCGGAAGAACCTTAATTACCATGATGCAAGGACACAAGAATTGAAAAAAAAAAGGGTTATGCCACTACCGGAAGAGCGCAGAGAAGGAATTATCCTGAAGATCTGAGAAGATCGACACTGTCAACAATAAAGATGGAGTATATAAGTTTTGATGGAACCGTAACAATGCTTCTAAGGGTGGTAGCACCCAAGACCCCCTGTGACGATCGATGGATTTTGAGAAGACCCCAAACCTAACCTATTTCTTTCTAGCCTCTCCGAATCTCGAGGACGAGATTCATTTTAAGGGTGGTAGGTTTGTAACATCCCAAAATTCTAAATTTTGGAATGTTATATTAAATAAATAGTTTTGATTGATTGTTTGATTGTGGTGTGGTTGCTTGTGTGAAATTGAGTGAAATTTGGAAACTTTTTGAAAGTTGAATGAGAGGGAATAAAATGACTTTCCCAAAACTTTCACCTTGCATTTATGATCTCCATGAATTCATATTCATTTCATCACAAACCCTAGAGTGAAGATAACATGACTTCTTCTATTTTAAAAGGGTTTTTGAAAAGATTTGAATTCCATTTGGAAATATTCCAAATTCGAAAACTTTATGCAACTCAATGATTTTCATGAGAGGAGATAAAATGACTTCTTCAAATTATATGAAATATGAGTTGGAAGTTTAAAACAATCGAATTTAAAGTCCCTTTGAAATTATTTTCAATTTGGAGTTATTTGGTTTTTATTCAAATTGTTTTTATCCAAAAATAAAATATATGGAAATTAGGGTAAAATGATTCCCTTCAATATAAAATTAGAGGGAAATAAATTTGAAATCATTTTGGTATTTTTAAAATGATTTTTATTAGGTTTTATTGCAGCAGTAGCACTGTTTGCTTTATTTAAATTTTTGTGAAATTTATTTGCCGCTGAAAATATGTTCATCTTTTAGGAAATCTTTTTCTGAAAATTTTGATATATAATATGCCTATGGAAATTTTTCTTATTTTCCGTTTACCTTTTTTTTGTTTTTATTCTAAAAAAAAAAAACTGTACGAGCGACCGACTGCTATCCTTCGCCAGCGTGCGCAACATAGCTAGCAGGTCGGACTATATTATTTTTCCAGTTGTCCTTTAATTTATTTATTTTCTGTAAAAAAAAAACGCACGCAGACAAGCGCGCACACGCGCAGGCCGGCCGAAGGCCCATGCGGCGTCGTTTCTTTTCTTTCGTCTGCCTTTTGTTTACGTTTAGTCCCACATTGCCTAGCTTTTGACCTCTAAGCCTCCTTTCCACCTATAAATATAGACCCATAGAGCCACCAAAAATCATCCGATTCGGGTTAAATCAATATATTTTGGTTTGACTAGATTCACTAAATAAAAATATTTTTCTTCTCTCCGGCGGGACTTCTGAAAGTTGTCTTCTCTCTCGGAAGTCATCTTTTCTCTACCTTATAAAGGTATCTTTCTTCGTATTTTTTTTATATACTCCCGTAGCTTATTATTTCTAGACTAGTACGGTAGAATAATTAGATTTATAAATTAGTCCTTGTATTTACATTTTAGGACTAGAATTCTTTTAGCCATAACTCTTTTTCTTCCGTAAAACAGCTTGGCCCTGATTTTTCAAATAGCCATAACTTTTTACTCGTTCATCCAAATTAGACGAAACCAACGCCAATATTTTTGTCTTGATTCCACCTTTCCAGTGAATCTATCAAATAAACTTTTTGCAACTTTCAAATTTCGAAATTTGTTCAGATTCATATTCAAACTTGTTTTGGCTATAACTTGAGTTTCGTAACTCCGATTTAATTGATTCTTTTTGCTAATTGAAGCTCTTGACCTAAACTTTCTGATAAGACCAAATCCACCCAATTTTGGTACTGTTAGAAATTGTTTTCTGTTGCAAGAGTTAATTGCTAGTTTTTGAAGTTTTTCGAGATCTTTTCTTCGATTCTTTTGCATGAGTGCTTATGTATGCAATTGCTTGCTCACGTTAGATTGAACGGAGTGTGACGAGTAGAACTATCAGGAATTATGAGTGCGAAGGATCTTCATCAACAGTACAAGGCAAGTAACACATTGATCATACTTCTTCGTTACCCAGTTTTTATGCATTAGTTTCGACCCTCAAACATTGCATGATTAGGATGTGATTAACTTGTGGGTATTGGGAAGTAGATGATGAGGTAGAACCTATTGCCCTTTTATTATAAAACCCTTGGGAGTTACTTCTACGCTATGCTTATATTGCCATGCTATGCTCGTAGACGTGGATTGGGTTTTGAGTGTATCCATGACAGATGTGAGATTGTTAAGTAATGGTTAACTTAAGGTGGCTACTTTAATACACATCTAGGTGGATTGGTTGGGGCACCCTGGGGATATACCAGTGGCTTGCCCGGACACCTGGGGATATACCAGTGTTGTCCTAGGAGATCCCGGGGATATACCGTGTGATCCTCCTACGGTCCGCCACCCAGGCTCAAAGGGATCATAAGATTATTCATGCTAGAAACTTCCGTGTGCAGCCACAAGCTATTATGGGCTCTAGCATAGTTGAGTATGTTACATGACCTCTTTCAGTGGTAGGCTAGCAGATGTAGGGGAAAGTAGGTGTAACTGTCTACCCAGAGTAAAGAGTAAATGTTTCTGAAAGACTGTGTCTCGGTCATCCGTTTCTCAAACACCATGTAGTGCGAGAAATCCAACGGAGGAGATCGAGTCTTGTGGGGAAAAGTGCACAAACCTCTGCAGAGTGTACAAACTAATCATGATTAGCCGTGTCCCCGGTTATGGACATCTTGAGTATCTGGTTCTTGGATCATCATATTGAATCTCATCACTCTAAATTAATTTGTCGGGTTTAACGATTACTTTTAATTGGGATTGAGAGGGGGATTTACCTTCTCAATGTTCAACAACCACCATGATAGTTAAATAAAATATATTCCTTTGATGTAGGGAAAAATTGGCTTTTCGCAAAACATATTAACCGTAGAGCCTCCACCAGCCATATATGCATGTAGTGATAGCATTTATTCTGTTCATTGCTCTACTGTGTTATCTTGCCAGTATATTCAATGTACTGACCCGTTTCGGGCTGCAACGTCTCATGTTGCAGGATTCTTACGACGAGTAAGTGATACGTTAGGGTTACGATTTCTACACTCAACTTTGCCGTTGGTGTTGATGGGAATCCACAACCCTGTTGTTACTTCCGCTATTTGGATTGAGGTAATAGTATTTACGTTACTTTATACATGTGATTTACCTCTGTTATAAATCCTCGAGTACTGTGTGTGTCAGCATACCGATCCAGGGATGACACTTAAGCACAGAGACTTTGATCCATTCGGGTCGGGTCGCTACAATGGGTGACTTTCGCATCACATATCTATACCCCTATATAGTGTGCGAATAACTTTGAAAGATGGTCGTTGGATGAAGCCAGTCCGACAGTGCAGAGATGGCAAATCCGAGCACTACTAGGCGTTGGATATCATCTACATTCCACTAGATTTTGCCACATGTACAATCTAGAAGACTCCATGGTTGAACTTAAGCATAATGCACAAACCTCAAAACACAAGAACTTCTCCTTTGTTCTAGAATTTTCCGCATCATAATTGCCCAAATTTTTTAGATGAATTGCCATTATTTGTTTTTACTTTATGCATTACAACGCACAATTCCATGAATCTTAAAATAGATTAGCTTTTTTATAAAAACTAAATGATTTTGAATGAGATGAACTATAAGAATTAAACGAACATCTACATCATGCATATATGACTCAAAGCTTACATGCTATAATGTGATATTTATTCATAATTTGGTTGCCAAATATCATGCGTGCAATGCACGTGTACCTTACTAGTCTAAATGGTGTGTGTGTGTGTTGTGCGTGTTAAACACATTGTACGTAGTATCATACATGGTTTAGATTCCAAAAATCTAGCTAGAGCATACATGTACTATGATTTGAATTAAACATAAAATGGATACATATATTTGAATTCGAGATCGTATGTACATGTAGTTCATATTTATATGGGAATTTACTACTCCTATATTCATGTCATGTGTTGTGAAGATAATATTTAGATGGTTGTATAACTAACCCGAGTACAATCCCATTCAAACAGGGAAAATGTACTCAAATTTATTCCATATGCTAGACAACATGAATTGTTTTTTTTATTGTTGAGGGAAGTGCAAATTGATTTGGTACTGTACACATTAAGTTTGTTGTCCCGATTTTTTTAGTTTTGTTGTTGTTGTATTTGAATGCATTTCTAGTAATATACTAAAACGGGACATGGCTCTCTCTAGTGAGGTGCAAATTGTCTTTTTTTTTGTACACGTTAAGCTAGTTCTCCCGAAATTCCAAGCCGCGCCTTGTTATGCCGAAATTTCAAGCTAGCATCTCTGTCTATCGTGCTGCGAAACTCCCGCCTCTTCAACCCGCGCCTTGTTACCCCGAAATTTTAAGATAGCTATTTGTCTCGTTGTGCTCCCAAAACTCCCTCCATCTCAACCCATGCCTTGCTATCCCAAAATTACAACGCGCGCGGAAACTCCCACCTCCTGCGAAATCCCGACACGCGAAATGCCCGTGATACCCCTGAACTGAAAGAACCGCCTAGCTCAAATCGGTGGGGGTACTTTTGTAACTTACCCCACATTTCGAACAAGCGCGTCCCTAAGCCATGGTTCCCCCCTCCCATCCTATCCACCCCCCATTCGTACATCGAGGCCGTGAAAACCCGTGAAGCCCCAACCGGAGCCTCTTCCCCGACGACATCGTCCACAGCAACACCTCAACGTCCCTCATCCACCGCACCGAATGAGGATCCATCATCGATCTTGTCGTACCGCCGGTTCAGCCACCCCGTCCTCCACCTCCAAGGAGCTGCCCCAACGTTCCCCTCATCTTTCGCGCCACCTCCATTCCCACACCGCCGTCTTCACCTGCACCACTGGAAGAGTAGCATCATCACCGATTCCTCGGAAGAAGCTGAGGCCTAATCGGCGCCACCAAAGAGGTTCTACACTAATCGCTGCATTTTCTTCTTGATTCGCTCTCACGGTGCTGCCGGCGCTCAGTCCCGAGCCGACATGGCGCGGCTCCATCTACGGCGGCGTCGCCGGCCACTTCCTCCACGGCGTCGCTCCCTCGGCGGCGATGTCCACATCAGTAGGAGCTGCTGCTGCTTTGGCTCTTGCTCACGCTGCTGCTCTGCTCTTGCTCTCAGTCCCCTGCCTGGTGTGCTCTTGCTCTTGCTACTGCTCTCGCTCTTGCTCTTGCTTGCGCTGCTGCTCTACTCTTGCTCGTGCTGCTGCATGAGCAGTAGATCCTGCTCTCGCTCGAGCCCCTGCAGCTGCTACCCGAGATGCAGCTACACGACTAGCTTCCCCGGCTCTCGCACGCGCTACTGCTCCGGGCGCTGCTGTTGCTGCTACTGCTTTTCTGCTACTAGTGCATTCAGTTTCGACAGTAAAATTCAGTTTCAACAGCAAAATTCAGTTTCGACAGTAAAATTCAGTTTTGACAGTTAAATTCAGTTTCGACAGTTAAGTTCAGAGATGAGCGGCTGATGTAATTTACATCTAGCACTTTGTGGTTATGTATTTTACATCATCTATTGGAGATGCTATTAGAATTCCACTCAGGTTAATGTTGTCTCTCTTGTCCTGCTTCAGCCTCGCCGTCCTACAACTCACCGGAGCTGCTCCAACGACGAAACCCTCCATCACAGCGGAGCAGTACCCCCGGCTCCATCTCCAGATGCCTAAGATCTTCTTCCCCTCCTCCGACAGCCAAATCAGCCCGAGCATCCTCACCGACCAACCCAATCATGCTGAGATCGACATGGCTTCGCCAAAGAGGTTGTACACTTGTTGCATTGCTTTTTTACTCTACATGTTATATATATTGTCCACTGAGCACATGTAGTAACATGAAATACGATTAGTTTCTCCTACTATATGACAAGCAGTGAGGTACCAAGCAGCTTAGCTATCCGTGATGGACTCTCTTGAATGCCATCATTATTTATTTCTGCGCATTTGAGTTGTGCATTTGTAGCTGGGCCTGGGAGTTGAGCTAGTAGGGCAATGGCCTGGGTCCAAAGTAGTAGAAGTAGCACAAAAACATTTTTTGAGTGTAGGCTTTTCCCTGTTCAAGCCTGCCTACTAGAATCACCAGTGCTTGAAAGGAAAAGTGAAGGAAAAACATAGGGATTGGAAACTTTCGTATGGTACTACTATTCATGCATTTGGTACAAAGGAATGGAGCAAAGGAAAACTGTAGGATTTGTTCCTTTAGTGTCTCCTTGAAAGAAAAACCGTAGGAATTTTAATATCCACTTGTCCTCCTTTTCAAATTCCTATTCATGAAGCACAAGACTAAGAGATAGTAGCATAATAGCATTATGACCGTACATTTTCTTGTGGTTTGACTTAATCTCATCATGCTTCTTTGCATCCTGTGATCTTCCAATTCTTGTGAACCAAACACCCAGATTGGCAGAAATCCTGTGTTTTTAAATTCTCTATTTTGCACGTGCATTCCTATCGTATTCCTGTGTATTTCCTATCCATGCATTGTTAGAATCCTCCAATTCAAACAAGCCCTTACAGAATTACTTCTGTTACAGATATGTGTCAAAGTAAACCTTGTGTGGTTTGTCCCGCTCTTGCTGCGCTGTGGTCCACCCCAGCTTAGCTGCTCCAACGACGGACGGGTTCACCACAGCAGGGATCCGCCCTCCAGACTGTCTTTCGCCGCCTTAGATATTCTTCCCCGCCGCCGACAGCCACGACAACTGCATTACCATCATCAACTGAGCAGATGACCTTGAGGACTACACGGGTCCGCAAGAGAGGTCGCACTCTTTCGTGTCTACTTTTGTTATGCATCGCTTAATATGATGACATGCTACTTTATCGTCATGTTCACCGATTAGACTCCGAGTCAGGTCCAAACTAATGCTCAAACTTGAGTTTTTGAATGGTTGTGGGGTACATATTGGGGCAGCAATCAATACCATCTGTCTACTATCTGGTTAATCTCGGGTGTCTACTATGAGTTTCATGTTGGGTGGAAACAAACATTAAAGGAGCCATTATCTGTATTTTTTAACTGAAGCTATTATGTGCCTGCTATCATTAGTTTTGGGTCTATCCACAGTTTGCTACCATCACTCTGAATTTGTGCATGCACTCCTTACATAATTACACTATGTTTTATTCCTATGCATGTCAGTTATTGTACACAATGGTACTGAACATGTAGAGCAAAAGAGACGAGCCTTGCGTGGCAATAAAATTTCATGCAGACGTCGCTCCATGGTCGGCGCAAAAGCAACCCCCCCCTCCCCCATTCCAGACTGTAATCAAGAGGAAGATAACTGTTCAGAGGGGGATTCAGAGGAAGTAGACCACTCCTATTTACCCCCTGAGGTCTTTTGCTTTAACTTGGCATGCTGATGTTGGTCATATCATGCATATGGTGCCTTTCATTGCTTACTTTATACATAAAATATGTCATCTGCTTAGTTTAGACATGCATTGTGTGAATGCCATCTGTTTAGTTTCTATATCATATATGTGAATCATGCAATGCCATCTTGTTTAGCCAGGCATCATATATGTGAATTTTGCAATGCCATCCTGATTAGCCAGTCATCTTATATGTGAATGATATCATGCCATCCTTTTTTATTACATATTAAATTTGTCAACAATTTTAGTACATTCAATTACTCTTCCTATGCATCAGCCATTCGACACGGTCATGGAAAAATCTGGAGTGAAAACAAGGTCTTCAGAGCAGACAATGCTATCTGACGAAGCGCATGTCTTGCTGGTTACGGATAGCTCCTCAGAGGAGGATTCAGAGACAGATGACCAGTCATATTCCCCCTCCCCCGAGGTGCATGCTCTAACTTGGCAGGGTTATATTGCTCATATCATGCATATGGTGTCTTGAATTGGCATGTCATTTGCTTAGTTTAGACATGCTTTGTGTGAATGCCACCTGTTTAGTGTCTATTTACCATATATGTGAATTTTGCAATGCCATCTTGTTGCAAGACATTATATATGTGAATTATGCAATGCTAACTTGTTGCAAGGCATTATGTATGTGAATTATGCAATGCCATGCTGTTTAGCCAAGCATCATATATGTGAATTATATCATGCCATCCTTTTTTTGTATTACTCATTCCATTTGCCGACAATGTTTGTATATTCAACTGCTCTTCCTGTGCATCGGCCATTTGAATTGGTGATGGAGAAATCTGGAGTGAGAACAAGGTCTTCAGAGCAGACAATGCTACCTGCTAAAGCAGATATCTTGTTGGTTACAGATAGCTCCTCAGAGGAGGATTCAGAGGCAGATGACCAGTCCTATTTTCCCCCTGAGGTGTATGCTCAAACTTGGCAGGGTTATATTACTCATATCATGCATATGTTGTCTTGCAATGCTTAGTTTTTACATCATATACACAATATTGAATGCCATCTCCTTAGTTGACACATCATATATGCGATTGCCCTCTGCTCACTTGCTTAGTATATAAATCATATATTTGAATTATATCATGCCATGATGTTTACATAGACAGCATGTATCTGAATTATGGCATGCCAACCCATTTTCTAAAGACATAATATAGTTATATCATCTCATCATGTTTACATAGTCATCATATTTTGAATTATGTCATTCTATCTGTGAATTATATCATGCCATCATGTTTCCATCGACGGCATGTTTGTGAATTATGGCATGCCAACCACTTTAATAGACACATCGTATAGTTAATGCCATCCTGTTTACACAGTCATCATATTTTGAAGTATGTCATTCTATCCTGTTTAGTTAGCCATCATATATGTGAAATTATGTCATGCTATCATGTTTAATTAGCCATCGTATATGTGAAATTATGTCATGCTATCCTGTTTGGTTAGACAACATAGATGTGAATTATTTCATGCCCTGTTTTCTTCCCTACTATCCATTGCACCTGTCTATCTTACAATGTTTGTACATTCAATTACTTTTCTTGTTTATCAGCCATTTGAATTGGAGGGGGTGATGGTTGTATCTATGGGAGTAAAAACATGGTCTTCAGAAAAGATCGTGCTACCCATTGATGCAGATAGAACCACGGATGTACTTGCCCAAGAACCAGCCCCACCACACATAACCTAGACTCATGCAGATTGTACCCCTACCTAGTTGGATAGAGAACCAGCTACACCCCTTCTAACCCAACCCCAGCAGATAGTAACCCAGTTCCAGTTGACACAACACCGTCTCCACCACAGAGCACCCAAACAGGAGCAGTTAGTAAGGCAACTGCAGTGCCCAAAGCATGAGGATCACCACTCCGAACCCCAAGTCAATGCTTAAAGCAGAAGAAGAATTGTTCTCAGGTCAGGTTCCGTAGCCATGGTTCATACTTCTTTGCTCTTGCATCACTGTATTTACTCATACCAACTAATTTCAAATTTGAAGGATGCAATTGAAACTCCAATGGCGCAACAGGTATGTCTTAAACCAGTTTCTTTAACATATTTGTTGTTGTAACTTGCTCTACGTTGATTTCAGTTTCAATTGAATAAACAGTTATGTTCTCATGCCATGCACATTACAAGTGTTTTTATTGCTGTGTAGTTTCCCACACTTATATTCTGTCTATGCTGCTTTGTCTTAAATAGATATGATTTGAACTGTCTCTATCTTGATTTGGCAACATAAACTAGAATGATATAGACCATACAGTGACCATACTATATAGATATATGTTTGTTTCATGCTGTTATCCTGTCCACCTTACTACTGAACTGGTTTACCAAAATGAGTTTCATATACAACATGGTAAACCTATGATCTGTCTGCTTGTTTTTCTTTTAGAATGCGGACAAAATATTGGAGAAGAGTACCCTGTTATGCAATGGTAAAGGAAGTAATGCAGATAAGGTTCAAGATAGTGAGACATCCTTGTTGGTCTCCAAGAAAGCTGATAAAAACTATATTGAAGACACTGAGCAACCCCAAAGTCCTGTCTTGATGTAGTGTTCGAGTTACTGGCCACTACTGCCGGCACCAGCTCTTCGAACTCGCTGCCTGAATCAGTTCGGCTTCTTGAGTCTCAACTTCAAGTTGAAAGACATCAATCAGATGTGCTGTGACAGGAAGCCGAAAGACTGAGGAAGTCCCTACAGAATCCATGCATACTTTCTGGTGCAACAGCAAGCGCTGGAGGATTTAAGCGCCAAACAAGAGAAAGCTAATAAGCTTGCTAAGCGTCTTGCCAGCATGGTGGATACCCAGGATATTGTTTCTTGAGCTCTTGTGAAGTGGTTTCAGTGCTGGACTTGTTTTGCTACGGCGTTTATTTGCACTGGTCACCAACTTTGACAACCAGTGTATGTAATATGCTGCTTTGTTCCCCATATTTGCACTGGTGGTGAACTTTGATGCCAAGTGGATGTAATATGTGTAATAGCCATGATAGACTAGCGTAAGTTGCTTGCTTATTTATTTCCTTGTTGTCTTGTTTATTTGTTTGCTTGTAGTCAGTGCAGTTCTTTTTCCGCGGTTTGCTAGTGGCCGCAATAACCTATTTTTTAAAACTAGGCCACAATAACCATGGGCTACATATTTACTGTAGTGACCATGGGCTTCCTATGGGCCGTAGAAACAATGGGCCTTCTACGGGCCGTAGAAATAATGGGCCTTCTACGGGCCGTAGAAACAATGGGCCTTCTACGGGCCGTAGAATCAGTGGGCCTTCTATGGGCCGTATGATTGATTGGCCAAACGTGGGCCAATAACGGACCGCATTATGGGCCGTCAATGGGCTAGAGTTGGAATAGTCCATTCATGGGCCGACCATAATGGGCTGTCGTTAATCGGCTGTATTTGATGACGCTATGGAAACGGCCCAACGGATTAATGGACCACGAACGGGCCGACTTTAACCACTGGCTGAATTTGGCCCACAACCGGTATAGGCCAGTAACGGACCGTAAGTAATCGAATACTGCAAATCAGCCCAAGAATAAATGGGCCCTGAGAAGGCCGAAAGATAACACGGGCTGGAAACGGCCCAATGGAATAATGGGCCGTTAATGGGTATAAAGCAATACACTATTCATTACGGGCCAGTTTCACCACGGGCCATTAATGGGCCAAGAGTTACAAAGGGTCTCATATGGGCCGAAAGACATCGTGGGCCATACATGGGCCGGAAGTTACAATGGGCTGGAATCATATTGGACGGCCATGAGTTAGCGGGCTGTAAATGGGCTATATGCGAACAGGCTGCTAGCAGGCTTTAAGTGGGCCGGTCGTTACCTTTTAACCAGGTCAAAAGGGCCGGCCTTTTGACCTGAATGGGCCACTGTTGGGACGAGCCACGTGTCGACATATCATAGGCGTGTCCCGTCCATTCGTTGGATGACAACTGTCCCAACGCTGGCCCGACACATGGATCCGCGGGCGAATGAGAATTTTACACGTGGAAAATCCCCATTGGTCCGGGCTGTTAATGGGTTATTGGATCCAAACCAGAACCCGATAGCTTAACGGCGACCCGTTACGGTGGATGCCACATGTCAGTTACCCTTGACGAAAGCACTTCCATGACATGCCATTTATCGTCATGGAAGTGGACACTTCCGTGATGATAATTTTAGTATTGTCATGGAACACTTCTACGACAGCACAGGTATGACTATCTTGATTCTGTCATAAAATCGTCATGGATGTACATGCATGACAGAAAACATGACCTACTATGACAAACACATATCATCACGGAAGTGTATTTTTTTTGTAGTGAAACATGGACGATGGCGAGGATAACCTAGGGCCCTTCATACCTTTTTCTCATCAGCCTGCGCCTGGGGGCACGTGTGGAGACCAGACACCAAGGACCTTGGTGGGGTGTCATGTGCGGGGGCAGGCCCGCGAGCTAGAGCCCGGTTCCTTAGGTTTTTTGGCGCTGCTAGGACTGACCCGAGCACAGGCACCATGTCCAGCCCCGGCTCGCGTGAGGCCCAGGGGAAGGGTACGAGTAGCACTACTGAAGAGCGAAGAGGCCATCCTGAGGTTGATGCAAGCCATTAGGCGCCCTCAGTTGTTTATTCGCCAGCACGGAGCATGGGGCTTCCACTGGACGTGGGCATGGCCGGGTTGCGACCGTATCCGCCAGTGCTGAGCATGGGCTTCCACTGGGCGTGGGCATGGTCGTATTGCGACCGTATCCGCCAGTCCTGAGCATGGGGCTTCCACTGGGCGTGGGTAGGGAGCTATGTGCTAGAGTCCCTGGGCGTGTATAACCCTGTTTCGTTCGTACACGTGGCTGGCACGACAGAACTTTGGGGAGGCGTATCTGGACGCTCGTGAGCCAGCGCGGGGCTCAGGAGGTCCTACCTCATGGTGGGCAACGCCTAGTTTTCGGCGTGGAGCGCGCTTGTGAGACCTGAGTTGGGAGGGCCACCTGAGCCGAACGATCGTCCAGAGGTTATCGCATGAGAAGGCCAGACACCAAGGACCCATAGGAGGTGACGTGTACGGGACCGGCCCGCCAGACAGAGCTTGGTCCCCTGGGTTTATCAATGCTGCAGGGACGAACCCAAGCACAGACGCCGTGCCAAGTTTTCTCATGTAACAATCTAAGGAAGAACAGTCGTCGCGTGGCTCCCGCGGTGGCAAAGCACCAAAATTGTGGTTGTACGAACCAAGCCGCGCGCCCTTACTCACCTATCCTCGATGAACTCATGCGGGGCCAAGGCACCAAGGACCCCAGGAGGTGACATGCACGGGAGCTGGCCCGCGAGACAGAGCTCGGTCGCTTGGATTTAACAACGCTACAGGTGTCAGATTCAAGGTTCCGCAGACCCAAGAAGGTTCGAACTCTGGGGCGTGTGCGAAGAACTCAACCTATCCTACCTACCAGCTCGTCGCCCCATAGCCTAGCCTAGCCGGACTTTGGTGAGCAAGGAAGATGATGGACACAGCAGTTTACCCAGGTTCGGGCCACCTTGCGGTGTAAAACCCTACTCCTGCTTTAATTTGTGGTGGATTGGCCTCACGAGGGGCTGAGGATGAACGAGTATAGAGAGTGAACAACCTCGCGAGGTCTCGGGGGTGAGAGTGAGTCGACCTCTTCTATGGTGGTGGCTAACCTATCTTTATAGTGGCCTTGGTCCTCTTCCCCCAAAACATAGGTGGGAAGGGATCTCACAGTGGCCCATTTGAAAGGGGGCAAGTAGTACATCTTATCATGTTGAAAGGTGGTCTTCGCGTGCAAAGCTTCTGGTCGTGAAGCAGCGGTGGGCTCGGGAGTGACATCCGTCCTGCCATGCTGGTGGTCTTGGTCTTGTAGCACTGGAATGGAAACCTTTGGTAGATTCCCCGGGAACCCACCACTGTCCTTGCCTCCTTATCACCAAAGAGGAAACTGCCTCCTCTGCGCCCGTTGGCGCCCGCCTGGCCTTGGTTGTCATGGCTTTTGTCACTACAGCCTTATGAGGCTGGTACCTGCATAAAAATCTCTGCTCCTCGGGAGGTAGCCTGGGGTGGCCGCCCCCTCTGGAGGTCTTGGTGTTGTCCGCCTCGCGAGGCTTGGCCTCTCGCGATGGTCTTGCCTTGATGGTCTTGGAGGTGGGCCATACCAGGCCGTCAAAGGAGCCATGCCATGGACCACAGGCAGGCAAGTCTGGGTACCCTGGTTCCTAGAACGCCGACAGCAGGGACGGACCCGAGCACAGATGCCGTGCCAGCCCTTAATCATGAGGCGGTCGGGAGTGGGCTCGCAAGGGCGCGGCAACATTCATGGTGACAAAGCACTGGATACGCAGGTTAAAACATCAGGGAAAACTTATTGAGACATGGCCAGTTCTAATATATGAGCAAAGCGATACAGCTGTAGGGGCGTACCCTTATAGCCTGAGGATGATGCAGCCCGTGGGGCGCCCTCGATTGAACAAACCAAAAAGTCACCTAGCAATGATGCTGCAGAGACATCGAGGTAGTCGATGAAGCGTGTCGCAGAGAATCGCTCCTCACGAGCGAGATGGCTCCGGAGGCTCGAGAGGCTCGCGAGGGTCCGGGGCCTCCTGAGACAACACTGCCAAGCGTCGGGCCTCATGAGATGCCATTGCGCGCTGCACCAGACGCTGGTACGAGGCGCCAACGTTCAGCAGGCCGAACTGCATGCAGACGTAGTTGTAGGGGAAGCCCCCGCTCCGGCCAACGCGAGACGGCCAAAAAAGTCCTGAGAAGTGGCCCTATTGAGGCCCGGGATATCGACGCAGACGCGCAGCCTGTCACCCACGTCAGGGGCGGCAGCTGCACTGGTGGGGAACTCTGGGTGGACGGCAGCGATGGCAGCAATGGCCCTTCTTCCTAGGCTTATCCTCCAACAACTGATCGTGCCGCATGGAGGCGTAAGACTTTGTTTGAATTCGTGATACTTTTGGTGCCTGTAATAACTATTTGAACTCCATAATTTCCTTTTCGTGCTTGATTTCCTTCCTGCTTGCCATTGTGCTCTGCATCGGCAGGGCCCAGCCCTGCGCATACCTCGGCGGCCATTGGAATGTCAGGTCGCAATGCCTGGACAAAGCCAAGAGGTTAGGGGCTACGGGACTAGTGAGGCTCCTGAGTAGCGATGCTCAGGGGTCTCCCTTGATGTCCAAGCGGCTCGCATGAAGGAAACATGGGTGACGGCGAGGTTAACTCGGGGCCCTTCATACCTTTTTCTTGTCAGCCTGCGCCTGCGGGCATGCGAGGAGACCAGACACCAAGGACCTTGGTGGGGTGTCATGCACGGGGGCACGCCCGCGAGCTAGAGTCTGGTTCCTTAGGTTTTTTAGCGCTGCTGGGACTGACCCGAGCACAGGCACCGTGTCCAGCCCTCGCTCGCGTGAGGCCCAGGGGAAGGGTAGGAGTAGCACTGCTGAAGAGCCAAGAGGCCATTCTGAGGTTGATGCAAGCCATTAGGCGCCCTCAATTGTTTATCTGCCAGCGCTGAGCATGGGGCTTCCACTCGACGTGGGCATGGCCGGGTTGCGACCGTATCTGCCAGTGCTGAGCATGGGTCTTCCACCGGGCGTGGGCATGGTCCTATTGCGACCGTATCTGCCAGCACTGAGCATGGGGATTCCACTGGGCGTGGGTAGGGAGCTCTGTGCTAGATTCTCCGGGCGTGTACAGCCCTGTTTCGTTCGTATGTGTGGCTGGCATGGTAGAACTTTGGGGAGGTGTATCTGGACACTTGTGAGCCAGCGCGAGGCTTAGGAGGTCCTACCTCAAGGCGGGGTGCACCTATATTTTCAGCGTGGAGCGCGCTTGTGAGGCCTGAGTTGGGAGGGCAACCTGCGTTGAACGAGCCTCCAGAGGTTATCGCATGAGAAGGCCAGACACCAAGGACCAATAGGAGGTGACATGTACGGGGCCGGCCCGCCAAACAGAGCTCGGTCGCTTGGGTTTATCAACGCTGCAGGGACGGACTAAGCATAGACACTGTGCCAAGTCTTCTCCTGCAACAAACTAAGGAAGAACACTCCGCGCGTGGCTCCCGCGAGGGTGAAGCACCGAAATTGCAGTTGTACGAACTGAGCCATGCGCCCTTAATTACCTACCCTCGATGAGCTCATGCGAGGACAAGGCACCAAGGACCCCAGGAGGTGACGTGCACGGGAGCTGGCCCACGAGACAGAGCTCGGTCGCTTGGATTTAACAATGCTGCAGGGACGGACCCGAGCACAGATGTCATGCCAGCCCCTAATCATGAGGCGGTCGAGAGTGGGCTTGTGAGGGCGCGGCGACATTCATGGTGATGAAGCACCGGCCACACAGCTTAAAACATCAAGGAAAACTTATCGAGGCATGGCCAGTTCTGATATATGAGCAAAGCGATACAACAGTAGGGGCGTACCCTTACAGCCTGAGGATAATGCAGCCCGTGGGGCGCCCTCAATTGAACAAAGCAAAAAGTCACCTGGCAATGATGCTGCAAAGGCATCGAGGTAGTCGATGAAGCGTGTCGCAGAGACTCGGTCCTCACGAGCCGGATGGCTCCGGAGGCTCGAGAGGCTCGCGAGGCCCAGGGGACTCGTGAGGGTCCAGGGCCTCCTGAGACACCACCGCCAAGCGTCGGGCCTCATGAGACGGCATTGTGCGCTACACCTGACGCTGGTATGAGGCGCCAATGTTCAGCAGGCCGAATGGCATGCAGACGTAGTTGTAGGGGAAGCCCCCGCTCCGGCCGATGCGAGACGCTCAAAAAAGGTCCTGAGAAGCGGCCCTGTTGAGGCCCGGGATGTCGACGCAGACGTGCAGCCCGTCGCCCGTGTCAGGGGTGGCAGTTGCACTGGTGGGGCGCATGGGGCGATGCTCACCGCGCATGGCTAGCACTTCCTGAAGTTCCTCGATCGCCTTGGTGATGAATTATCGTGCTCCTGGCACCTCGCTCCTTGTTCCTTACTTGTGGGGGCGCGCGTCGAAGCGCGCCTCCAAGTGGTGCCCAAGCTCCTCCCTCGTCTCACCGGTCCGGTCAGAGGCTTTCCAGATGGGAGCCCCCGAGCCCGTCCTGAGGGAGGCACCGGCGCGCCTTCCTATGCGGGAGAGAGAGGCTCCCCGGCAGCAGGCGCGGAGCCTAAGGTGTCGCTTTAGGGTTTCTTGGCTTCCGGACGGTTCTTGGCAAGGAGCTACTTCTTCCTCGCGGGGGCAGCCTCAGGGGGCGCCGCGCCACCTTCGCCATATGATTTCTCAGCCGTCGCGGCCCGATAGGCGTGCTCAAGGGAGCAGACGGTATCCTTCTCACCACAGGTGACAGTGATGACGCCGCTGCATCCTGGCATCTTGAGGACGTTGTAGCCATGGTGGGTAGCCGCCATGAACTTGGCGAGGGCAGGGTATCCCAGGATGGCGTTGTACGAGAGGCCGATGTGGGCCACATCGAAGTCGATGAGCTCAGTGTGGTTGTTGTCGCGCTTGCCAAAAGTGACAGGAAGGCGCACCTGCCCCATGGGAGTGGTGGATCCGTCGGTCACTCCAGAGAATGGCTTGGTGGGCATGAGTTAGTCATCGGGCACTTGAAGCGTCTCGAAGGTCTCCATGGAAAGGACGTTGAGGCTGGCGCCGCCATCGATGAGCGTCTTGGTGACTGAGATGTTGCTGATGGTGGGGACCGCACCAGCAGTAGCCAAACACCTGAGGTGGTCCTTGGAGTCGAAGGTGATGGCGTACCACTTGAGGGGATGTGCAGCTTTAGGCCTCGGGAGGGCTGCATTCACCTCACGAGAGAACTTCTTGATGATGCATTTCGAGGCGGGTGCCTGACCTCCACCAAGGATGCAGGCAATCGCGCGAGGCTCCTGGTAGCCTCCAGCCCCTTCGTCTTCCTGGTTGTCGTCGCTTCTCCTGGGTGGCGGTAGCAGAGGTGGAAGGCCAGCGTTGCCCAAAGGATGGGCCTCACGAGGCTGATCGCGCCAGGCGTCGTCATGAGGCTGGTCATGCCAGCCACCCTCGTGAGGCAGATCACGCCAGCCCTGACGGGGGTTGCGGTTGTCCCAGCGGCCTCCGTCCCGGCCTCGTCCACGGCCGAAGCCACGGTCACTGCGCATGGGGCGGCGGCCCAGGCGCTCATCCTGGAGCGCCCTGAGCTCCTGACAGTCATCGGTGTTGTGGGTGTGCAAGCATCCTTCGGGGGATCATCATGATCATGGCTGCGCTTTTAGCTCAGGCTCTGCTGCCAGCACGGTGGGGTCCTTGCGCTTCGCTTCCTTGGCCTTGGCCTTCGTCTCTTCGGGATCGACGTCTGGGTGCTTGAGGAGGGAGAGGCGGCCTTCTTCGGCCTTGCTGCACTTGTCGGCCAGATTGAACAGCTCCAATACTGAGCACATGTCATTGTTAATGGTGAGCTCCTCGCTCATCCTGATATCCCTGACGCCTTTTGTGAATGCGGAGATGATGGCCTCGTCCGAAGCCATTGGGATCTTGAGGCGAACATGGGTGAAGCGTTGAATGTACTTGCGGAGGGTCTCGCCAGGATGCTACTTCACGCGTAACAGGTCATTGACGGTGAGGGCGCGGTCATAGATCCCTTGGAAGTTGGCGATGAACCGCTCGTCGAGCTCATCCCACGAGGAGATCGACCCCTTCGGGAGGTGCATGAGCCAGGAGCACGCACCGTCCTTCAGGGCCATGGGGAACCAGTTCGCCATGACCTTGTCGTTGCTGTTTGCCGCCTCGATGGTCAGCGCGTAGAGCTGGAGGAACTCCATAGGGTCAGGGATGCCATCATAGTGCGGGGGTAGATCTGGCTTGAACTTGACCAGCTAGATAACATGGCGCAGCTCACGAGTGAAGGCACGGCTGCCCGCCACGCTTACGGGGGTGGCCCACACGAGAGGGGCACGGTCCTGGTGCCCACGCGCGGCAGCCTCCAGAGCGGCCCGGTCTTGGTGCTGGCGTGGCGGTGCCGGTAGCGCACGCGTGTCGTACTACGGCTGCTCTACAACCTAGCACCTAGCCTCGTCCCGGGCCGGCGCTGACGCTCTAGGTGGTGGGTCGCGCAGACACGCGTCACGCCTTGCCTCGACGTCGGTGCTGCGCATAGGAGGAGGCGGAGGCGTGCCATGAGCCACATCGCCCGCACGAGACTGCAGGGGACGGAGCAAGTGGGAGGGCGCCGGGGCCTCGCCAGCGGCGTTGACGAGCTCAGTGATGCGGCCCATCCATGCGTCGTAGCCTTCCCGAGGCTGGGACATGACATCCCAGAAATTAACCCCTTGTGTCATCACCAGCCCAGGATTATTGTTACCGGTGGACACGTCCTTGTTACAGATTACCAAGCTATCAAGAATTGGATACAAGACCATAAAGGTCTAATGATACAACAATGATATCAGGTGATGGGTGACGGACGCGACTCGTGGTTCTCCAACGTCGATGGGGCTCCATTCCCACAGGAACAGCTGACCCGGATAATTCCTATCCGGGTGGCTGCTATCCTAGGCTCTGCACGGACGTCGTGGTAATACTCCTCGCTGAAATCCTGACCTGGCCAAGTAAATAGCCAGGGACAAGCCTGTGAGTACGTTTGAATGTACTCGCAAACATCATGAACAAAAGATATACCGAATGCAGCAGATAAAATATATGATCATGTTGAACCAAACTATATGCATATGCTCATGCTGGATCATGCAAAAATTCTCATGCTGACTCAAATGTAAATCATGACATGATAATAGCAAAATGATACAGGAGTAAATATAGCATGTTAGTCATGACCAAACTTGTCAGAAATAACGCAATGAATGCCACGGGTAGTCTAGCCAGCCCAAGTGACATTCAAAAAAATAAAAGAATTGCCAATCGGGTGTCCACAAGAGTAGTGGCGGGACCGCCTGTAAACTCGAGGGATGCCGCGAAGAGGTCTTGAAAAGAAATGCCAGTCAGGTGTCAAAAGTGATGCCACGGTCGGACTTGAAGAGAAATGCCAATCGGGTGTCCACAAGAGTAGTGGCGTGATAAACCGCCTGTGAACTTGAGGGACGCCACGAGAGGTCTTGAAAATAAAATTTGAGTGACCGGGGTAGTCTAGCCAGCCCCTGAGACACTCAGGAAATACAAAATAAGAGAAACGGGTTAGTCCTCAATAATATGCACAACCATAATAACATTAACATGCATAAAATATTCATGGTAGCATCAGGGTGTTAATAATTATCCTGCAAAATATCTCAGGCACCATTTAATTATTTTCCTCCGAAGACCGACACTAAGACCGACACTTGACCAACCCAGACTGTAGCCCTTAACCGCGGACACGGCTATTCGAATAGGTTTAAACTCTGCAGAGGGTGTACTCTTTACCCACAAGTAAAGGATTTCTTTAGTCAGTACCATGGCACTGACTAATTCCCATTACGGTCTTTGGGTTGAAAACACACCTAACCAGCACACACTAGATTAACTTTCCAGATGCCAGGAATCACCCAAAGCATCGTTCAAGTAAAACTCTGAGACGGAGAGACCAACGTCCTGCATGGGATCACTATTAATACGCGCGGATTCCAAGGGGTGCCCCCCTCTCAGTCACAACTGGAAACACCCATGCCCCCTGACCCGATGACAGGATTTAGTCCCGGATCCCTGGGAAACCCTCATCGTGGCCCTCTGTACGTTGTGTGCATGGAAAGGGGTTAACAACTTACTGAACCATACCCAACCTGTGGCAGGGACAAGTGGCAGCACGAAACAAGTATGGGGGTTACCGGAACAAGACTCGATCTACGGTCGACTCAGGAGGTTTAAGTTTCCTGCAACGGTTAGCACAACAAAGTATTCCTTCAACAGCAATACCAACAGGGCCACAACCCTTGCATGCTCCAACAAGCATAACCAACAAGGCATGATCACGCTCCAACGTGATCACCCTTCTGCCGGGAATGGTATTTTTCTTATGCCTGCTCCTGCAGGTTAGTCATGACAAGTACATGTTGCATGGTACGATGAAACATGCCAACACCACATGCATGCAAATTTTACTCGAATTCAAACCATGCAAGCACTACTAGCAATATGCCAATTTAATTTGAATTCAACATAGTCATGTTCAAATTATTCTAGCAATTAATCTACCATGCATTCACCATATCAAGTGTTCAAGATGCTTGCCTTGAGAATGTAGAGGATTAGGTGCACTCCAAAAGTTTAAAATATTTATCTTCCCTCCGTTTCCTATTTTCAAAAATATTGAAATTACCACATAAAACCAAAACAGTGCTAAAAATTGTTTCAAATATTTTTGAAATAAATACTAAAATAAATTAGATGAGAAATAAGGAATAACAGAAAAAGAATCAAATTATTTGGAGTTAATATGAATTACTTATGGAATTTCTAAGTTGAAGTAATTGATTAAAAGGACTATTTAATAGGTTCAACAGAGACAAGGCCTAGTAAAAATGTTCACCTAAGCTGAAATAATAGAGCATGAATTTAGGGATCTGTAGAAATTTGATTCATCCAATTTGGATGCAAAATGACTGCTGTGGAAATAATGGAAAACTACTGATAAAAGAAAAAGAGAAAGGCAGAGGGGCGCCCAGAGCGCTGCATAGCCACTGGTGTTACTGGGCCGACCCAGCTATTCGGCCGTGCGAAGAGGTCAGTCGACGCCGATGGCGTATTGCTGGAATACGCTTTCGTCGTGCGAACACAAATTTGCAGAAAACCAGTGTGCACTTAATGGCGGGACCCGCGGCTTGTGAGGCTGACGGGCGGCCCCACTTGTTGGGTTTGACCGGGGTCGTCTTGGCCGTCTCTCTCCCATGGCAGAGCGGAGGCGCAGCTCCGGCGACCGGCGCCAGCGAAGGGCGACGTCCCGCGGCGAGCTGAGCCCACCATTGGGTCTAGGAGACCGAGGTGGTTCCACCGGTGTGCAGCACGCCCTCCGGGGAGCGAGTTGTTGCCGGCGGCGAGCTTGCCCGAAGGACTCCGGCGGGAGCAAAATTGGGCGTTTCACCCACAGGCTACATCCGGCGAAATTGGCGGCTGGAACGAATCCGTGGGGTCGGGTGGGGGCTTTAGGAGAAGAAATGGAGGAGGGGGAAGCTCTGTAGACGTCGGAATCATCGGCGAGGTGGCGGCGACTGTAGCTTTCGGAGACAGTGAAGAAGACCGCTTCGGCTTGCTTGGTGCTGCGGGAGAGGTGAGGAGTGATCGTCAGGAGCTGCGGGAGCCGAGGTGAGTTTATATAGCACGGGGAGGGTGGTTCCGTGGCTTCCCCGAGAAGATACGACGGCGGCGGCCATTTATGGCGCCGTCAAGGTAGTTGGCGAGGTCGGCGGGTCGGTGGAGTGGTCGGTGATGTAGGCGCGGTGTGGATGAGCTTGGGAAGCACCAGGTGGCCCGGTCGGTGCTGTCCCCGAGTGGATTGCGGCGGCAGCCTTAACTGCGGCTGTTGAGGCCGGTGGAGGCGGCGGGGGTCGGCACTAGGAGCCAAGGGAAGGTGTTGGCGAGGGCCAGGGGTGACGTGGTGATCCAGGGTAAGACTCGGGTAAGCAGGGGAGGCAGCAGGGTGAGCGGCAGAGCTCGATGTCAGAGGCTGCAGAACGCGTGCTCTGGACGCGCTCCGTGCACGCGCACAACCTGTTCAAGGCAATGCCAGTGGCATCTATAAGTGTCGGTTGCAAGGGAGACTTAGCAGGGTGGGGATCCTTTAGATAGCAAGACTGGTGGACATGTTAAAATGGCCAGGGAAGCAGGTGTGCAATGCATAACAAAAGCTTTGCTAAATTCTGCCATGCACCTCACCTGTTTGACAGAATGCTAGGGGTATCTAGGAAGCTTTTCTGGGCATGAAAATTTCCAGGATGGTGTCTCCTTAGATGAATAAAATGATGGTGTGATTGGTTTGGCAGAATGCAAAACTTGCTAGTGCAAGTTTGGGGGAATTTCATTTCTAGACAGAAACTACAGAGGAATATTTGGTGAACTAAAAAGATTCCAATGGAAGTAAAATTTTGGACTTAAGGGTTTAGTTGGAAGGACTGTAGGTGGGAAAATTTTCAGAATTTTTGGAGCAGGGAAAATTGGGGTTGCAGTTATAACTCAGAAATGGGACAGAAATGAAAAGAGATTGTTTCACTCAAAATTTACAAAAGACTAAGTTGTGTTTTTGCATAAAAGTGATATGTAGGCATCACATGACCTCCCATAATTTTTGTGAAAATTTAAAAGAATTATTTAAAAAGGTTGTAGTGCAACAGAGGCATTTAAAGTATTGAAAAAGCTATTAAAAGAATTATTTAGAGGCAAATTTTATTCTGAAAATAACTCCTACTGTTATTAAAATATAAATGAAAAGGTTTGAGAAAACTCCCAAAGCCACAACATTATTTTCAAAATTTCTATATGGAGGGAAGAATATTGAAAAACAGAAACTGAAAATACTCTGAAAACAATAAAGGACTTACTTATAAATCAAAATTTTTATTTCTGGCCAAATTTTATTTAGTAAAAACATGATTGAATTTTTGGGGTGTTACACTTCGTTGGCGGGCCGGTAGCACAGCAGCTCATGCTCCATGAGCAGCGTAGCCTGCATGTTCGCCGGCCCGCGACGAGCATGGGAGGACGTGGCCGCGGCGGGAGTTAGGGACAGCGTGGCGGTGCGGCCATCACGCTGCATGGAGGGTAGCAACAAAGAGTCCTGCTGCTCATTGGCGGCAGGGTCGATGGCCGCGTTGGCTATGGAGAAGTGGAGCGGCGAGGGGCGCCGCGACCCACCGGTGTCATCTGGGGGACACGGGCAGCACGGCGCGGGGGCGAACTTGACGAGCGTCGGTCATGGGAGTGGTGAAGCAAAGATGGAGCAAGGCAGAAGGAAGACTTTGACACGCCCCTACCTGGCACGCCAAATGTCGGAATCGGGGCTCCACGGACCCAAACAAGGTTCGAGCTCTGGGGCGTGAACGAAGGATTCTTCCTAGCTACGACTCGGTGCTCACCGCCCCACGGCTTGGCTCCGTCATGCTCAAGCGAACGGGAAGAAGAGGTGGACACAGTGATTTACCCAGGTTCGGGCCACCCTGCGGTGTAGAACCCTACTCCTGCTTTGTGGTGGATTGCCTCGCGAGGAGAATGAGTATTAACTAGTACAAGTGTGAGCTGCCTTAGGAGAGCTCCAAGGGTGATGGATCTGATCCTTCTCTCGTGTCCCCTCCTTCTCTCGTGTCCTCTCCCTTTCTACGGTGGAGACTAACCTATATATATAGTTGCCTTGGTCCTCTTCCCTCATGGTTTGGTGGGAAGGGATACCACAATGGCCAATTTCGAAGGGGGAATGGAGTACACCTTATCCTGACTAAAGGTGGTCTTCGCGTGCAAAGCTTCTGGTCGTGACGTGCAGGTGGGCTCGGCGATGACCTCCGTACTGCCGAGCTCGTGGTCTTGGTGTTGTCGCACCAGAATGGAAACCTTTGGGCGATTCCTTGGGAACCCACGTACGTCCTTGCCTCCTTAGCGCCAAAGAGGAAACTATCCTGGACTGCGCCCGCTGGCACCCTTCTGGCTCTGGTCGTCATGGCTCACGCCACCACGCGCCTCGCGAGGTGGGGTGCCTGCCTAGAGATGTCCTCTCCTCGGGAGGCCTTGATGCCGTTCACCTCATGAGGCAGGGGCCCTCGCAAGGGTCATGCTGCACTGGAATGGTAACCCTAGAGCTAGTCTTCGGCTCGCCCGATAACTTCATAAGCAAAGAGTTAATCTTCGACATCGTCCCATTCCGCAGTGGATACCACACGCTTTTATGGCGCATGGCATTCGCATGCTTCAACACAGTCCCGCATTATGCCTACCTCAAGCTCAGAATGCCAGGACCCAATGGTGTTATAACAGTCAATGGTAACACCGAGCGTTCACTCCAGACTGCGGAGCAGACCGCGGCTTTCGCAGGCAAGGAACAGGCATCCGAGGAGGCAGCTCGCAGCGATAAATGCACCACTCTCTCTTCGAAGTGCACATGGGCCGCGCAAATCGACCTTGGCCACATAGTCCCGCACCCTAAATAGGGATGCTGGCTGCTTGCGTGCCCTCTCTAGATGGGGTACTATATGTCCAGAGTGCACAACTTCGCACTCAAGATTCCATGGGCCGACAAGGAGCCAAAAATTGACTAAAAACATCGGAACAGTTCGACCAAACAACGTCGTGGCTTCGAGCCCTAACATAGGCAAGTTTCTATCAAAGAAACAGCCAAATACGACTACCTTGGCGTTACTTTAACCACAGAACAGACATCGGCAATGCCTCCCTTAAAGAGCTCGGCCAATCAAATGCTTGAAGCATATAAGGGGCCGGAAAGGCATCAGCCTCTGCTAGTCCCCACCACCAATGATGACTAGCTGGTCAACAGCTCGGAAGTGCAGACGTGCTGCAGGAAGTGGCCGGGTTCCTAAAAATCCGACGAAAAAAATCCGCCATGTTCCTTCTTTCTTTTTTTACTTTTTACGTTGTATTCTTTCAGTTCCTCTTGTTGCAACAGGGCATGTAAAGGCTTGACATTATGAAATAAAGAAATTGTGCCCTTTAAAGGTCCTTATCATTTTACTTTGTAAGCATGGCCACGGTGCTACAATGAAAATAAAAGGATACAATTGTATTACAAGTCCGAAGTATTCGGCGTCTCAGATTTTGGCTTTATATGCATCAGTTTTGAACCTAGATTTTGGTTAATAGTTGGGTTGCCTGGTTCCTATGTCTACCCCTTACATTCCTGATGAATTCGGCTAAGGGTGTAACAGGAGAACCACTGCGATTGTGCTGCCAGGTCAATTGGCTGAGCGCTTCAGTGGACAAAGCAAAAAAACTGACTATCTAGGTAGGCGCAAACTGGTCCGCCATCCGTAAACCGTGTAAGCGATGTGACAATAGAGATCACCCGTGTCAAGGTATTTAATTTTTACCCGAAGTGCGTCATGGCTTAGAGCTCGGCCTGGCAGGCCGGCCACTTCTCGAACCGGGGGCTGGTCATCAGCCCCCACAGTCAAACTCCTAGGACTACTCTAAAGCTCTCAAGCCACTATAGTCTGATTTACTTGTTCCTATAAGCAAGAAGACCACCTTCGGGTACCGTAACATCGGCTAAGGGTCACATCTGCATCTCGAAACACCCTTTCTATAATCTACATTGGGGCTGAAGTTGATGACTGGCCACTTTCAGTTTAAAATAGACATCCAGGAGGTATAAATAATTAAAAGACACACATGGAATTTAAAGCCATAGTCGTTCAAAGCAAAAGATAATGTTTTATACATTCAATCACTTCTGCATTCTGAAGTACTACCTAATAATACAAAGTGTCTTTCGGACACGCTGTCTCGGTAAGCCAAGCTCCTTCCTCCACCTCTTCATACAACTGCTCCGTGGTGCGAGGTTTGTCTGCAGGAGAACGTACAGACACAGTCATTGTGTCGCCCTTGCGCCAGTGCGTTTTCACGCAGGCATACGCCCTCCATGCTCCTTCAAAGCATGCAGACCTCCTCTAGATATTGGCATGCAGGAGAGCCCCCCGTAGGTGCATCACTAGGCCGAAAGAGGCTGCGCAAAAGGACGTCGGTAGGCCACAGCATGATGCAGAGGTCTTGAAGTGCTGGCATCACCATACGAAGCAGCTCGGCCAACTTCTTCATTCAATTGCTTAGCAGCTGCGCCACCGGAGAACCCAGGAACTGTCCCCGGAAGGTCTTCCCCATTTCATGACCCGCCAACTTGTCTGTCGGTCGAGCAAACATTCACGTTTGCCAACCAAACTCATGCACAGGCGTGCTAACGATCATACATCTAGCACCAGTGCGTGACGTAAAGATAAGCCAGAAAAGCCGCTCGTCGTGAGATCAAGGAGAGCATTAAGAAGAACAAGCTAGCAGAAGGCCACCTTGGGAAGGCCTCCCTTGCCGGGCAGGAGAGCCTGGCCAGGTCGAGGCCGCACCCAAGGTCAAGTCCAGTTCGCCCCAGCAGGGTTGTCGGGACCGCCAAGGCCATGGCCGGCCAAGCTCCTTTGCCAGAGAACCTTCACCAAGACGCCAGCACTCCACCTCATCACACCCAGATCATTAATCGTTGCGGTGTCAAGGTACCAAGCAACCAGGTGGATCCTTTCAGGCACATGGCAGCATGATAAGGAACAGATTAGCTTTATTGACACCTGTCCTAAGGACGTGTCATACTAATGAGAAGAGGCGGATAAGTGGCACGGCAGGCTTGCCAGGCTTCAACCTCAGCACGACACCTAGCAGTGCATTTAATGCACTTTGTCCTAACTACGAGAGTTAGGTGTGATAGCACTGTTAGTTATGTAATCACATTCAAATGACTATTTTTCCATTGTGGTCACCCCTTCAGCTATAAAAGGAGGCCCGAGGAAACCTAGCGAATGGTTCGAACTCCTCAACCCCGCACACTTGTACGCACATAGTTGCATTCCCCCAGGCATCCTTGCCGGGCTAGTGCACCTCGTGTCTTCGCCTTCCTCAAGTTCAATCCACCATAGCAGGAGTAGGGTTTTACGCAGCAAAGCGGCCTGAACCTGGGTAAACAGAGCTGTCCATCACCGTGCTGTCCGCTGTTGCTTCTACTCCTTGTGCAACATGGTCGTCCCCTTGCTGAACCACAAAGGGGCACTCATGCCCCATAGGTGATCGTGATTCCACGCCGACATCTTTGGCGCATCAGGTAGGGGGCGTCATTTGTGCGAACCTGAAGCAGTAGCCAGCGCGTCGATCCTCGTCGATCTTCATCGTCCATGGCTCCCAAGAAGAGAAGTGGAGCAAGGGCGCATCCTTCTACCTCAAAGGCTTCGTCACACGCAGTCACGGGCGCTGCAGGCGCCGCGACTACGGCGTGCGGAGCCGGCGATGTGGGTGGTACTGCTAACACCCCCGTCGTGGCTGGAGCAGAGACCGGGGCTGCAGGTGCGGCCCAACCTCTTCAACACGCGTCCGGTCATACTTACATCATTGTGGGCCACAGGGACGCTCAGCTTGCTCCCACGCCCCCCCCCGGCGAGGTCAACCAACACGACATCGACGCCCGCTCCGGTGTGAGCCCGGACCCACCGGCTGCACTATCCAGAGGGGCGGAGACAGGTCGTGTGCCTCGTCCCACATCGGGCGAGCGCAACAACACCACCAGCGGTGCCGTCGACCCACAACGACCACGCCCACACGAGAAGAGCCCAGCTGACCAAGAGCCCGGCGATTGGGAACAGCTTCGGTCGCATCAGATCCCTCTGGAAATGGGCCCATGATGGCAAGGACGTGACAACGCTCATCTTTGCTCATCCAGGAGTCTAGGGTTGTCGCGCTCTGCCTCCCACGCATGCCACAGACGGCGGCCGAAGCAGTAGCGAGAGCTCAGTTGTTGCTGGACTTTCCTCCAGCAGCGAACAAGATGGATGAGTGGAGAGCTACCATCCAAAGTCTCCTGGGGTTTGCTGAGGTCAACAAGTCACCGTGTGCGGAGCCGTCGCGACGCCCACTGACGATGCCAGCGGCACTCGCCGACGGCCAAGATGGGAGCACCGCACCCATGGTGCAGTCCCCTCCGTGGCAGCCCGCTCAAGGGAAGCCGCAGCGAGCTCAGCAACCCCAAGATATTGAGGATCACGATGAGGCATCAATGGCTTCATTTGACCCACGACTCCAGTAAGATCAACGTCAAGTGTTGAGAGACAGGAGGAAGGAGAACACTCGCGTCACCATTGAGCGGTGTCGCGAGACACGCCGTCAGTCAGATAGGCGCAATGGAGCCGATGTCGATGAACCCGAACCCAGTGCTGGCGGGTACCTGCCTTATGAGGTAGGCTGCCCAACCTTCACTCGCGAGCTGCGGCAAGTCCAGTGGCCATCCTCTCGCACCTTCAAGGCTGACTTGCCGGAGAAGTATGATGGAAAGCTGACCCCGGCAGAGTTTCTAGGCATCTATACGATTGCTGTTCAAGCCGCCGGGGGAAGCGATGAAAAGGTGCTTGCCAACTACTTCCCGCTGGCTCTCAAGCCAAATGTGAGGTCCTGGCTGACGCACTTGCCGGAGGATTCCATCTCCTCTTGGGAAGATTTGTGCAACAAGTTCGTTGGCGCCTTTACTGGTGGCCACCAAGAACTAGGGCGGCCTAGTGACTTACAAACACTTTGGCAGAAAGAAGGAGAGAGTTTGCGCAAGTATTTGCAAAGGTTCGGGTGAGTGCACCGCAACATTCCAAAGATACACCCGGCAGCTGTGATTGCCGCATTTCATACAAATGTGCGCAACCGCAGAATGCGGGCCAAGATGAATATTCGGTTGCCCAAGACCGTCAGCGAGCTCTACACGTTGGTGGATAAGTGCGCTCGTGCCGAAGAAGGGAGAATACTTCCAGGGGAAGAGGTTGGCGTCGAAGTCAATTCGGAAGACGACGACGACCCTGCCGTCCCCAGGAAGAAAAACAAGAAGCGAAAGGAAAAAGCAGTGATGGCCATTAAGAGCACTGGTGATCTTAGCGCCGGCAAGAAAGCAAAAACTAAGACACCCGGCAAGGAAGCTGCTACATGCGTTGATTGTCGGGCGGCAGCGATTGCTGAGAAAAACGGCAAGTTTGACGGGCTGTACTGGAAGATCCACAGGACCAAGGGTCATGATCTTCAAGATTGCAAGCGAGTTGAGCAGTTGGTTGAGAAAAAGAAAGCTGAGTATGAAAGACACGACAAGGAGAGAAATCAGAATGACACTGGCGGAAAGTGTTGTGGTGGCCGTAACGAGCACCATGGCAAGTTTGATCAGCAGAAAGAGAAACCCGCCAGGGGCCGTGAGAAGAAGGAAAATGAGGATGACAAGAAGAGGAGGATGACGAAACCAGTGAACAGGAGTTTCAAAGGGCTACTGAGGCGATGTGCATTGATGGGGGTGCGTCTTTACACTCCTCTCACCGCCAACTCAAGCAGTGGGTGCGTGAGGTTAATGTTGCAGAACCAGTGGCGAGCGCTCGAGAACCACTCAAGTGGTCCCGCACGCCCATCATCTTTGACATTGAGGATCATCCAGACCGCACTACTGCGGTAGGATGTTTGTTGTTGTTGGTTTCACCAACAATCCGCAACCTCAAGGTCACCAAGATGTTGGTTGACAGTCGGGCGGGGTTGAATCTGATCTCCCCTGATGTGCTGAAGAAACTCCAGATTCCTGATGAAGACCTGAAGAAGTCTTGCACTTTCCAAGGAATCAACCAAGGGAGGAGCCAACCGAAGGGAAAGATTACCTTGCCGGTAACATTTGGCGGGGAAATAAACTTGAGGACCGAGAAAATTGTGTTCGATGTTGTTGAACTTCCCATGCCTTTTAACGGGATTCTTGGTAGACCAGCTCTGGCCAAGTTCATGGCGGCATCCAACTACGCCTACAACACTTTGAAGATGCATGCTCCCATGGGGTCATTATCGTCCCGTTGGATAAGAGAGATGCAGTCATCCGTGTGGACAAGATGTACAGAGACGCGGTAGCAGCGGAGGCCGTCAGGACCTCAGCTCCTGCCAAGAAAGATAAGAAAGTTAAGGGAACCAGCAAGGACGCCGATAAGGACCCCGAGAAGCGCGCCTCTTCAGAGCGCGCCGCGCCTGGCAGCGACTTGCCGGAGAGTTCGACTGGCAAAAGATCCAGGGCTGCTCCCCCTATGACTAAGAAAGTTCCGGCGCAGCAGGATGGCACTGATGGTACTTTAACCATTAGTGCTACCCTTGATGACAAATAGGAAAGCGCGCTCGTTGCCTTCCTGCGGGCGAATGTTGATGTGTTTGCCTGGCAACCATCTGACATCCCCGGTGTTCCCAGGGAGGTAATCGAGCACCACCTTGATGTCTGTCCTCATGCCCGCCCCGTCAAGCAAAAAGTTAGGATGTAGGCCTTGGAGCGGCAGCAGTTCATTGCTGAGGAGATTAAGAAGCTAGAAGCAGCGGGTTTGGTCCAAGGAGTATTGCATCCAACTTGGTTAGCTAATCTAGTGGTGGTGCGCAAGGCTAACGGGAAGTGGAGACTTTGCATTGACTTCACTGATTTGAACAAGGCTTGTCCAAAGGATCCCTTCCCCTTGCCACGCATTGATCAGATTGTTGATTCCACCTCCGGAATTGATTTACTTTCCTTCTTGGACGCGTATTCTCATGGCCAAGGAAGACGAAGAAAAGACCGCCTTTATCACCCCGTGTGGCACGTACTGCTTTGTGCATATGCCTTTCGAGCTAAAAAGTGCTGGTTCCATGTTCGCAAGGGTCGTGCAGATTGGTTTCGAACCACAGCTGCACAGAAACATTGAAGCATATATGGATGATATAGTGGTCAAAACCAAAGACAAATCCTCACTCATTGGGGATTAGAAAGAAACCTTTGCAAATCTGTGGAAGATCAACTTGAAGCTTAACCCAGAGAAATGTGTGTTTGGCATTCCATCCGGCAAGCTCCTTGGATTCTTTGTGTATCAACAAGGGATAGAAGCCAACCCCGACAAGAGCAAGGCGATAGAATAGATTCAAGCTCTGAAGACCGTCAAGGATGTGAGACGTCTGACTGGCTGTGTGGCCGCACTGAGTAGATTCATTTCTAAATCTGCCGAGCGCGCCTTGCCGTTCTTCAAAATATTAAAGAAGGCTGGTCCAATGAAGTAGACTCCAGAGCCTAAGGCTGCGCTGCAGGATTTGAAAGCCTACCTTTCCTCTACTCCAACCCTGGTCACACCCAAACCACAAGAGCCGTTGTTGCTGTATCTAGCGGCAATGAATCAAGTGGTTAGTGCTGCCCTGGTGGCACAGAGAGAAGTGGATAGTGGAGAAGCTACTACGGCAGAACCACCCAGTGTTGAACCGACTTTTTCCCAGGCAAAGCTTGCCGGCGGCGACGAAGGGGAGACAAAGATCGACACTGTTAGGTAGGAGGTGGTGGCAAGAAGGAAGATGGTGCAGTGACCAGTTTACTTTGTTAGCTCCCTCTTGCAGGGGGCTAGATCAAGGTACTCTAGAGTCCAAAAGCTGATATTCGGCCTCCTCATGGCCTCGAGGAAGCTGTGCCACAACTTTCAAGCCCATGAGATCACCGTTGTGACTCGCCTCCCGCTAGAACGAATCTTGAGGAACCCCGAAGCCACCGACAGCATAGTAGAATGGGCTCTAGAGCTATCAAGTTTCGCTTTGAAGTTTGAGAGCACAACAACTATCCAAAGTAGAGCACTGGCAGAATTCATAGTAGAGTGGACGCTGACACCGGACGAAGAGATTATGGAAACCGCTATCCCCGGCAAGGAGGCCCCCAGGGAATGGCTCATATACTTTGATGGTGCTTTCTCGATCCAAGGTGCTGGCGCGGGGGTATTACTCATTGCGCCCACTGGAGAACACCTCAATTATGTCATCCAGATGCATTTCCCCAGGGAAGATGCCACGAATAACATAGCAGAATATGAAGGGCTCCTTGCCGGGCTCCGGGTTGCCGTAGAATTGGGGATCAAGAAGTTGATCATACACGGTGACTCCCGGCTCGTTGTGAAGCAGGTGAATAAAGATTATCAGAGCCCGCTGATGGAAGCATACGTGGAAGAGGTGAGGAAGCTGGAGCAACACTTTGACGGGCTGCAAACAGAGCATGTGCCTCATGCGGAAAACAACATCGTTGATCACCTGTTGAAGTGTGCTCATAGAAGCTTCCCGTGGAACTAGGCACTTTTGTGCTCCACCTCACCCTATCATCGGTTTCTCCATCAGCCTTGGCCAGAAAAAGGAGAAAACTCAACACCAGCGAACACTTCCTGGCAGAGCTCCCTGAAGCCACTAGTGAGAAGGTTGCCGATGAAGATCTTACGCTGACTTGTGAGCCACACCCTCAAGCAGGATCCCAAGTTCTTGCCATTGAGGAAAGTGCTCCCACAGCTAAAGAAATGCCTTTGGTCCTCGTTGTTGAGCCCCAGGCTCCGGCATGGGCACAACACATAGTCCGATTCTTATAAACTGGAGAACTTCCTGACGATCCAGAGGAATCTGAGAAAGTGGCTTGGCAATCGAGTATGTACCAGTTTGTGGACAACATTCTATACAGAAAGAGGCCGAACGATGTGAAGCTGAAGTGTATCAGTCAAGAAGACGGACTAGTGCTGCTGGCAGAGATACATGGAGGTGCGTGTGGCTCACATCTGGGATCAAGGGCACTTGTCGGAAAAGCTTGTCGGCAAGGATTCTACTGGCCCACCACCCTCCGGGATGCTACTGAGGTCGTCACCAAGTGTGAAGCATGCTAGTTTCATTCCAAGAATATTCATCAGCCAGCTCAAGCCTTGTAGACCATCCCTTTATCCTAGCCTTTCATGGTCTCGGGGCTTGACATCTTGGGCCCCTTTCCCCATGCTACAGGGGCTTTGAATTCTTGTTCGTGGCTATCGACAAGTTTAGAAAGTGGCCCGAAGTAGAGCCAGTGAGAAAGGTGACGGTGCAATCAGCTATCAAGTTCTTCAAGGGACTAGTGTGTCATTTTGGAGTACCCAACAGAGTAATTACCGACAACGGCAGCCAGTTCACAAGCCGTACCTTCGTGCAGTACATCCAAAGCCTTGGAAGCAAGGTATCTTTCGCCTCTATTGCTCACCCAAGGAGCAACGGATAGGCACAAAGAATGAACGCAGAAGTGTTGCGAGGGCTGAAAACAAGAACTTTTGATAGATTGTGAAAATGTGGCAAGCGCTGGATCGATGAGTTGCCGGTGGTTCTTTGGAGTCGGTGCAGTGAACATCCGTGTTGGTTAACCAGACTCATACACAGGCGTGCTAACGATCGTACATCCAATACCGACATGTAATGCAAGGCCAAGCCAGAGAAGCCGCTCTTCGTGAGATCGAGGAGAGCATTAGGAGAATAAAGCAATAGGATATCACCTTGGGAAGGCCTCCCTTGCCGAGCAGGAGAGCCCGGCCAGGTCGAGACCGCCCCAAAGGCAAGTCCAGAATCGCCCCGGCAAGCTTACCAGGGTCGCAACAACCAAAACCACCGCCAGGACTCCACCGCACCTCGACGCCAGTCACTTGTCGATGTGGTGTCAAGCACTCCAGGTGACTAAGTGGCACCCATTGAACAAGTGGCAGCTTGCTAGAAGACAGATCACACCTATTTGACACCCGTCCACAAGCGTGTCAAGATGATAAGCAGAAGGTGGCTAAGCGGCTACATAAGCTTGCCGAGGATGCACCCCAGCGCGCCACCTAAGGTAGAATTTATGGCATTTTGTCCCAAGTGGCAGCGTTAGGTATGATAGCACTGTTAGCTATCTAATCACAAGATAATTTCTGTTTTGCTACTATGGTTACCCCTTGGGCAATAAAAGGAGGTCCAAGGCAACCTAGAGAAGGATTCAGACCATTCCACACTTGTACGCGCGTAGGAGCTCTCCCCGAGGCCGCATTGCCGGGCTTGAGCACCGCGTGTTCTTCGTGTTCCTCCATCCAATCCTTCAAAGCAGGAGTAGGGTTTTACGCTTCTCAGCGGCCCGAACCTGGGTAAAAACCACCAGAGTCACACCATCATGCTGCCTCATGGCCTCCGCTCTTTGTGCAATGTGATCTCCCCTCTGTCGAACCACAAATTAAGGGGCTCGTGGCCCCGTAGGTGATCGTGTCCATCCACGACATCTTTGGCACGCCAGGTAGGGGGGTCACTTGCGTGAACCCGAAATCATGAACAGCGCGTCGATCTTCATCAACATCGATCTTCATCATCATCTTCTCCACCCATGGAGCCCAAGAAAAAACTCGGCGCGATCGCGCACCCCTCTACTTCGAAGGCCCCCTCACACACAGCCGCGGACGACATAGACACCGCGGCAACGCTGGGTGAGGCGGGCGCTGCGGGTGACACGACTGGGCAGCATCAGCAGCATCCTGGCAAGCTTGGCCCAGAAGCCACGGGTAGAGGGAATACCCAGTCTCTACCTCCGCGCCGCACTAGCGGGCGCAGTCGCAACAGTGACGCCTGCTCCGGCGCAAGCCGCCACCCTCTAGGTGCTCCCCCACGGACGCGGCTGCAAGGCGTGTACCTTGCCCAGAACAAGATGGGCAGGGCGGGGTGCCAAACGGGGATGTCGACCCCCGAGCGCGGCCCACTCATTGCCAAACTGCCTTGGCGATCGGTTCCCGATAGCAAGAACGCGGCGACGCTCCTACTGGATCAGCCAGGAGTCGAGCGACGTCGCGGTCTTCTTCGTTAGCCATGCCAAGCACGGCCTCAGAAGCGATGGCGGAGGCCCACCTCCTGTCGAATTTTCCTCCGGCAGCTGATAAGCTGGATGAGTGGAGAGCCATGATCCAGAGCTTGATCGGCTTCACCGAAGCCGGTAAATCACAGCATGTAGAGCCATCGCGATGCCCACGAACGATGACGGCGGCCCAGGATGATGGCCGTGTCCAGGGTGCTACACCAACAGTGCAGTCCCCTCCACGACAGCAAACCCAGAGGCAGCCTCAGCAAACTCGACGCACGAACGAGCCCGACGAGACGTCGATGGCCTTGTCTGGCCCGCAGACCCACCAGGATCAGCGGTGGGTCCTGGAAGACTGGCGGAGGGAAGATGCGTGAGTCATGATAGAGCACCGACGGGAGGCACACAGTCAGTCTAACAAATGCAATGGCCCAGATGTTGACGAGCCCGCGCCCAATGTTGGCGGGTATTTACCTTATGAGGTTAGGTGCCCTGCCTTCACTCGAGAGATGCGGCAGGTCCGCTGGCCATCTGCACGAGTCTTCAACCCTGAACTGCCAGAAAAATACGATGGAAAGTTAAACCCAGTAGAGTTTTTGGGGATCTACACGATTGCCTTTCAAGCCGCCGGGGGCAAAGATGAGAAGGTGTTCGCCAACTACTTCCCTTTGGCACTCAAGCCAAATGTGAGGTCATGGCTGATGCACCTGCCGGAGAACTCTATTTCCTCATGGGCTGACTTGCGCAATGAGTTCATTGGCGCCTCTACATGTGGCCACCAAGAGCGTGGACAGCCCAGTGACTTGCAGGTCCTTCCGAAGAAAGAAGGGGAGGGCTTGTGAAAGTACATACAGAGGTTCAGTCGAGTGCACCGCAACATTCCATAGATAGATCCAGCAGCAGTGATTGCCGCGTTCCATTCGAACATGCGCAACAGGAGGATGCAAACCAAAATGAATGTCTGGCTGCCCAAGAACGTCAACGAATTATATACTTTGGCGGACAAGTGTGCTTGGACTGAAGAAGGAAGGCGACTCCCCGGGGAAGAGGTTGGCATCAAAATCGATTCAGATGATGACTACGAAGCCAATAACCCGAGGAGGAGGAACCGAAGCATCCGTGGCAAGACGTAACACAAACCAGGGGGTGGCAGGGCAAACCATAGAAGGCAACCCCAAGACCGCGGCAAGGAAGAAGGTGGTATAGCGACCAGTTTACTTTGTCAGTTCCCTACTACAGGGAGCCAGATCAAGGTACTCTGGTGTGAAAAAGCTGATCTTCGGCCTCATCATGGGCTCGAGGAGGCTGTGCCACTACTTCCAAGCCCACGAGATCACAGTTGTCACCCGTTTCCCACTGCAGCGCATATTAAAGAATCCTGAAGCTACTGGAAGGATAGTTGAGTGGGCACTAGAGCTATCAAGCTTTGGTTTGAAATACGGAAGTACCTCAACTATCAAGAGCAGAGCGTTGGCAGAGTTCATTGCGGAATGGACACCCACTCCAGATGAAGAAGTACCAGAGACAGTTCTCCCCTGCAAAGAATCGCCTCAAGAATGGACCATGTATTTTGATGGTGCTTTCTCACTGCAGGGCACCAGAGCCGGCGTACTTCTTGTCGCGCCCACTGGAGAGCATCTCAAATAAGTGGTTCAAATGCACTTTCCACAGGAGAAGGCCACCAACAACACTGCTGAATATGAGGGGCTCCTTGCCGTGCTCAGAATTGCGGTGGAGTTGGGAATCAAGAAACTGATCATCCACGGAGACTCACAACTCGTGGTGAGGCAAGTTAATAAGGATTATCAGAGTCCGTTGATAGAGGCATATGTGGAGGAGGTGAGGAAGTTGTAAGAGCACTTTGATGGGTTGCAAGCAGAGCACGTACCATGTGCGGAAAATAACATTGCTGATCACTTGTCAAAGTGCGCCGCACAGAAGCTCCCTGTGGAACCAGGCACTTTTGTCCTCCATCTAACTCAACCATCAGTGTCCCCTTCAACGAAGGCCAGAAAAAGGAGAAAGTTGGACTCCGGCAAGTATCTCTCGGTAGGACTCCCCGAAGCCGTTGGTAGAGAGGCTGTCAGGGACAACTCTGTTTCGGTTGATGAGCAGCACCCTCCCGCGAAGCCACCAGTTCTTACGGTCGAGGTGAGCGCTCCCACGAACAAGGAGGTGCCTTTAGTCCTAGTTGTCGAGCCACAAACTCCAACTTGGGCGCAGCACATAGTCCATTTCCTCCAAATAGGAGAACTTCCCGAAGAGCAAGAAGCAGCTGAAAAAATAGCCCGATGGTCAAATATGTACCAGTTTGTCGACGACACACTGTACAGAAAAAGGCTAAACGGTGTGAAATTGAAGTGCATTTGCCGGGAAGATGGACTGAAGCTGTTGGCAGAGATACACAAGGGTGTGTGTGGCCCCACATTGGATCAAGAGCACTGGTTGGAAAAGCCTTCCGATAGGGTTTTTGTTGGCCCACAGCCCTCCAGGATGCGATTGAGCTAGTCACCAAGTGTGAAGCCTGTCAGTTCCATTCTAAGAACATTCAGCAGCCAGCTCAAGCTCTCCAGACGATCCCTTTGTCATGGCCATTCTCGGTCTAGGGGCTTGATATCTTGGGCCCCTTCCCTCATGCTGTCGGGGGCTTTGAATTCTTGTACGTAGTAGTCGACAAGTTTACAAAGTGGCCTGAGGTGGAGCCAGTGAGGAAGGTGACCGCGCAATCAACTGTCAAGTTCTTGAAAGGATTAGTGTGCCGCTTTGGATTACCCAATGGAGTGATTACCGATAACGGCACCCAGTTCACGAGCTGTACCTTTATGCAGGACATCCAAAGCCTTGGAATCAAGGTCTCCTTTGCCTCTGTTGCTCATCCACGGAGCAACGGGAAAGTTGAGAGGGTGAAGGCTAAAGTGCTGCGAGGACTCAAGACAATAACTTTTGATAGGTTGCGGAGATGCGGCAGGCGTTGGATTGATGAGCTGCCGGTGGTTCTTTGGTCCCTCCGGACGACACCAAATTGAACTACCAGCCAGAGTCCCTTCTCCCTAGTGTATGGGGTGGAGGCAGTGCTCCCCACGGAACTCATATACGGGTCACCTCGAGTACTTGCCTACGATGAAGTAAAGCAAGAGCAGTTACGGCATGACGCTGCAGTGCTCCTTGAGCAAGATCATCTTCGGGCCACTGTGCATGCTGCATGCTACCATCAAGCCCTGCGCCGCTATCACAGCCGCAAGGTGCATGCCCGGAGCCTTGAGGAAGGCGACCTTGTCCTTAGGCGTGTTTAGTCTGCCAAGGGTACCAACAAGTTGACGCCAAAGTGGGAAGGCCCTTACCGGGTAGTACAAGTCACCAGACCTGGCGCAGTCCGTCTGGAGACCGAAGATGGCATTCAAATGCAAAACTCATGGAATATTGAGCATCTTCGTAAATTCTACCCGTAAGGCGCGGCTACCGGGCTCAATCCCCGACAGCCACCTTTTGTACAAGCCTTGCCGATGTGCATGTAACCCTTTGTACAAAGCCAGGCGCAGACCCTGTGCAAAGATAATAAAACGAAGCGCTAGCGCCTAGACTTGCATGCATGTTTTCTTAAGTATGATATTTCCTATGATAATCAATCCATTTAAGTTGGATCGTATGCTGGTGTTTTCTCCCCTGCATTGTCAACAGGCCCCTACCGCGGGTGAACTCCTCGAAAGGGAAAAGTGAGAGCAGCCTAGCGTAAACGTCCCCGGCAACTCCTTCTTGTCGGAGCGATAGGAAGGATAGCTAACATAGATAAGTTTTCCTCCCCATCCACAAGTACGTCCCTGTATGAAAATCTAGTACGCGAAGAAACCTTGCCGCCCTCAACATCCGTGCACCCATCCTTTGATTCGAAGGTTTACTTCAGTCAGGATGGTTGGAGTGGCGTTTGGGGAGGGGATTGGCGAGGGGCCAGTTTCCTTCCATACTCCCGACCCGTCAGGCCGGGTCCGACGGCGGCAACAGAAGGGACCGGCAAGGTAACTTGCTGGAAAACCTTGTTTACTTGAAAGTATTGAGGGGCTATCCCTAAGCATGGACATAACACATGCACGAGTACCCGACAGGCATTTCCTTTTTCATTAATATGCGGATAAACAGTGCAAATCATACAGAGTACAAGAGTGGATGGAGGATTACATAATTTAAGCTAAAGTTTAGCGCGTGCCTACATCTTTTAAATTGAAAAATGATAAGTGCCCCGTAATGCCTTTCTTGTCCCTCTCCTCCTAGGAACTATAGAGGGAGGTGAAGAGGGCAAAAGGGGTGCCTAGGAAGAAGCCCAGCCTGACCTGGTTAGTGCCCGTGGGACGTAGCCTGACAAGATCGGGAGGGCGGGGGCGAAGCGAGAAGGACGGAAGGAGCGGCTAGGCGATGCCCTGGTCATCACCGCCAAGATCAGAAGAACATGGCAGGAGGGACACCGGCAGGCAAGATGAAGTCGGAGTCCACGAGGAAGCCTGCCGGGGTCCAGCTGGAGGAGGCGGAGGCATCCACACCCAACACCCCGGCAAATCGCTCTGCCGAGGAGAAGGCCAGGTGCAGATGATGGTGCCGCTGGCGCCTAGCTGACGGTGATGGTGCATCCAGTGCTCAGCTGGACTCCGAGCCACCGTCCTCCTGCTCGGCGCCGTCGTCCTCGCCATCAGTGTCCTCTTCGTCGCTGTCGCTCAAAGAGGAGCTTTCGTCATTGATCGAGCTCTCCGCGCAACAACCTAAGAGAACACCCGAACGCCCAAAGACCGTGATGGAGAGCAGGTCGGCATCCATTAATTTAAAATGGAGGATGTGCCCCTCCGCCAAGCTATGGGCACGAGCAAAGGTTTTCCAGTCGCGCTGGAGAAGCATGACGTGAGGTGCGGGGAACTCCACATCCACCCGCATGTTGCCATTACAGCAACCCCTCATGTGCAACTTCAACGCATGCGGCTGTTCAACCTCCATTACCCTTGCAAAAGGAGTAGGAAGCTGAAGACGACTCCGCGGGGGGCCGCGCAGCCTGACGATGAACTCCGGTGGTGTATCCCTGATGTGGCCTCCATTAGAGTCGAAGCGGCTCGAGGGGGAGTAGCCGAGCCACCGCCGCGTCCCCCTCGGCCCCGAGCACCGTGCCGGCCATGACCACGTCCGGTGGCCCCGCCTTGTGCACTAGGTCCAGCCCCTACGTCCCCAACAGGAGCCGGGATATGGTGCCGAGAGGTAGCCCTTATTGCTGCTACTGAAGCTCGGCCGCGCCCTCTTCCCCTCACCATGGTGGGAGAGGGAGCACAAGAAGAAGAAAGAGATGCGTGGGTGAGCCCTTTCGCCCACCTCTGCGTTCCCTTTATATAGCGGAGCATGGCGGGGGGCTGGCTCCCCACTACCCCATGGCAACCGCCGCGCTCCACCAATCCAGTCCATCTACGTCACTGGCAACGTCTAGAATTGCCGACTGTCCTCCTACGCCTATCCATGATGCCGAGCTTTCTACCATGCCACTCATCCCACGCCCTATGCATCCGCCACCAACCCTGCGCAATGCATGCAGCGTACGTGGCGGAAACGGCACGAGTAGTGGGATGAGTAAAATGGTAGTTACCTCCCCATGAATATAGGCGACTCACGGGCCATTACATGGGTAGCCCCACGCCGTTCAGCGCGGCTCGCAAGGAAACCGGGAACTGATTCAATCCCAGGTTAATGTAGAAGCAAAGAAGATATCAAAGAAGACATGGATCCTACCGCGGCATGGTCGACGTGTCCGCCTATGTATTTATTGGGGCCTACCCCAACGATGCCCGGCAGCACGTGTGGGCCAGGCCCGGGGGCTCCTATTGGTGCAACAAACATCAGCGTTCGTTAACCAGACTCATACACAGGCGTGCTAACGATCGTACATCCAATACCAACATGTAATGCAAGGCCAAGCCAGAGAAGCCGCTCTTCTTGAGATCGAGGAGAGCATTAGGAGAATAAAGCAACAGCATATCACCTTGGGAAGGCCTCCCTTGCCGGGCAGGAGAGCCCGGCCAGGTCGAGACCGCCCCGAAGGAAAGTCCAGAATCGCCCCGACAAGCTTGACGGAGTCACCATGACCAAAACCACCTCCAGGACACCACCGCTCCACCGCGCCTCAACGCCAGTCACTTGTCGATGTGGTGTCAAGCACTCCAGGTGATTAAGTGGCACCCATTGAACATGTGGCAGCTTGCTAGAAGACATATCACACCTATTTGACACCCATCTAGAAGCGGGTCAAGATGATAAGCAGAAGGTGGCTAAGCGGCTACATAAGCTTGCCGGGGATGCACCCCAGCGCGCCACCTAAGGTAGCATTTATGCCATTTTGTCCCAAGTGCCAGAGTTAGGTCTATCCAATCACAAGATAATGTCTGTTTTGCCACTATGGTTGCCCCTTGGGCTATAAAAGGAGGTCCAAGGCAACCTAGAGAAGTATTCAGACCATTCCACACTTGTACGCACGTAGGAGCTCTCCCCGAGGCCGCCTTGCGAGGCTTGAGCACCGCGTGTTCTTCGTGTTCCTCCATCCAATCCTTCAAAGCAGGAGTAGGGTTTTACGCTTCTCAGCGGCCCGAACCTGGGTAAAAACCACCAGGTCACACCGTCGTGCTGCCTCATGGCCTCCGCTCTTTGTGCAACGTGATCTCCCCTCTACCGAACCACAAAGGGGCTCATGGCCCCATAGGTGATCGTGTCCACCCACAACATCTGGTCAGTCAGGATGACACCAAATCGAGCTACTGGCCATACTCCCTTATCCCTGATATATGGTGCAGAAGCAGTGCTCCCCACGGAACTCATATACGGGTTGCCTCGGGTACTTACCTACGATGAAGTAGCGCAAGAGCAGCTAAGGCATGACGATGCCATGCTCCTCAAGGAGGACCCTCTCCGGGCCGCTGTACGTGCTACATGATACCAGCAAGCCTTGTGCCGCTATCATAGCCTCAGGGTTCAAGCCCGGAGTCTTGAGGAAGGTGACCTTGTCCTTAGGCGTGTTCAGTCCGCCAAGGGTTCAAACAAGTTGATGCCAAAGTGGGAAGGCCCTTAGCGGGTAGTACGTGTCACTAGACCTGGCGCAGTCCATCTGGAGACCGAAGATGGCATCCCAATGCAAAACTCATGGAACATTGAGCATCTTCGTAAGTTCTACCCGTAAGGCGTGGTTGCCAGGCCTTGTCCCGGCAGCCTGTTTTGTACAAGCATAGTCCCCTGGACTTGTAACCCTTTGTACAAAGCTAGGCGTAGACCCTATGCAGAGATAATAAAACGAAGCGCTGGCACAAAAATTGCATGCATGTTTATGTAAGTATAACTGTTTTGTGATTACAATAATCCTAGTATAAGGTGACTAATCCCTTATGAAGGGTCATGTGCACCTGTTTCTCCTCTGTCCTTCTTTTTTAAGCTAACAGCAGGATTCTGCCACGAATGGACTCCCCAGGAAGAAGAGTGAGAATGAGCCCGCATATTGCCCCCCCCCCCCCCGACAACTTTTTCTTATCGGGAAAGATAAGAAGGATAACAAACACAGATAAGTTCGCCTTGCCATCCATGACGTATTCACGTATGAAAAACATATACATAGGAAAACCTTGTCGCTTCCATCATCCATGCTCCCATCTTTTGATTCGAAGACTTTTTCGGTCAAGTTGGTCGCAGTGGCATTTGGGGGGGGGGGGAGCTAACAAGGGGCCAGCCTTCATCCATGCTCCTAACCCATTTATGAACCCATCAAACGAGGTTCAGTAGCAGATGTGATGAGGGCCAGCAGGGTGGCTCGCCGGAAAACCTTGTTTACTCGAGAGTATTGAGGGATTATTCCTCAGCTTGCTTATAATACATACATAAGTACCCAGCAAGCATCCTTTTTCCATTTATACGTAGATAAACAAGTACAAATCATACAGGATACAAACATGGATAGAGGATTACATGATTTAAATTAAAACTTGGCAAATGCCTACATCTTTTAATTTGAAAAATGATAAGTGCCCCGTAATGCCTTTCTTGTCCCTCTCCTCCTAGGAGTTGCATTAAGAAGGAAAGAGGGAAAAAGGAGCGCCTAGGCAGAAGCCCAGCCCGACCCCGTCAGGGCCCGCGGGACGCATCTTGACAAGATCGGGAGGGCGCCTCCCTGGCAAGGAAGAAAAGGCCAGGGATGGAGAGAGTGGCTAGGCGATGCCCTGGTCATCACCGCCAGGACCAGAGGAATGCAGAAAGGGGGATACTGGTAGGGAAGATGAAACCGGAGTCCACAAGGAAGCCTGCGGGGGTCCAGCTGGTGGAAGCAGAGTCGACCAGGCCAAGCACCCCCGACAAATCGCTCTGCCGGGGTTTAGCTGTAGATGGTGGTGCTATCAGTGCCTAGCTGACGGTGCGTCCGACGCTCAGCCGGAGTCTGAGCCGTCGTCCTCATGCTTGACGACTGGGGGCTCGGTGTCACAGTCTTCACGGTCAGTGTCCTCTTCGTCCCTGTCACTCGAGGAGGAGCTTTCGTCATCAGTCGATCTCTCCGCGCAGCACCCTAAGCGAGCACCCAAACACCCGAAGACCTTGATGGAGAGCATATCGACCTCCATTAGCTTGAAATGGAGAACATGCCCCTCTGCTAGGCTATGGGCACATGCAAAAGTCATCCAGCCACGCCGGAGGAGCATGACATGAGGTGCAGGGAACTCAACGTCCACCCGCATGGTGCCATTGCAGCAACCCCTCATGTGCAGCTTCAACCCGTGTGGCTGATCGACCTCCATTACCCTTGCAACGGGGCCAGGAAGACGTAGACGGCTGCGCGGGGGCTCGCGCAGCCTGATGATGAATTATAGCACCATGTCTCCAACATTGCCCTCCATTGGGATTGGAGCGGCTGGGTGTGGCATGGTCGGAGCACCACCGCGTCCACCTCGGCCCCGAGCGCCTCTCCGACCACAACCACGTCCTGCGGCTCCACCTTGTGCACTAGATCCTGCCCCTGCATCCCCAATGGGAGCGGGGCCACGGTGCCGAGAAGAAGCCCTCGTCACCACCGCCAGAGCCTGAGTGCGCCCCCTTCCCCTCACCATGGTGGAAGGAGAACACGAGAGGATGGAGGAGAAGGTACGTGGATGAGCTTCTCCATTCCCCCTCGCGCTCCCTTTTATAGCAAAGCGGGGTAGGGGGCTAGCTCTCTACTATCCTGGGGCAACCGGCCCACTCCTCCAATCTGGCTTATCTGCGCCTCTGACGGCGTACTCATTCGCCGGCCGCCCCTCTGCACCAATCCAGGGCGCTACACTTTCTGCCATGGCACAAGTTTGCACACCCTGTGCGTCCACCACCAACCCTGCGCAATGCATGCAGCGCGCGTGGCGGAAACGGCAAGCATAGTGGGTAAGGTAAAATGTCAGTTACCCCCGGATCATGCACGGGCGCTCTAATTTACCACCATGAACCTGGGCGTCCTCTGGTCCGCCGCATGGGTGAACCCACGTCATTTGCCGTTGCATGACTCACGGAAAATCTGGAAGTTAACTCAATTTCCAGGTTAATGAAGAAGCAAAGAAGATCTCAAGGACACGGGCTCCGCCATGGCAAGGTTAATGTGCCCGCCTATGCATTGTTTGGGCCTACCCCAAGGGTGCCCGACAGCACATTTGGACCAGGCCCGAGGGCTCCTGTCGGTGCAGCAAACATTCATGTTTGCCACCCAAACTCATGCACAGGTGTGCTAATGATCATACATCCAGCACTAGTGCATGATGTAAAGATAAGCCAGAGAAGCCACTGTTCGTGAGATCAAGGAGAGCATTAAGAAGAACAAGCTAGCAGAAGGCCACCTTGGGAAGGCCTCCCTTGTCGAGTAGGAGAGCCTGGCCAGGTTGAGGCCGCACCCAAGGTCAAGTCCAGTTCGCCCCAGCAGGGTTGTCGGTACCACCAAGGCCAAGGCCTGCCAAGCTCCTTTGCCGGGGAACCTTCCCCAAGACGCCACCGCTCCACCTCATCGCACCCAGATCATTAATTGGTGCGGTGTCAAGGTACCAAGCAACCAAGTGGATCCTATCAGGCATGTGGCAGCATGATAAGGAAGAGATTAGCTTTATTGACACCCGTCCTAAGGACGTGTCACGCTAATGAGAAGTGGCGGATAAGCGGCGCGGCAGGCTTGCCGGGCTTCAACCTCAGCACGACACCTAGCAGTGCATTTAATGCACTTTGTCCTAACTGCCAGAGTTAGGTGTGATAGCACTGTTAGCTATCTAATCACATTCAAATGGATGTTTTGCCATTGTGGTCACCCCTTCAGCTATAAAAGGAGGCCCAAGGCAACCTAGCAAAGGGTTTGAACTCCTCGACCGCCCCCCCCCCCCCACACTTGTACGCACGTAGTTGCATTCCCGCAGGCATCCTTGCCGGGCTAGTGCACCTCGTGTCTTCGCCTTCCTCAAGTTCAATCCACCATAGCAGGAGTAGGGTTTTACGCTGCAAAGCGGCCCGAACCTGGGTAAAGAGAGTTGTCCATCATCATGTTATCCCCTGCTGCTTCTGCTCTTTGTGCAACACGGTCGTCCCCTTGCTGAACCACAAAGGGGCACCCATGCCCCATAGGTGATCATGCTTCCATGCCGACATGGTCGAAGTGAGCAATGGTGTCCGTCACGCTCTGAGGGAGATCCGCGAAGACTTCTGCAGAATGCCACAGCTGGGTGAGCACGACACACCCTTTGCTGCCAAATACACACTGCAGTAAGTATTGCTTACCCGAGGTAATCTGCTCCAATTGTTGGAGCACCTCGTGGTCTGCCCTAGCCGCGGTCTTGAGGTCAAAATGGGCAAGCTGGAGCTTCTCAAGCTCCTCCTTCATTCGCTAACCCTCCGCCTGAAGCTTGTCACGTGCCTCGAAGATGCCCTTCAGGGTCTCCTCGACCTCAAGCACTCGCGCCCGGTCCTGGGCCCCGGCCACCTTCTCACCGGCTCGGGCCTCCTCCGCCTCCGTGGCGGCAGCTTCACGTTGCTTTGACTCTTGCCGATCTTTTTCGAGCTTGGCCTTGAGCGTCTCAAGCTCAGCTAACGTTGTTGTCATTAAAACAACTCGGCCTTAGTTTTGGATCCAGTAAAATATATTATTCCTTTTAAAACATCATGCAAGTTTGACTTGCTTACCTTGAGATCCTTCTAGGACCTCGAGCTTCTAGTTCATCTCCGCTATCTCCTCGGAGACGAAGCTCGGAACTAAGGCCAAAACCCGTCAATAGAAATCCTTATTACAAATACTTATCCAGGATGACTGCCTTAAGCAATGACCTGGGGGCTACATGACAAGCTCCTATTAAATCATACGACCCCAATGCCGGTTTCTCGAAACCACGTTTGGGCTCGGGGGCTACTCACTCACTAAGCCATTTAGAAGGCTGTAATGACATGTCTTCGGACATGTATATGAATCTTTAATAACACCAGAATAAAAAGATAGAAGCATACCTCAAAGCTCGTCACAATGCTCTTGAAAGCCTCATGCAGGCCGACACATGCGGACCCGAAATCCTACAGCGCCGTGCCTATTAAGGCATGGTGCTCTTCCATAATGGAGGAACCCTTTAGGGTCTCCTCCATCTCCTCGGTCCACCCTGCGCCAGCCCGTTCTGGGGTAGTTGGCGGGGATGGAGGGATGACCTCGGACCAAGGCACCAATGTGTCAGCCCGAGTAGCCTCCACCTATGGTGGCGCAGCTGAAGCAGATATCGGCTGGGCCAGCGACTGGCCCAGCCCCTCCATGATGACCTCGGGAAGTTTCTCCTCCGGGTCTTGCTGGGCCGAGATGTCGACCTCGGCCATGATGGCCACCTCTTCGGCCCAGCCATGTTGACGTCGAGGGCTAGACACTTTGGACGCGACAAGACATTTGTTGCGCTCTCCAAGAACTACTTTTGGGCCAAGATGTTCCATGACATCTCACGATACACCAACCGGTGCTCTACATGCCGCAAAGCTAAGTCAAAAGCTCAATCCCATGGTCTCTATATGCCACTTCCTACTCCGTACCACCCATGGGAAGATATTAGTATGGATTTTGTGCTCAGTTTGCCTCGAACTCAAAATGGCAAAGATTCGGTATTTGTCATTGAGGACCGTTTCTCTAAGATGGCACATTTTATTCCATGCAACAAGATAGGCGATGCTTCACATGTTGTAAATCTCTTTTGTAGGGAAATCTTGCGTCTACATGGAGTGCCCAAGACGATTGTTTCGGACCATGACATCAAGTTCCTTAGCTACTTTTGGAAGACGCTATGCGCCAAGCTCGAAATCAAGCTACTCTTCTCATCGGCATACCATCCACAAACCTACGGCCAAACGGAGGTCACCAACCGGATGCTATCAACTCTACTCCACGTGTTGATCAAGAAGAACATCAAGGAGTGGGAGGAATGTTTACCCATCACTGAGTATGCCTACAATCAAGCAAGACACTCTACTACCAGCAAGTCCCCCTTCATGGTCATCTATGGTTTCAACCCGTTGTCCCCATTGGACATTCTACCGCTACCACTACAAGAGTGCACCAACATGGACGCGAGTGCAAGAGCAAGCTACCTCAGGAAGATGCATGAAGTTACAAGGCACACCATCGAGTGCCAAATGCAACGCCTCGCGACCAAGATCAACATAAACAAGCAAACCAAGGTGTTCAACCCCGGATATCTTATGTGGCTACACATATGCAAAGACCGCATCCCCAATGAGCGCAAGTCCAAACTACTACCTTGAGCCGATGGACCACTCAAGGTGCTAGCACGCTACAACAAAAATGCATACAAGATCGACATTCCATGCGGCAAGTACAATGTGAGCGACATCTTCAACGTCACGGACCTATCTCCCTTCCATGGTGATGAGGATTTTGATTCTTCGTCGGATCTTTCCCAGGGGGGAGATGATGCGGAGTATCCCACGGTCATCCCCATGGACCTACCTTCGTCTCCCCAAGTGCCAAGTGTACAGATGACACAAGCACGTGGAAGAGCTATCAAGACCGAGCTGACATCCCTCCTCTCACAACTCCCTTTCGAATCAAATGAGACATGGATACTATCTCAAATGGAGAAATTTTGCATACTTGGGTACCAAGGAACCAGCCATGGAGAATCTAAGGAGCAAGGCCGAACAATGAAGGAAGAAGAATGTGAACACGGAGAAGAAACGGAGCAAGATAGAGCTTGCTCGGATCATCCAGACTCTCATCCGGACGATCCGGACAAAGCCCGAATGATCCGGACCCTCTCCCGGTTGATCCGGTCAATGCGCCTGAAGAGTACAACAAGCACCCCGATGAAGCCGGATCATCCGGACCAATTCCGGATCATCCGGACCCACCCGGACACCCGGAGGATGACCTGGACATCCAGGGCAACTACAGCTGCGACGACATAGCTGGGCAATCCGTATGGACGCCCGGATCATCTGGACCACCTCCTGGATCATCCGGACCGGGCCTACATGCATGACTTGGGCCGAGGCCCATTGTTAGGACTGAGAGTATATCGATAAGAGGGGGTCGAATGGGAGATTCAAAATTTCTTTTGAGAGTATTGAAACTGATCCCAATCACAGTAGCAGAAATAAAGATCGGTAGATACGACTGCAATGAAACTCGCTACTGAGGAACAAAATCTTCAAGGTAAGTTGCAATAATGGTTCGAGCATAGGATACAATAGGTTTAATGATCCGATGGTAATACAACATGCCAACAGAACTGAAATCATGAAGAAGAACTGGAGTAGAGGTGTGATGGATAATTATGAAGAACAACAATACAGACTATGAATGACAAGGAACTCTGCGAGAGATAAGTTGAAAGATGAGCAGCAGAGGGTAACAGATCAGATACCTATCATCACAGAGTACACATAATGACTTCCGAAAGTAATGCAGTGAAGAAAATAGAACCAGTGGTGCTCGATGGCAACAAAAAGATTTGGTAGACCAGTTCACCCTTCTGCCAAAGGGCTATGTCTGGTTGGAGGGGTTGTGACTTAACACGGAAGATAAACTCTCTTCACCCTATTCTCCTTCAACACAGAGCTGATCAGACTCAGGTTGATTTCACTCGTGGTAGATCCTTGTCGGTGATCTCCAAACCTTCGGTCGACCTTCGCGAACCTCAATCACTCTTGGTTGCTGAAGATCTAGCTTGGTCAAGACAACAACTCTTCAACACTGGAGCTAAAACCTATCCGCCTAGAGAGTGCACAGCTCTCAAGAGTAATATGTACAAGAACTCTCACTCAGAATTACTGTGATGTTAAACCACTGTCTAAGTTTGGGCTCTTAATTTTCTCTCGATGGATCTTAAACTCAAATCACTCGGAGAGGGGTTGCTCAAATCAATCTTCTCAGAAATCATAAGCGGAGCAGCCAACGGACAATGTTGGAGCAGGGTGGCTATTTATAGCCACAGCCTTCCCAGATAGGAAATGTCCAAATTAGATCTCGGGATCAGCCAATGGCCGAACGACAGGAGTCCAATGGCCGGATTTGAGAACAATGGTAACACTGCTTGCGGAGCAAGTAATGCTAACTCCTCGGTCTAAGACAAATCTCTCGCAACGAAGAAGATCACAGTCTCTTGCTGACAAGTATTTGCTCGGAACACAAGGAGATTTCTTTCGCAACTTTGACAGGTTTTGGCTAAGCATCACAACGGATCTAAGCATCAAGAACCTATACCCCTCTTAATAGTACGGAGGTCCTATGACTCAATTGAATGAAAGAAGAACAATGAAATGAATACTACATCTTCACTTTGTCCTTGACTTCCATCGCTGCAGTCAATTTCTTCGGACGACTATACCTAGTCAAAAGCTTTGCTTCAGCAGTAAACGTTTGAGGGGTCGTTTTCTTCACATCATTCTTATCGACTATATAACTTCAACAAATATAGCTCGTTCTTCTCTGCAATGCAGATATACTTCGGTGAAGTTCCTCGCACATAGCACTGGAGACAACATTCTCTTCGGTTGTGTCTGGACTATTTCTCTCTCTGTATGCACTAGCAAACAAATTAGTCCATACATGTTTCTGTCAACAATCCCTAAATCAGTCCATAGATATTGCACCACCAATCTCCCCCTTTTTGGATGATTGTTGACAAAATAGATCACATCGAAGGATAGATAAAGAATGGAATGTAATGCGAAGAATAATAAAAAACAAGAGATAATTATGAAGATAAATTACTCTCTCCCAGACGATATGCTTCAAAGCATGAAGAACCGAAGGGAGACGAGATTATTCTTCGTATAAGTGGCATTGAATAATGAATTCATGCTTGACTTCTTCCAATGCACACGACGGTGTCTGAGGTGATTCCTGTCACAAACTTTTGACTCCACACGAGATGTGGTTTTCCTGCATGTTAGATATTCGATACAATCAGAGCAAGAAAAAGTAAGAAAATGTTGCTCGGAGTGGATATGCTTCAGATGTGGTTTCCCTGTGATACAGAAGATAATAAGAGAAATAATTGTGAGGGAAAAACACTTTGTCAGTGAATCATATGGCTTCACAACGTAAGGCATAAAATCTTAGACTAACATTCTCTTCCTGCAAGGTTAGATAATGAAGGATAACAATCAGCGCATATCCAACCACAACAATTATAATTTATTTAGTACTCGAAGTACTTTTCCCCCTTGTTATCATCACTTGATGATTTCCTATTCTTCTTCGAGGAGCAAATATTTTTCGCTGTAAGATAGATAATTATCATGGGTAATCATTCAAGGGAAAAACACATTCGATGGTACCTGCAAATAGATAGCACGAAGCAAATAGCACTGCAGGGGGGGTTATTAACGTTACATGGCGACCGAGTATTTCAACACCACAAGCGGTGCGATAAGTTCATGAAGCAAATTATTCGAGGGAAAACCAAAAGGGATAGAAAACACCCTGCAAGAACCCCAATAAATTATCACTCGATGTAATTCTCCCCCTTTTTGTCAACAAGTGTCAAAAAGGAATGAGAAAACATACGAGGAACTACTCCATGGGAGAATCCTTAGAATCAAAATTAAAACCACTCGACGAATCAGTATCTGAAGAGTGAGGAATGGTCGAGGCAGAAGTAGGAGTGGCAGCCTGGGCTCTAGATGACTTGGAGCGATGAACATCTGGCTTGAAGATAAGAGTACCGGATGTATCTGCAATTTCATCATCATGGCTGGCAAACAACAGGTCCATTGAAGCAGAACGTTGTGGGAGCACTGGAGTTTGTCTTCGGATACGAGGAACAGCAAGCAAGTCCAGTAAGTCATACTCCTTCATGATGCCCTTTTGGCTAAATCCTTGCGAGAGTAATGCTGCCTTAACAGAGTCCATGAGCGCTTCTTTGCCTCCTTCTCATGCAGAAGAATTTGGCGACTATGATTATGAAGCAAATTTAGCTCAGTCATTAACTCCAGCTTTTCTTTTCTATCGAGTTTAATGTGGCTTTCCAGTGTCTGCTATGTGTGAATACAAATTTCATAAAGAGATGGATTTTCCTTATGAGGGATTACAACCCTGGCTTTCTTGACCTTCGGTGCATTTTCAGATGCAGACGCATTGGCAGCAGTATCAACAGGTTCCTTCCCTTCTCCAATATCCTTCGCAACGCGCAGTGTCACGAACTGGTGGCATGAATACCTTCGGACTATAAGCCCAGAAGAATTTCTCATTGGCCAGCTCCTCGATCGCGAATATGATCCATGGAGCATAAGGTTTCAATGTCTGAGGGCTGTCAGTTGCTGTCACACCCTAGCTAGTTCAGGCATTAGAGTGTTGCATCATGTTTAAGCTTTTCCAGAAACTTGAAATGGGGATGATAGAACCCCCAGCCCCCCCTGGAAACAACTAGGGTTTACTAAAATCTTTTTCAATGAACCTGAAATGCCCTTCTAAAATGTCCATCTTTTTTGTCTTGGGTTAGAACCTGTGCAAAAACTGGTTCACATTTTTCTAGGTCATCATAAGGTCATTGAATTAAATCATATGTAACCTGCATTTGGGCATTTAAATGCTAGTAAATATTTTAAATGTCCAAATAATCCCAAACTGAAATGTTCCATGTTGGATATACTCTATACAGTGGGCATGAGCAGTTTGGTGATTTTTGAAAGTGCCTAGGTATTTTTAGAAAAGCCACAAACTTGCAGAAATTAGAAAACAGAAATAAAAAAAAGGAAATAAACTTACCTGGCAAAGTCACCAGCCGGCCCACCTGGCGGCCCAGCACTGTGCTGGCCCATGCCAGCCAGCTGCTTCGTCCCCGCCAGGCAGGCAGGGAGGTGACGCCGGTGTGCGCGAGCCCGCCACGGCGCCAGCTGCTTGCCGCTCGAGCCGCTGGACGCCTGGACGTCCTCCACGTCATCGCCTCGACCCCCTAGACACCTCATTCCCCCCCTGCGCCTCTCTCTCGCTCTCTCCCCACCATGACCGACGCAGCCGCAGCCGCGCCACCGTGAAACCCGCGTCCACCGTCGTCCCCGAGACGCGCTGCCGTGTCCACGAGCTCCGTCGTCGTCCTCTCCATCGAGCAGACCGAGCCCCGAGCGCTTGTTCGCCTCGGAACCACCGCAACAGGCTCGCCCGACCTCGCCGTCGCCGGAGATCCCTTTCGCCATCACCACCGCAGCAGCTCGTCCCCGACCTCGCCGTCTGCTCCGTCGTGACCGCCGTGAGCTCAGCTACCTCCCCATCCTTTCCGTTCTCGCTCTCGAGCCCTGCATCGACTGCACCGAGCTCGGCCGCACCCGCCGCCGCCTCAGCACGTCGCCGTCGTGGCCACAGCCACGTTGGCTCGATTCCGAGCACGCCATCGTCTTCGCCGCACTCGCAGGAGTCCACAGAACCACTCCACGCACCTCGCCGTGCCCCCTAGCGACAAGCCCGAGCTCGCCCGAACTCCGGCAGCCGCACAGCTCGTCGCCGGCGTCTTTTCCGGCCACCCCAGCTCCACCCACTGCCACCACTCGACGCGGCTCACTCCCCGCATCACGTAGATGTGCTCCGCCGTCGTTTTGGTCGCCGGAGCACGAATCCCGCACTGCGCCGCCATGTCTGGCCTCGCCGGCGGCTAAACGCCGGCGGGTTTGACCCCGCTGACCCAGTTTGACCCCCCTGGGTCTATGACAGGTGGGACCCGCCTGCTAATTAACTTAGGATTAGGACTAAACAAAAAATTAGTTAGACTAATGACACTGACACGCGGGACCCACTGGCCAGGTTTGACCTGGACCGGCCCCGTTGACCGCTGACGTCATCCTGACGCAATGCTGACGCAATAAGTATTTCTCTGGATTTATTTTTATTCAGGAAATTCCAGAAAATTCTACAAACTTCAAAAATTCATAGAAATTAATCTGTAGCTCCAAATCAAACAAATTATATATGAATTTGGATCAGAAAAATCCAATCTTTCCATCTGTACTGGTTTCATGCATGTCAGAACACTTTAACCTTGCTGATTAGATGAAACAAGTTAATGCACTAATATGACCTCTTATTTTGGGTTTGCATTTGAATCCTTGATTCAAATGAACTCAAACCAACCTGTTCTAAGATGCATTAGCCAAAACACACTCATTTTGCCATGTCATAGCATGCATCATATTGTTGCATATTGCCATGTGATGATTGTGTTTCGATGTGTTCTTCATGGTAGGTTCTGCCTCCGAGGATATTCACGAGTATCCAACTGAAGGGTAGTATTCCACTACCACTCTGTCAGGCAAGCAACCCCATTGATCATTTCGATACCAACCCATCTTCTCGCTTCTGCTCTCGTTTACTGCATTAAGACAACGCGTTTCAAACTGCTGTGTGTTGCGGTAGTTGAACCCATATCCTCTGCATGACCTGTCATTGCCACAGTAACTAGATGAAACCCACTAGCATGTGTAGCAGTTGATTGAGCCAAGTCTGTGTTTCCTACCATGCTGTGCCTGCTATGCTTAGAGTTGTGTCAGGTCTGGCTCATCAGGGTGATGAACTAGAGTGAATGGTTGTGTCGGTAATGAGAGTGAAGTGTTGAACATGATTTGGTAAAGGTATCGATGGAAGGCCATGTAGGAGTACATGGTGGGTTGTTTCATTGAGGCCGTCCTTAAGAACTGAGATCTGTATGCGTGATTTAAGATTCAGCTACTACCACACGTTGGGCCCTGAAATATGACCCCGCTCGACTTACTGACCCCTCTCGTCCTCTGTTCAGGAGTTGCAAGTAGTTACTGGTGTTTGTAATTGCTGGAGGCCGTGCGCAGCGCTGACCTTAGGGGTGGGCTGTGATGCGGTAGGCACGTGGCCGGTGTACCGAGTCGCCCGTTTGGTGTCTCGGGAACCCTGCACACATCGTTTGGGGCCGTTGAGGACACCCCGGCCGGATTTCCTTGCGGATGGAACCCGAATAGGCGATAAACCTGGACTAGAGACTTGTGTGGTTAGTCAGGTCGTGGTCTACACCCACGTCGGCTTTCGCTTGAAGTCTGCCGAGCACATGTCGTGTGCAGACGCTAAGTGGTGGAGACATGTGTGACGAAGTACACCCCTGCAGGGTATAAAACTATTCGAATAGCCGCATCCGCGGTAAAGGACTACTTGGTCGCTTATGCAGTTCATAGACAAGTTAATGGTTACTACTAAAAGACTCAAGATAAGTGTGAGTACCGCGGATGGCCCTCTCGTAGGATTACGAGGGAGGATCCACGGTGGAGTATTGTGATGGTGATTAGTGGACTCGTGTGCGAAAACTAATTTCTCAAGTGGTGTCTCGTAGGATAGTGTAGCCAAGAGTCAAAGCTGGCTTGCTGCAATAACTCCACCACCCTTCTTGAGAATGTGCATATATTTTAGGATCTGTTGTAAGACTTGCTGAGTACCTTTGTACTCATGTTGCTTTAATAATTGTTGCAGACGAGAACACCGCCCCCTCCGATGGGTTCTATGTAGATCTAGACATTGACGAGTGACTTGCCACCTATGTGGTGACCTGAGCTTGTGAAGGGCCTATGTAGATAGACAGGCTTCGTCAAGCCTTCTTTCTTTCTAGTGTCTGTACTCAGACTAGTTGCTTCCGCATGTGCTTGTATGTTTGTATGATTTGAGTGTCGGGTCGTGTGACCCCTATCTGTATGAACATGTTATGTATGGCTCCCCGGAGCCTTTAAATAAAGTACTTTGAGTTGTAGAGTTTTGTTGTGATGTCATGTTGTATTTACACATATCGAGCATATTGTGTGTATGATTGAAATGCTTGGTATGTGTGGGATCCGACTATCTAGTTGTTTATCCTTGGCAGCCTCTCTTATGGGGAAATGTAGTCTGGTGTCTCCACTGAGCCTTGGTAGTCCGCTACAGCCCGGTTTACCGGAGTCCTGCTAGCCCAGCACTGCTGCTCCGGAACACTTAGACTGGCCGGCATGTGTTTCACTTCGTTCCTGTGTCTGTCCCTTCGGGGAAATGTCACACGGTGATATCCGGAGTCCTGCCTAGCCTGCTACAGCCCGGTTTCCCGGAGTCCTGCTAGCCCAGTGCTACAGCCCGGATTCACACGCTGCTGACCGACATGCTCGATGTTGATTCATGTATGCCTGTCCCCGTAAGTTAGCGCCGCTTTGGGTTCACGACTAGCCATGTCGTCCCGGGTTCTCTGTCATATGGATGCTAGCAACACTATCATATACGTGAGCCAAAAGGCGCAAACGGTCCCGGGCCATGGTAAGGCGACACCCGTGGGAATACCGTGCGTGAGGCCGCAAAGTGATATGAGGTGTTACAGGCTAGATCGGTGTGACTTAGAATCGGGGTCCTGACAGTTGCACATGTGAGGTTTCAAATGAAAAGGTCAGGAATATCAAACTTAATTCCTTGATACATGGCCAGAACTGCATTTCCCACAATGCCATTGATGGAATTAGGTCTGTTCGTTGGCGTGAGAGTATTGCACAGAATGTGAAATAGCACTTTGTTTTCATAGGCCAACTTTTCCGGATCAACATCAATGCATTCGTCACCAACCATGGTGGGATCCATCAGAATGTGGAGTTGTGCTTCGGACACATCCCAGTAATGCAGCATGTGCTCTCTATCCTTCTCAAACTCATATCGAGGAAGATTTATCATTGCCAAAAACTGATTTGCCGAACATTTGATCCTTTATCTGCTTGTCATCCATTTAAGAGAAAAGGAAGAGGTGTTGCCAAGTTCTCCTGAGATATATAGTGTGGCATAGAATTGAATGATAATCTCTCTGTTCCAGCCATGATTGAAGCGCATGAATCCTTTCAGGAGGGCATGCTCAATGTGCTCGATTGCATTGAGGAAACAAGGCATTTCTTCGAGCTCAGCGAAGTTTAATATCTTGTGATTGAAAATCATGTTCTTTCCAAACAAGATCCGAGCATAATAGATAGCTTGTTCCTCAGTCCAGAACCTTGGTGACAGTGAAGTTCTTTCTATGCTAGCTTCGAGAAATGAAGTTGTTCATTAAATGCAGGGCCATTGGGGCCGTACTCACCTAGAAACAGCGGAAATGATTCCTGTGGATTTTTCCAATTTTCTTCATCACTAATTTCCATCGGCTGAACATCATCAGAAGCTGGCACATTTTCATCGATTGACTTTAATGGAGCAAGAGGCCTTTTTTATTTCTCTGGAGATGATGGCATAGGGGCATTGGTCTGTCCTTCAATTTCCTTCGCTGGAACTCCTTTAGCGGCTTTCTTATTCTCAGGTACTAGGGCCTTTTCTTTTGGTGAACTCTCAACAGTAGGGGGCACGACCACTTCTTTGGTCACTCTAGTCACTACAGCTTCTGCTTCGGTCTGCTGAGGCAAAATTGTTGGTACATCTGCTTGTACTTCTTCTTCATGAGCCATGGGCTCTTCACCTTTCTTTTCTTCCTGTTTTGGTTGTGAAGCCAAAGAACCAAGAGCGAGATCAACCTCCATCTGCGTAGGGGCACCAGATGAGGAGACCAAGGTGGTATTCCCTCGGGAAGCAACTTGCTCCCCCTCAACCTTATCATCCTCCTTGATGGATCCGAAGGGCTCAACTTGCATATCCTTCAGAGGCGAAGAAACAGCCTTCTCTACTTCAATCTCTTCATCAACCACTTCTTTAGGGGCTTGCTGCTCGGGCACGACTTTCTCTTTGTCATTTTAGTTCAGAAAAGATATCCATCACATCTGTTTCTTGGGCTACACCTAGAGGCATAACTACTAGCTTAGCTTGCTGCCTGGTTTCTTCCTCGGGAAGAGGGGATGGTGGTATCTGTTGTAGTGGGACACTTGAGTCAACATGAGCAACAATTGTTACAGATTGGATACGACGATCCTTGATAGCCTTCGACTTGTTGTCTCTTGCCTGTGCTCTCTAACGCTTCTCTTCTCTTTCTCTTCATCGAGCAAGATCTGCTTGACGTTTAATCTCATCATTTCTTCGATCACAAAGCTGAGAAACATCCAACTTCATCTTGGAGTGCCACTCAATCTTGTTGTTCCTCATAACAGTGAGCACTTTGGTAATCTCAAGAATCCCCTTGTTCATGTCTTTTCTTTCCGACTCAGTTTTGGCATCCTTCCTGATTTGCTCAAGGAGTTTCTTATCCTCGATAGCTTGGTTTAGTTCCTTGGTAATCTCTCTGAGCTCAGCGAAGTGCTTTGCTACCATCTTGGTGACATCATTAGGCAGACCCAAGCTGCTCAGATCAGTTGGTTTTGCATCATAGGAAGCTCCTTCAATGATATCAAAAATAAGATCAAAGTCATATTTCAGTTCCTCTGTGGAAGCAGGAACACTTGTCTTGGCCTTCTTGACAGCAACAACACCTTTTTCATCACACAACAACTTTCTCTTTGCCGCAGGGGCAGCAGAACCCGAAGGTTTATCTGATGCCACAGTAGCAAGCCTTGGTGACGATCTCAACGAAGGCGAAACTTTTGCTGGAGAGGGTGTTTGATACGGCTTGTCAAGCAAAGCTCGTTGATCATACATGGGAATTTCATCAGCAACATCTTCATCGGAGGAATCATATGAGGCAGATGCTACCTTCCTTGACTTTCTGGCAATAGATTTCTTCTTTGAAGCTCGAGGGGAAACAGACTTCCTCTTCTTCTTTTCTTTTCGGGCAGAGGCCCGTTCCTTGTTCTCTTGCACATCTTGTTGAGTTAACTCAACATTTCTTTGTTCCACCTGATTTTTCTTTGAGGCCTTGGCTTCACACTTGGCCTTGGCCTTTGCTCTCTTTTCCACCTCCTCAGGGAAATCAGAAGTTGTCTTTAATGAATTAGCATGAGCATTGGCAGGAGGAGCTGGCCTAACTTTTTCGTCATCTTGACCAAGGCAGCCCTCTGTGATGCAGTCATTCCAGGGTGGATTGAATGCGAACAAGATCTGATATTTCCTTCGGACATTTTCATAGTTGAACCACTTCTTTGCCCAATGACGGTGAGTTTTCTGCAGCCTGTTATTTCTTTCAGTAGCAGTTTCAACTCCAGGTGGAGTTTTGTAAGTTTCGGGATCGGACATCTCAGCTGCGGTGTTCCTCTCTCTACCGCGGACACCCTTCTTGGGATTTCCATCAGAAAATAGGGTCTTGGACTTAGTGATTTGCTCATCCTCAGGCTGACTATGAGCCAAGGGAATATCTTCTTCTTCATCAGATTCTGACTCAGATTTCTTCTTCGGTACCTTTGGCGGCTTAGCTACTTTTCTTTAAGTCAACTTTGCTCTATTAGCCACATGCTGTAACTGAGGGATTTCTTCCTCAGACCCAGACTGCTCTTCCCAACTATGAGCCATGACCACTCCTGAGAGAAAAACAACAATGCGAGGGAAAACAGGAAGGGGTCATAAACACGCACAGAAGCATTTTTGACTCACGACAGATAATTTTTCAGAAGCAGCAAAGGAATTCATGGTATATATTTTGGAAGATATCCTCGAGAGAATTGCAACATGCCATAAGACAGAATGATAGCTCCTCTAATCTTTCGACATATAACACATGAACCCTAGATCCAATCTGATAGGTACGAGGAACAACTACAAACCATACATGTCACAACTTAGTGAAACCTAAAGATCTACCACAAGAAAATAAAACAGAAGAAATGGTGTCGATAAGAACAGCCCTAGAATAGAGGATCGAGAGGGCTAGCTCCAGATCTGAATGCCCTAAAGTGGCAGCAAAGATCATCTATGGCAGTGTGGGAAAGAAGATGTATTGCACTAGCGCGACGAACGGTGGTGGGGCTTCACTGGAGTTGCACGGCGAGGCACGACCTCGACGCTGCTTCGAGCTCGGGCTCGGGCGGAGAGCGAGAGGAAGGGTTTGAGGTCAAACAGAGAAAGAACAAGGGAGGAAGACGCCTGGAGGGAGGGTTTATATAGCCCGAGGGCGAAACCGCTTCCTCCGAGATCCACGGCCGAAAAGCACGGGACGTTCCACATTCAACGGAGGAGATCACGAACATGAGATCGTGGGCATGTGTCAGCCGTTTCCTGCGAAAATCTCGGTAACTGAATAGAATGCCGAAGGGTTTGAGGAAGTGCAAGCGTCAAAACAGATGTAATTTCAAAGTTGATTTCATTCGCGACCAAGGATGTTCATGATGGACAACAAGGACAAGACGAGAAGGACCAAAGGGGAAAAACAGAACACAACCCCAACAGAAGGCAAAACGTCGAATGAAAAGACACAAACACGGCGAACGAAAACACAGAGAGTTAAACAACAACAATGATTGATCTCAGGGCTTATAATAAACGTGAGATATCCCTAAGAGAATTTCCTGCATGAGAGGATCAGTTCTTCTTCACAACCCACTCTTGCATGGGCAGTGAGGATCTCATTTGCTTGGACTGAGTAGGAGTATTCCTTCTGTGGGGCCTATAAAACAGCTGTGCACTTTGATGATAATCATATGAATATGCATTGAAGTTATTTCCAGACATATGAATGTAATGATTTGAAGAGGTACGCATGTACTCCTTCTGACGCAGGTTAGGATGATAATCATTCGACAAAGATACTAAAGTAGACTGTGAATGATATCCATTTCCTCATCGAGAGTTATCCTACACAGTCAGGTTAGCAGTGACAGGCAAATTTTCAACAATGCACTTCTTTACCTAGATTTTTTTTCTTGGGTGAACCTGTCCTGTAGTTAGTTCCAACATATCAAGCGAAAATTTCCCCATTCTGTTGTTTGAAGATTTTGTAATTTGAGTCATCAGACACGTTAGTATCAACAGGAATGGGTGAATGATAACCAGTTAGAATTTCAGGTTCAAGGGTTTTACTCTTTGCACGAACCCAAGTCGTTCGAGGATACTTCTCGGGAGTCCAATAGGATCCATCCACATTGAGTTTCTTTTAGAAACCTAATCCTTCCTTCTGAGGGTTTTTGTGCAGTATGGACTTCTTGAGCACATCACATAGGGTTTGATGCCCTTTTAGGCTCCTTAGCATTCCAGTCTCAAGTAAGCCCTTTAACATGTAATTTTCTTCAGTAATAGCAGCAAAATCCTCGAAAGAGGGGTTAGTAGTACCAATTTCAGTAGTGGCAATATTCTCTACAACAGTATTAGAAGTTTCAGCATGAGAATCAGCATTGCTATGTTCTAGGCATTTTAACCATGGAGGTACAAAATCATCAGGAAGTCGAACAGATTGCTCGGCGAAGAGAGAAGCTTTCTCTATTACCAGCTTGTTATGAGATTCTTTCAGTGACGCGGGTTCTTGATTCCTATTAAGGAGTTCATTTGATAAATTCTCGTAGTCAACTGTAAGTGAATCATATCGATTGGTAAGATCATCAATAGTTGATGAAAAAGCAACTTGCTCTTCGATCAACTTTTGATTCTTCTCCATCTCTTCGACCAGTAATCCTTCGGTTTTCCTGAGATTTCTCTCAAGCATTTCAAGTTCATCATGTTGAGATTTAGCAATCTTCACCAGCTTGGCATAGAAAATATATTTAGGCGAATATTCATTCATGGATCTTTGGTGGTTTGCTGATACCTAGTCCTTTGATGATTTTGCCATGAGAAAGAAAGTGATATGTTCATCATCGCTTGAAGCATCATCATCGGTGTCTGACTCGAGTGAGTTCTCAGATGACTCATAGGCAATGAAGGCATTGCTCCTTCCAATACTTTTGTACAATTCTTCATCATCTGATTCAGAGTCTGTTGCCTCATCTTCAGAGTCCAGGGTTATATCAGCACATGCTCTAATCAGCCGTGATATTCTATTCATATTTTATTCGATGGTAGCTCTTACTTTTATGTCAGTGACTGGTCTCATCGAAGAAGATCAGGATGGTTCATTTGTCTTCGAGAGCTTAGTATGGCGATCCATTCGTGTGAATCCACTGCAGTGAAGGTATTTCCATCTGTTGCTAGGTTTTCCTTCCCAGCATGGACAGTCTGCAATGTGATGACCGAGTTGGTTTCACTTGAAGCACTTCATTTCTTTCAGAGGCAATCTTCTTCTTGATGATTTGGGCACGTCGAACTCGTCATCATTTGTGAGGCAGAGATTTTGCCTTTTGAGATCACTTAGCCTTTGTGTGAGCATTTCAAGTTCTCAGGTGATGGTGTGTTGATTTTCAACATCTTCTTCTTCTTCAGAACTACCATAGTGTGAGAGAATTTCTCCTTCACTTTCCGAAGAAGATTCTTGATTTGCATTTTCTAGTTCCATCTTTTCTTCATGAATCGACAGCAGTGTCATGACCTCAACATAGTGAAGCTCTTCATAGTCTGGTCTTTGTTTGATTTCAGCTACAATGGGGTCGAAGGATTCATCAAGAGCACTGAGAAGCTTGTTGACCACATCTCTGTTAGTGATATCAGTTATTCCTCGCTGATGCAGTCTTTCAACAATGTTTGTCAGTCGATCAGTGGGTTCCATAGCAGTTTATTTACGAAGACTTCTGAATCCAGTGAACATAGCACAAAGCATTTGAATGTGAGGATCTGATCTGGCAACAAATTTTTCATGAGCATTGTTGATGGCATCCCAAATTTGCTTTGCAGTATTGAGCCTTTGGAACTGAAAGAAAATGTCTTTTGATAGACTGCTACAGATGGCATCTTTTGCTTGAGCATCCAACTGCAGATTTGCTTCATCATCGATGTTGAGATTGTTCGGTTACGGAATGGTGTAGCCATCTTCCACAATCTGCCACACATCATAGTTGATACCTTCAATTCTGATTCTCATTCGTTCCTTCCAGTACGGATAGTCATTTTCATCAAAGATAGTAAATCTTTCAGAGTGCGAGGATCTACCTGCATACGTCATACTCAAAACTCCAAGGACGTTACATCTTTAATAAGTAGAGACAGGGAGAACCTGCTCTGATACCAATTATTAGGATTGAGTGTATATCGACCAGAGGGGGGGTGAATGGGAGATTCAAAATTTCTTTAGAGAGTATTGAAACTGATCCCAATCATAGCAGCGGAAATAAAGATCAGTAGATACGAGTGCAATGAAGCTCAGTACTGAGGAATAAAATCTTCAAGGTAAGTTGCAATAATGATTCGAGCATAGGATACAATAGGCTTAATGATGACAATGGTAATACAGCATGCCAACAGAACTAAAATCATGAAGAAGAACTACAGTAGAGCTATGATGGATAATCGTGAAGAACAACAATACAGACTATGAATGACAAGGAACTCTGCGAGAGATAAGTTGAAAGATGAGCAGCAGAGGGTAACAGATCAGATATCTATCATCACAGAGTACACATAATGACTGTTGAAAGTAATGCAGTGACGAAAATAGAACCAGTGGTGCTCGATGGCGACAGAAAGATTTGGTAGACCAGTTCACACTTCTGGCAAAGCGCTACGTCTGGTTGGAGGGGTTGTGACTTAACACGGAAGATAAACTCTCTTCACCCTATTCTCCTTCAACGCAGAGCTGATCACACTCAGGTTGATTTCACTCGTGGTAGATCCTTGTCGGTGATCTCCACACCTTCGGTCGACCTTCGCAAACCACAATCACTCTTGGTTGCTGAATATCTAGCTCGGTGAAGACAACAACTCTTCAACACTCGAGCTAAAACCTATCCATCTAGAGAGTGCACAGCTCTCAAGAGTAATAGGTACAAGAACTTCCACTCAGAACTACTGTGATGCTAAACCACTATCTAAGTTTGTGCTCTTGATTTTCTCTCGGTGGATCTTAAACTCAAATCACTCAGAGAGGGGTTGCTCAAATCAATCTTCTCAGAAATCTTAAGCGGAGCAGCCAACGGACAATGTTGGAGCAGGGTGGCTATTTATACCCATAGCCTTCCCAGACGGTAATGACCAAATTAGACCTCAGGATCAGCCAATGGCCGAACAACACGAGTCCAACGGTCGAATTTGAGCACACCGGTAACATTGCTTGCGGAGCAAGTAATGATAACTCCTTGGTCTAAGACAAATCTCTCGCAGCGAAGAAGATCACAGTCTCTTGCTGACAAGTATTTGCTCGGAACACAAAGAGATTTCAATCGCAACTTTCATAGGTTTTGGCTAAGCATCACAGCGGATCTAAGCATCAAGCACCTATACCCCTCTTAATAGTACGGAGGTCCTATGACTCAATTGAATGAAAGAAGAACAACGAAATGAATACTACGTCTTCACTTTGTCTTCGACTTCCATCGCTGCGGTCAATTTCTTCGGACGACTATGCCAAGTCAAAAGCTTTGCTTCAGCAGTAAACTTTTGAGGGGTCATTTTCTTCACATCAATCTTATCAACTATATGAGTTCAACAAATATAGCTCATTCTTCTCTGCAACGCAGATATACTTAGATGAAGTTCCTCGAAATTAGCGCTGGAGACAGCATTCTCTTCGGTTGTGTATGGACTATTTCTCTCTCTGTATGCACTAGCAAACAAATCAGTCCATACCTGTTTCTGTCAACAATCTCCAAAACACAAGGTAGGCAGATATTGCACCAACACCCATGTACCTCTCTCTACCCCTAGACTATATATACTCCTCCTCGCCCATGTTTTAGGGTTAGCAAAGGATTAGCTCAGATTTGAGACAGAGCTTTGCTGATCCACTTACCTCTCCCATGGAGATCAAGGCCTCCATGTGAGAAGATCCCCCAAGTGGATTCAAGACCCCTTCATGGGAAGATCCTCCTAGGATTCAAGACCTCTCTCCTTCAAGGATTGGGATGAAACAGCTACCTTTTGTTACCCACTTGTGTTGGATTTGAATCCTTGTATCTCCTCTTTGTGTATGTGGATTTAGCATATGTGTGATTGGATCTTGTCTATTTGAGTGTTCTTCTTATGTTCCTCTTTGATTTGATCCCTTTCCGCCCTCGCAAGTGTGAAAAGATCATGAACTAGGGTTCAACCCTACATCAGGAGGTGCATGGGGGCAGCCACCCCATCATTCTTGCCCATTGCCTCTCCCAACTCCTCCCACGTTTCTCCGGTACACGCTTGACGAAGCCCTACCAGAATTCCACTACCACCACCACCACCATACCGCTGTCCTGGTTCTGATCTCATCTACCTCCTCTCCCTCACTTGTTGGATCAAGGAGAGGACGCCATCGAGCTGAACGTGTGTTAATCTTGGAGGTGCCGTCTGTTTGGCACTAGATCAGATTAGATCGCGATTGGAACGTGAAGAGTAAGACTACATCAACAATGTTACATACACTAACGCTTTCGGTCTACAGAGGTATTTAGACACACTTCCCTCTCGTTGCTATGCATCTCCTAGATCGGATCTTGGGTGTTTCGTAGGATTTTTTTATTTTCATGCTTTGTTCCCCATCAGTGGGATCATGGGCTAGGTCTATGTGTAGATGTATATGCACGAGTAGAATAAAAAGATGTTATGGTTGTTGATGTTTAGATTCCATACCTCCCTTGTCTTATTTGGATTGTGGTATGAGGCGGTTCGGACAAACCTTACTTGTCCTCACACAAGATACCGGTTCCACTGACTAACATGTAACTTGTATTGCATAAAAGTGGCTGGCGGGTGTCTGTGTCTGCCACCTTAGTTGAATATGATTTGACAATCGCGGTCCTTGTAGAAGGTTAAAAGGCAACTTGTATATCACCGTTGTGGTTTTGCACAGATAAGAACAGTTCTTATAGTTTGCCCTAGCAGCCACGTAAAAATTGCAACAATAAAGTAGAGGATGTCTAACTTGTTTTTGTAGGGCATGTTGTGATGTGGTATGGCAAAAAAGTGATGTGATATATGTTGATGTATGAGACGAGCATGTTTTCTAATAGGTTCACGACTTGCAAGTCGATGAGTATGGTAACCGGTAGGAGCCATAGGGTTGTCTTCAATTTATTGTATGACCTGCATGTCAATTAATAAATGCCATGTAATTGCTTTACTTTATCGCTATGTGTTAGCAATAGACGTAGAAGCAATAATTGGTGAAGACATCCACATGACGGCTCGATGATGGAGATCATGGTGTCATGCTGGTGACGATGGACATCATGCCCGTGCTTTGGAGATGGAGATCAAAAGCACAAGATAATAATGGCCATATCATGTCACATATTGATTGCATGTGATGTTTATCTTCTATGCATCTTATTTTTCTTAGGACGACGGTTGCATTATAAGATGATCCCTTCACTTAATTTCAAGACAAAAGGTGTTCCCCCTAAGTATGCACTATTGCAAAAGTTCACCGTTTCGAAGCACCTCGTGATGATCGGGTGTGATAGACTCTACGTTCGTATACAATGTGTGTAAGCCATTTTCACATGCAGAATACTTGGGTTAAACTTGACGAGAGTAGCATGTACTGACATGGCCTCGGAACACGGAGGACCGAAAGGTCAAACATGAGTCATATAGTAGATATGATCAACATGAAGATGTTCACCATTGATGACCACCCCGTCTCTAGTGATGATCGGACATGGGTTAGTTGATTTGCATAGTGTAACACTTAGATAACTTGAGGGATGTTGATTTAAGTGGGAGTTCACTAGTAATTTGATTAACTGAACCCATTATCATGAACATAGTCTAAATGTCTTTGCAAATTTATGTTGAGATCAACGGCTCGCGTTGTAGCTCCCCTAAATTTCAATGAGTTCCTATAGAAAGCTAACTTCAAAGATGATGTAAGCAATTATGCGGACTGGGTCCGTAATCTGAGGATTATCCTCACTGCTGCACATAAGGCTTATGTACTTCATGCACCACTAGGTGAACCACCCGCTCCCACAAATCTGGATGCTACAAACATCTGGCAGAGAAGAAATGATGACTACACGATAGTTCAGTGCACCATGCTTTACGGCTTAGAACGAGGGCTCCAAAGACGTTTTGAGCACCACGGAGCATATGAGATGTTCCAGGAGCTGAAATTGGTATTTCAGGATCATGCCCAGGTTGAGAGGTATGACACCTCTGACTAGTTCTTTAGCTGCAAGATGGAGGAAAAAATCTTCATTAGTGAGCACGTACTCAAAATGTCTGGGTGCTACAACCGCTCGAATCAGTTGGGAGTTGATCTTCCAGATGAAGTAGCGATTGACAGAGTTCTCTAGTCACTACCACCAAGCTACAAGTTCTTTGTGATGAACTATAATATGAAACGAATGGAGAAAACTATCTCTGAGCTCTTCGCAATGCTTAAGGATGCAGAGGTAGAAATCAAGAAAGAGCATCAGGTGTTGTTGGTCAACAAGACCACCTGTTTCAAGAAAGGCATGGGAAAGAAAGAGAACTTCAAGAAGAATGGCAAGCTAGTTGCCGCTCCCGTGATGAAACCCAAGGCCAGACCCAAACCTGATATTGAGTGCTTCTATTGTAAGGGGAATGGTAACTGGAAGCCGAACTGCCCAAAATACTTGGTAGATAAGAACGCTGGCAACATCAACAAAGGTATATTTGATATACATGTTATTGATGTGTACCTTACTAGTGCTTGTAGTAGCGCCTAGGCATTAGATACTTGTTCGGTTGCTAATATTTGTAACTTGAAACAGGAGTTGCGGAATAGATGGAGACTAGCTAAGGATGAGGGGATGATGCACGTTGAAAATGGCTCCAAGGTTGATGTGATCGCCATCGGCATGCTCCCTCTATGTCTACCTCTGGGATTAGTAACCAAAATAATTGTCATTTGGTGCCTGCGTTGAGCATGAACATTCTATCTAGATCGTTTTTATTGCGAGATAGTCATTCATTTAAGTCAGAGAATGATGGTTGTTCTATTTATATGAATAATATATTTTATGGTCATGCACCCCTTGTGAATGGTTTATTCTTGTTGAATCTCGATCCTAGTGATAGACATGTTCATAATATTGATGCCAAAAGATACAAAGTAGTGCCACATACTTGTGGCACTGTCGCTTAGGTCATATTGGTGTAAAGCGCATGAAGAAACTCCATGCCGATGGACTTTTGGAATCACTTGATTATGAATCATTTGAAACATGTGAACCATGCCTCATGGGCAAGATGACTAAAAGCCCATTTTCTAGCATAATGGAGCGGGCAAGTGACTTATTGGAAATAATACATACCGATGTATGCAGTCCAATGAGCGTTCAAGTACGCGGTGAATATCCTTATTTCCTTACCTTCACGGATGATTTGAGTAGATATGGGTATATTTACTTAATGAAACACAAGTTTGAAACATTTGAAAAGTTCATGGAATTTCAGAGTGAAGTGGAGAATCATCATAACAAGAAAATAAAGTTTCTACGATCTGATCGTGGAGGTGAATATTTGAGTTACGAATTTGGCACGCATTTAAGACAACGTGGAATTGTTTCACAACTCACACCACCTGGAACACCATAGCGTAATGTTGTGTCCGAACATCATAATCGTAGTTTATTGGATATGGTGCATTCTATGATGTCTCTTGCTGATTTTCCACTCTTGTTTTGGGGTTATGCATTAGAGAAAACCGCATTCATTTTAAACATGGCAACATCTAAATTCGTTAAGACGACACCGTATGAATTATGGTTTGGCAAGAAACCTATGCTGCCATTTCTGAAGGTTTGGGGATGTGACGCTTATGTCAAGAGGCTTCAGCCTGATAAAGAGACCATTGGGTATACCTTCTATCACAGGTCCGAGGGCAAGATTTTGTTGCCAAGAATGGATCCTTTCTAGAGAAGGAGTTTCTCTTGAAAGTAGTGAGTGGGAGGAAAGTAGAGCTTGATGAGGTAATCATGCCTCCTCTTGAATTGGAAAGTAACACATCACAGAAAGAAGTTTCTGTGATGTATACACCAGCTGGAGAGGAAGCTAATGATAATGATCATGAATCTTCGGATTAAGCTACTACTAAACTTCGTAGGTCGAGCAGGACACGTTCCGCAAAAAATGGCACGATAATCCTTTTTTGGAGGTCATGTTGTTGGACAACGGCGAATGTATGAACTATGAAGAAGCCATGATGAGCCTGGATTCCGACAAATGGCTTGAGGCCATCATACCCGAGATAGGATCCATGTATGATAACCAAGTATGGACTTTGGTAGACTTTCCCGATAACCAACAGGCCATTGAGGATAAATGGATCTTCAAGAAGAAGACATGGGCTGATGGTAATGTCACCGTCTATAAAACTTGACTTGTCGCAAAAGGTTTTTGACAAGTTCAAGGGGTTGAATATGATGGGACTTTCTCACCTGTAGCGATGCTCAAGTCTGTTAGGATTATGTTAGCAATTGTTGCATATTTCGATTATGAAATCTGGCATATGGATGTGAAAACAACATTCCTTAACAGTTTCCTAAAGGGAGAGTTGTATATGATGCAACCGGAAGGTTTTGTCAATCCTTAGGGTGCTAAAAAGGTATGCAAGATCCAATGATCCATCTATGGACTGGTGCAAGCATCTTGGAGTTGGAATATATGCATTGATGAGGTGATCAAAGCTTTTGGCTTTATACAAACTTATGGAGAAGCTTGTATTTACAAGAAAGTGAGTGGGAGCTCTGTAGCATTTCTAATACTGTATGTGGATGACATATTATTGATTGGAAATGATATAGAATTTCTGGAAAGCATAAAGGATTATCTAAACAAGAGTTTTTCAATGTAAGACCTGGGTGAAGCTGCTTACATATTGGGCATCAATACCTATAGAGATAGATCAAGACGCGTAATAGGACTTCCACAAGGCACATGCCTTGACAAGATTTTGAAGAAGTTCAAAATGGACCAGTGAAAGAAGGGGTTCTTACCTGTGTTGCAAGGTATGAAGTTGAGTAAGACTCAAAGCCCGACCACGCTAGAAGAAATAGAAAGGATGAAGGTCATCCCCTATGCCTCAGCCATAGGCTCTATAATGTATGCCATGTTGTGTACCAGACCTGATGTGTGCCTCGCAAAGTCTGGTAGGTAGGTACCATAGCGATCCAGGAGTAGATCACTGGACAACGGTAAAAAATATCCTTAAGTACCTAAAGAGGACTAAGGACATGTTTCTCATTTATGGCGGTGGCGAAGAGCTCACGTTAAAGGGTCATGTCGATGCTAGCTTCTACACTGATCCGGATGACTCGAAGTCTCAGAACAGATACGTATATATTTTGAATGATGGAGTGGTCAGTTGGTGTAGTTCCAAGCAAAGCATCATAGCGGGATCTACATGTGAAGCACAGTATAGCTGCTTTGGAAGCAGCATAGGAAGGAGTCTAGATGAAGGAGTTCATGTCCGATCTAGGAGTTGTACCTAGTGCATCGGATCATATGAATCTCTTTTGTGACAACACTGGCCTCATTGCCATTGCCAAGAAGCCAAGGTTTCGCAACAAGACTAGGCACATCAAGCGCCACTTCAACTCCATTCGTAATTACATTAAGGATGGAGACATAGATATTTGCAAAGTACATACGGATCTGAATGTGGCAGACCCATTGCCTAAACCTCTTCCACCAACAAAACATGATCAACACCAGAACTCTATGGGTGTTAGATTCATTACGATGTAAACTAGATTATTGACTCTCATGCAAGTGGGAGATTGTTGGTTATATGCCCTAGATGCAATAATAAATTGGTTATTATCATATTTCCTTGTTCATGATAGATGTTTATTATTCATGCTAGAATTGTATTGACCGGAAACTTAAATACAGGTGTGAATACATAAACAACACCGTGTCCCTAGTAGGCCTCTGCTAGACTAGCTCGTTGATTAAAGATGGTTAAGGTTTCCTAACCGTAGACATGAGTTGTAATTTGATAACGGGATCACATCCTTAGGATAACGATGTGATGGACAGACCCAACCGTAAGCTTAGCATCAGATCGTATCACTTAGTTATTTGCTACAGCTTTCTTCATGTCAAGTATTTGTCCCTTAGACCATGAGTTTATGTCACTCCCGGATATCGTAGGAATACCTTGTGTGCTATCAAACGTCACTTCATAATTGGGTGATCATAAAAGTGCTCTATAGGTATCTACGAAGGTGTCTGTTGGGTTGCATGGATCGAGACTGGGATTTGTCACTCCATGTGATGGAGAGATATTTCTGGGCCCTCTCGATAATAGAACATCGCAAGAAGCTTCATGTGACTAATGAGTTTAGTCATGGGATCTTGTATTATGGAACGAGTAAAGAGACTTGCCAGTAACAAGATTGAACTAGGTATGGAGATACCTATGATCGAATCTCGGGCAAGTAACATATCACCATGCAAAAGGGAATTATATACGAGATTGTTTGAATCCCCAACATTTTGGTTCAACCGATAAAGATCATCGTGGAATATGTAGGAATCAATATGGACATCTAGGTACCACTATTGGTTATTGACCGGAGAGGTGTCTCAGTCATGTCTACGTGATTCCCAAACCCGTAGGGTCACACACTTAACATTCGGTAGCGCTAGGGCAATGTTGAGATATTAATAGTGGAATGTCTGAAAGTAGTTCAGAGTCCTGGATGGGATCTAGGACATCACGAGGAGCTCCAGAATAGTCTAGAGGTGAAGATTTATATATGGGAAGTCATATTCAGGGTTCCGGAAAAGTTCGGGAATTTTCGGTAAGGTATCGGGAAAGTTCTACAAGGTTCCGTCGGTTCCACCGTGGGGCCCAATGACCCGGGAAGGGCCCACATGGACCGAGGGGTGTAGCTACAACCCACATGGGCTGGCCGCACCATTCCCTAGGGCACATGTTGTTTAAATCTAGAGATAATGTCTTATCTCCAAATTTAAAGGGTTGAATCTAGAGATCAGATGTTATCCCCAAGTTTAAAGGGATTTCTCCCTTGTGGTCGGCTCTAGGATGGTTTTGGATGCCCTCCCCTGCCCCCTAGCCTATTGATACGTCTCCAATGTATCTATAATTTATGAAGTATTCATGCCATGTTTATTATTGTTTTGTATGATTTTGGTGCACTTTTATATGGTTTTTATGGACTAACATATTGACCTAGTGCCTAATGCCAGTTGCTGTTTTCTGCTTGTTTTTCATTTTCCAGAAAATCCATATCAAATGAAGTCGAAATGCAGCGAAACTTTTTAACGATTTTATTTGGAACAAAAGAGACCCCCGAAGCTTTGTGGGAGGGCCAGAAGAGCCACGAGGTGGCCACTAGCTATCAGGGCGCGCCAGGGGCAAAAGTGGTGGGCTGGTGGGTAGTGGGCACCTCATGGCCCATCTTAGTGTGAAACTGATGCCAAAAAATCCTGTAAATAGAGAAACCACTAGAAATAACCCTAAAACTTTGACTCCGCCGCCGCAAGCCTTTGTACCTCCACGATCCAATCTAGAACCCTTTTTGGCACTCTGTCGGAGGGGGAAATCATCACCGGAGGCCATCTTCATCATCCTGGCGGTCTCCATGATGAGGAGGAAGTAGTTCACCCACGGGGCTGAGGGTTTGTACTAGTAGCTATGTGTTTGATATCTCTCTCTCGTGTTCTTGATTTGGCAAGATCTTGATGTACCGCGAGCTTTGTTAATATAGTTGGATCATATGGTGTTTTTCCTCTCTCCATCTTGTTGTGATGAATTGAGATTTTACCTTTGAGGTTTCACTTTTATCGGATTGAATACTTTGTTGGATTTTAGAACACTTGATATATGTCTTGCATATGAATACCCAAGGTGACAATGGGGTTTTATATTGATCCACTTGATGTATGTTTTGGCACTTTCTACTTCTTGAGCTTGCGTTGGTTTTTCCCATGAAGAGGAAAGGGTGATGCAGCAAAGTAGAGATAAGTATTTCCCTTAGTTAAGAACCAAGGTATCAATCCAGTAGGAGGAACACACAAGTCTCCAATAATTGCACCTACACAAACAAACAAATACTTGCACCCAACGCGATAAAGGGGTTGTCAATCCCTTCACGGTTACTTGCAAGGATGAGATCTGATAGTAATAGATATAAAAGATAAGTAAAAGTGTGAAACAAAATAAAAGTAAATAAATTGCAGCAAGCTATTTTTGTGGTTTTGATTTTATGGATCTGAAAATAATATGATAAAAGATAGACCCAGGGGCCATAGTTTTCACTAGAGGCTTCTCTCTTGAAAGAAAGCATACGGTGGGTAAACAAATTACTGTTGAGCAATTGATAGAAAAGCGCATAGTTATGATGATATCTAAGGCAGTGATCATGTATATAGGCATCACGTCCGTGACAAGTAGACCGACTCCTGCCTGCATCTACTACTATTACTCCTCACATCGACCGCTATCAAGTATGCATCTAGTGTATCAAGTTAACAAGAAGGGAGTAACGCCTTAAGCAAGATGACATTATGTAGAGGGATAGATCCAATCCATATGAACAAACCCCATCTTTTTATCCTTAATGGCAACAATACAAATACGTGTCATGCCCCTTTCTGTCACTGGGAATAAGCACCGTAAGATTGAACCAACTACAAAGCACCGTTCCCATTGCAACAAAAAATCAATCTAGTTGGCAAAACCAAATCAACAGATCGGAGAGAAATACAAAGCTATCTTAATCATGCATAAAAGAGTTCAGAGAAGACTCAAATAATATTCATAAATAATCTAATCAAAAATCCACAATTCATCGGATCTCAACAAACGCACCGCAAAAGAAGATTACATCGAATAGATCTCCAAGAACATCGAGGATAACATTGTATTGAAGATCAAAGAGAGAGAAGAAGCCATCTAGCTACTAGCTATGGACCTGTAGGTCTGTGGTAAAATACTCACACATCATCGGAAGGGCAGGAAGGTTGATGTAGAATCGCTCTGTGGTCGAATCCCCCTCCGGCACAGTACCAGAAAAGGTCCCCAGATGGGATCTCACGAAGACAGAAACTTGAGGCGGCGGAAAAGTATTTTTGGTGTGCCCCTAGTCTACGGGGAATATTTTGGTATTTATAGAAGAAGAATTAGGGCTAGAGGAGTCACGGGGGCCCACAAGCTTGTAGGGCGCCCCCCCTAGGGCGCGCCCTATGAGCTTGTCATTGACTCGTGACTCCTCTGGCCTCCTCCTGAAGCTTCCAGGGTGTCTTGTGGTCCAAGAAAAATCGTCAAAATTTTTCGTTCCGTTTAGTATTGATTTTCTGTAAAGTCAAAAACAAGGAAAAACAGCAACTGGCACTGGGCACTGGGTTAATAGGTTAGTCCCAAAAATGATATAAAATAGCATAATACTGCATATAAAACATCCATGGTTGATAATATAATAGCATGGAACAATAAAAAATTATAGATACTTTGGAGACGTATCAAGCATCCCCAAGCTTAATTCATGCTCTTCCTCGAGTAGGTAAATGGTAAAAATAGAATTTTTGATGTGGAATGCTACCTAACATGTTTATCATGTAATCTTTCTTAATTTGGCATGAATATTCAGATCCATAAGATTCAAAACAAAAGTTTAATATTGACATAAAAACAATAATATTTCAATCATACTAAGAAGCAATCATGTCTTCTCAAAATATCATTGCTAAAGAAAGTTATCCCTACAAAATCATATAATCTTGTTACGCTCTATCTTCTTAACACAAAGTATTTATCATGCACAACCCCGAAGACAAGCCAAGCAGTTGGTTCATACTTTTTAACATGCTTCAGCTTTTGAACTCTCACGCAATAGGTCGGAATCGGGGCTCCGGGGACCCAAGAAAGGTTCGAACTCTGGGGTGTGCTCGCTGAACCTTGCTAAGCCTTGCCTCACGATTCACAACCTCATGGCGATGCTCCGGCATGCTCTAGCGAGAGGAAAGATGAACAACAAACACAGCAGTTACCCAGGTTCGGGACACCTTGAAGTGTAAGACCCTACTCCTACATTGTGGTTGGATTGCCTCGCGAGGGAGGATAAGAGTACAAAGGGTGAGCGGCCTCGGGAGGCTTTAGGAATCGATCCCTATCTAAGGTGGCGCCCTGCCCATACTAATACCAGCCTTGGTCCCCCTCAAAAACACACGGCGGGAAGGGTTGCCACAACCGCCAATTTTGAAGGGGGACAGGGGTACAACTTATCCTGAGTAAAGGTGGTCTTCGCGTGCGAAATCCTCCTACCATGACGCGTCGGTCGGCTCGATGATGACCTCCGTCCAGACGAGCCTGCCGTCCTGGTCTTCTAGCACCAAAGTGGCAACCTTTGGGGATTGCTTTGGGAACCGGTGCACTGTCCATGCTCCCTTAGCATGAAAGAGGAAGCCTCCTCATCCGCGCCTGCTGGTGCCCCTCTGGCTCCGCTCGTCGCCACGCGCGTCACCCACATGAAGACGCAGAGCCACGCAGCTCTGCAGCATGATCCTTGATTCGTATGCCTCCGCGAGGGGCCTCGGGAAGCCGCTCGCGAGAGTACCTCACGAGGTTCTTTATGATGCTTGATGATGCACTCCTCGCGAGGTTCCTGCTCTTGAGGCCCCGGTGGTGGCCCAGCTTGTGCCTTCTAGTGGCGCCGCACCCTAGGCCGTAGGTCGACGGGGCTGGGTACCCCTAGTACCACGGGCCCGCGCTGTGCACGACTCTGCCTATGAAGGAGGGGGGCGAAACGACACAGGCCCCAGCCGCCTGCGTGCCAGGCTTGACGCGTGGTGCATGATGGGGCGCGCCCCCACTTCCTCCACAATGCCTCGGCAACTGCTCGGGCTGACATAAAGCCTGGTGGGCGCTGCGCGGGGAGATCATTTCTCTCTTTCTGTCTCACCTCCGCGTTCCCGCTTCTTCCTTCAACCCTTGACTCCTCGCAATCCAATCTCAAGCGCATCTTCCCCCATCTCGGGATGCTCACATGGGACCCACTGGCAAGAAAGCGACGTCCGCGGCCCCGAGCACGAGCCCGCCTATCGCCGCGCCGGCGCTCCTGCCTTCCTTTGTCGTTGAGGAGGGGGACCTGAGCCCTGTGCTCCCGATGGTAGCTGGTGCGAAGAACGAAGGGCGGACAACCAAGACCTTTCCGGGCTCGCGAGTGCGGAACAGCCTGGGGGACTCCGCCTACCCCTTTTTCCTCCACAGCTTCTACGCCGGGTTGGTTCCGCCATTCTCTGACTTTTTCTACGCCATCCTCTCCCATTATCGGATCCACACCCTTCATCTCCAGCCAAACTCGATTCTCCTCCTAGCCATATTTGCCTTCTACTGCGAGGCTCTCGTGGGCGTGAGGCCCTCGGTGGCGCTTTTCTGCCACTTCTTCACCCTGCGGTTCACCGCCAAGGATCAACGCTTCGCGTGCGTCTCCTTCATCGACGTCAGGGGCGGGGGCATCTTCCTGAAGGCCGGGAAGAAGGAGGAAGGCTACCGGAAGCGCTGGGTCTTCATGGACGCGTGTCGGGCCAGCCCGCTCCTGATGATCTCGGCAGACCAGCCTGAGCAGAACCCCGGGTGGAGCCATGAGAGGATCACCGATCCACAGGCGGAACCTGTCCTGGAGTGGATTACCACACATGGGACCACGAAATTGTCTGGGCCGGCAATCGTCAAGGAGTTCCTTGGGCAGCGCATCACATCGCTCCAGGCGCACTCACGGCTCACATGGCAGCTAGACGGTGTGGAGGATCCGATGAGGCTGCATGTCGCCGGCCTAACAACTGAATAGCTGAATGGGGCCCTAGGGGCCCTGCTTGGCTACGCCCACGAGGACCCTCCTGAAGACGCATCCCCACTATATAGCTACGCGGAGAAGGCAGAGCAGGCCACGGAGATGCCCGCCTTCAACGAATGGGGGCTCGTGTCGGCCGGCTGAGGCGGCCCTCGCAGGAACCCCTCCACCGTGGTGCTGTCCTCCAGCGAAAATGATAGCAGCGAGGACTTGGAGGAGACGGAGGAGGGGGATGGCGTCGGTCGGGCACCACCACACCATCGCCTTCGCGACCTTGTGGACGGCGACGATGATGCAGGTGAGCAGCCCCAGGCGGCATCTCCCGGGCCCGCCGACGTGGCAGGAAGGGCGGGGATCAGCATCGCGACCGCCCAGCCCCCCGCGGCAGGGGGGGGGCAACTCTGGTGCAGCGGCCGTGGCGGCCAAGCCCGTCTAGGGGCCTTCCCAGGCCCCCAAGGAGGGTGGGAACATGGCTGGGCTCACCGAAGGCCACATCGCACTCCCCTCGGACGGTGCCGGGGCGGCACACAAGCGTGGCGGCGATGAGTCATCCGACACCGAGAAGAAGCGGAAATGGAACGCGTAAGACGAGTAAGCTCTCGGGTTCGCTTTTGTGCCTAGCATTTGTAACCCAGCGCGGCTCCGGCTGACCTCTTGTCGATGCAGGGTCCAGGGCAACAACCCGGAGGTGGAGAAGAAGAAGATGGCCGGGCGGAAGACGCCACCTGTTCTGAAGGCGGCGCTATTGCCCGGCCAGAAGCCTGGGCGGCGCGGGAAGACCTTGTGCCCGTCAGGCGCTGATACGTCTCCAATGTATCTATAATTTTTTATTGTTCCATGCTATTATATTATGTGTTTTGGATGTTTTATATGCATTAATATGCTATTTTATATTATTTTTCGGACTAACCTATTAACCTAGAGCCCAGTGCCAGTTTCTGCTTTTTTCCTTGTTTTTGAGTTTCACAGAAAAGGAATATCAAACGGAGTCCAAACAGAATAAAACTTTACGATGATTTTTCTTGGACCAGAAGACACCCACGGAACTTGGAGATGAAGTCAGAAGAGTGCCGAGGGCACCACCAGCCCTCAGGTCGCGCCTTAGGGGGGGGCACCCCGTGGCTTGTGGGCCCCTCGGGAGTCCACCGACCTCCCTCTCAGCTCTATAAATCCTCAAATATTCCATTATCAACAGAGGCATCCACGAAAATACTTTTCCGCCGCCGCAACCTTCTGTTCCCGTGAGATCCCATCTTGGGGCCTTTTTCGGCGATCTGCCGGAGGGGGATTCGATCACGGAGGGCATCTACATAAACCCTATTGCCCTTTTGATGAAGCGTGAGTAGTTTACCTCAGACCTACGGGTCCATAGCTAGTAGCTAGATGGCTTCTTCTCTCTCTATGATCTTCAATACCATGTTCTCCTCGATGTTCTTGGAGTTCTATCTGATGTAATATTCTTTTGCGGTGTGTTTGTCGAGATCCAATGAATTGTGGATTTATGATCAGATTATCTATGAATATTATTTGAATCTCCTCTGAATTCTTATATGCATGATTTGATATCTTTGTATTTCTCTTCGAATTATCAGTTTGGTTTGGCCAACTAGATTGGTATTTCTTGCAATGGGAGAGGTGCTTAGTTTTGCATTCAATCTTGCGGTGTCCTCACCCAGTGACATAGTAGGGGTAGCGAGGCACGTATTGTATTGTTTCCATCAAGGATAAAAAGATGGGGTTTTCATCATATTGTTTGAGTTTATCCCTCTACATCATGTCATCTTACTTAAGGCGTTACTCCGTTCTTTATGAACTTAATACTCTAGATGCATGCTGGATAGCGGTTGATGTGTGGAGTAATAGTAGTGATGCCTATATGCATAATCATTGCCTTGGATATCGTCATAACTTTGCGCTTTTCTATCAATTGCTCGACAGAAATTTGTTCACCCACCGTATTATTTGCCTTCAAGAGAGAAGCCTCTAGTGAAACCTATGGCCCCCGGGTCTATTTTCCATCATATATTTTCAGATCTATAAACCAAAAATACCTTGCTCCATTTATTTACTTTTATTTTGTTTTCGGTTTTAGCAATCTTTTATACCTATCTCTATCAGATCTTACAATTGCAATTGACAGTGAAGGGATTGACAACCCCTTTATCACGTTGGGTGCAAGTGTTTGATTGTTTGTGCAGGAGCATAGATTGGAGACTTGCTTGTACCTCCTACTGGATTGATACCTTGGTTCTCTAACTCAGGGAAATACTTATCTCTACTTTGCTGCATCACCCTTTCCTCTTCAAGGGAAAAACCAACGCAAGCTCAAGAAGTACCTGGAAGAATTTATGGCGCCGTTGCCGGGGAGGTCTACATCAAGCCTACCAAGTACCCATCATAAACTCTCATCTCTTGCATTACATTATTCGCCATTTGCGTCTCATTTTCCTCTCCCCCACTTCTAAAACGATTTTCAGAAAAATACAAAAAGATTTGCCTTTTTATTCGCCCTTGTTCCGTTCGTCTTTTTGTTTGCTCATGTGTTAGATTGCTTGTTTTGTCATGATGACTCAAGAGAATACCAAGTTGTGTGAATTTTTCAATACTAATAACAATGATTTTATTAGTACTCCGATTGCTCCCGCCACTAGTGCGGAATCTTATGAAATTAATGCCGCTTTGTTGAATCTTGTTATGAAAGAACAATTTTCCGGCCTTCCTAGTGAAGATGCCGCATCCCATCTAAATACTTGCGTTGAGTTGTGTGATATGCAAAAGAAGAAAGATGTGGATAATGATATTGTTAAATTGAAGCTATTTCCGTTCTCACTATGAGATCGTGCTAAAACTTGGTTTTCTTCTTTGCCTAAAAATAGTATTGATTCATGGAACAAGTGTAAAGATGCTTTTATTTCCAAGTATTTTCCTCCTGCTAAGATCATCTCCCTTAGGAATGATATAATGAATTTTAAGCAACTTGATCATGAACATGTTGCACAATCTTGGGAGAGGACGAAATTGATGATAAGAAATTGCCCTACTCATGGTTTAAGTTTATGGATGATCATACAAATTTTTTATGCCAGATTGAATTTTGCATCTAGAAATCTTTTAGATTCGCCCGCAGGAGGTAATTTTATGGAAATCACATTAGGGGAAGCTACTAAACTCCTAGATAATATTATGGCTAATTACTCTCAATGGCACACCGAAAGATCATCTACTAGTAAAAAAGTGCATGCGATTGAAGAAATTAATGTTTTGAGTGGAAAGATGGATGAACTTATGAAATTGTTTGCTAGTAAGAGTGCTCCTATTGATCCAAATGATATGCCTTTGTCCACTTTGACTGAGAATAATAATGAATCTATGGATGTGAATTTTGTTGGTAGGAACAATTTTGGTAATAACGCGTATAGAGGTAATTTCAACCCTAGGCCGTTTCGTAGTAATTCCTCTAATAATTATGGTAATTCCTACAAGAATTCTTATGGAAATTATAACAAAATGCCCTCTGATCTTTAGAACAATATTAAAGAATTTATTAGTTCCCAAAAGAATTTCAATGCTATGGTTGAAGAAAAATTGCTTAAGATTGATGATTTGGCTAGGAACATGGACATAATTTCTCTTGAGATTGATTCTTTTAAAACTAGATCTATTCCACCCAAGCATTATATTAATGAATCTCTAAAAGCTATGAGAATTTCTATTGATGAATGTAAAGAAAGAACCGCTAGGATGTGTGCTAAGCGAGAATGGTTTGTAAAAGCATGTTCTTCGATTTCTCGTGAAAATAATGATGAAGATCTTAAAGTGATTGATGTGACTCCTATTGAATCTTTGTTTTCTAATATAAATATTGATAAAGATGGGACTATATATGAGTCAACTTTAGCTAGAAGGCGTCCCAATGATTCGGAGTTTATAGATCTTGATGCAAAAATTGATAAAAGTGGGATTGGAGAGGTCAAAACTTTAAGTAGCAATGAACCCACTCTTTTGGATTTCAAGGACTTTAATTATGATAATTGTTCTTTGATAGATTGTATTTCCTTGTTGCAATCCATGTTAAATTCTCCTCATGCTTATAATCAAAATAAAGCTTTTACTAAACATATTGTTGATGCTATGATGAAATATTTTGAAGAAAAACTTGAGTTGGAAGTTTCTATCCCTAGAAAGCTTTATGATGAGTGGGAACCTACCATTAAGATTAAAATTAAAGATTATGAGTGTCATGCTTCGTGTGATTTGGGTGCTAGCATTTCCACGATTCCGAAAACTTTATGTGATGTGCTAGGTTTCCGTGAATTTGATGATTATTCTTTAAATTTGCATCTTGCGGATTCCACTATAAAGAAACCTATGGGAAGGATTTATGATGTTCTTATTGTTGCAAATAGGAATTATGTGCCCGTAGATTTCATTGTTCTTGATATAGATTGCAATCCTACATGTCCTATTATTCTTGGTAGACCTTTCCTTAGAATGATTGGTGCAATTATTGATATGAAAGAAGGAAACATTAGATTTAAATTTCCATTAAGGAAGGGCATGGAACACTTTCCAAGAAAGAAAATTAAGTTGCCATATGAATATATTATGAGAGATACTTATGGATTGCATACCAAAGATGACAATACCTAGATCTATTGCAATATGCCTAGCTAGGGGCGTTAAACAATAGCGCTTGTTGGGAGGCAACCCAATTTTATTTTTGTGTTTTTTGTTTTGCTTCTGTCCTTGAATAAAATAAGCATTATTACATCTGTAGTGATTTTGTTTTGGTGTTTCAATTTAGTGTTTGCGCCAAGTAAGACCTTCGGGATGGCTTACGGTGATAGTTGATTTGATCTTGCTGAAAAACTGAAACTTTTACGTCCAGTAACAGAATTGTTTAAATTCACTGGAGCGTGGAAAACCCTGAATTTTTTACACACGATTGATATACAAATTTCCTCTGTTTTTATAATTTTTTAGAATTTTTGGAGTTACATAAGTATTAGAACAATTTAGATCTTCGCAGACTCTTCTGTTTTTGATAGATTCTGTTTTCTATGTGTTGTTTGCTTATTTTGATGAATCTATGGGTAGTATCGGGGGGCATGAACCATGGAGAAGTTGGAATACAGTAGATATTACACCAATATAAATAAATAATAAGTTTACAACAGTACCAAAAGTGGTGATTTTATTTTCTTATACTAACGGATCTCATGAGTTTTCTGTTGAGTTTTGTGTTGTGAAGTTTTCAAGTTTTGGGTAAAGATTTGATGGACTATGGAATAAGGAGTGGCAAGAGCCTAAGCTTGGGGATGACCAAGGCACTCCAAGGTAATATTAAAGGACAACCAAGAGCCTAAGCTTGGGGATGCCCCGGAAGGCATCCCCTCTTTCGTCTTCATCCATCGGTAAATTTACTTGAGGCTATATTTTTATTCACCACATGATATGTGTTTTGCTTGGAGCGTCTGGTATGATATGAGTCTTTGCTTTTTAGTTTTCCACAATCAACCTTGATGTACACACCTTTTGAGAGGGACACGCTTGAATCCTGATTTATTAGAATACTCTATGTGCTTCACTTATATCTTTTGAGCTTGGCAATATGCTCTAGTGCTTCACTTATATCTTTTTAGAGCACGGCGGTGGTTTTATTTTATAGAAATTGTTGAGCTCTCTTGCTTCACTTCTATTATTTTGCGAGTCTCTAAACAGCATGGTAATTTTCTTAGGTTATGAATTTAGTCCTAATTTGATGGGTATCCAAGAGGGATATAATAAAAACTTTCATATAAAGTGCATTGAATACTATGTGAAGTTTGATTCCTTATGATTGTTTTGAGATATAAAGATGGTGATATTAGAGTCATGCTAGTGAGTAATTGTGGATTGGTAGAAATACTTGTGTTAAAGTTTGTGATTCCCGTAGCATGCACGTATGGTGAACCGTTATGTGATGAAGTCGTAGCATGATTTATTTATTGATCGTCTTCCTTATGCGTGGCGGTCGGGGATGAGCGATGGTCTTTTCCCACCAATCTATCCCCCTAGGAGCATGCGTTTAGTACTTTGTTTTGATAGCTAATAGACTTTTGCAATAAGTATGTGAGTTCTTTATGACTAATGTTGAGTCCATTGATTATACGCACTCTCACCCTTCCAGCATTGCTAGCCTCTCTAGTACCGCACAACTTTCGCCGGTGCACTACACCCACCATATACCCTTCCTCAAAACAGCCACCATACCTACCTATTATGGCATTTCCATAGCCATTCCGAGATATATTGCGATGCAACTTCCACCATTCCGTTTATTATGACGCGCTTCATCATTGTCATATTGCTTTGCATGATCATGTAGTTGACATAGTATTTGTGGCAAAGCCACCATTCATATTTTTTTTATACATGTCACTCTTGAGTCATTGCACATCCCGGTACACCGCCGAAGGCATTCATATAGTCATATTTTTCTTCTAAGTATCGAGTTGTAATTCTTGAGTTGTAAGTAAATAAAAGTGTGATGATCATCATTATTACAACATTGTCCCATCTGAGGAAAGCATGATGGAGACTATGATTCCCCCAAAAGTCGAGATGAGACTCTGGACGAAAAATAAAAAAAAATAGAAAAAAAGAGGCCAAAGAGCCCAAAAAAAATGAGAGAAAAGAGAGAAGGGACAATGCTACTATCCTTTTTCCACACTTGTGCTTGAAAGTAGCACCATGATCTTCATGATAGAGAGTCTCCTATTTTGTCACTTTCATATACTAGTGGGAAATTTTCATTATAGAACTTGGCTTGTATATTCCGATGATGGGCTTCCTCAAATTGCCCTAGGTCTTCGTGAGCAAGCGAGTTGGATGCACACCCACTTAGTTTCTTTCTGAGCTTTCATACACTTATAGCTCTAGTGCAACCGTTGCATGGCAATCCCTAGTCACTCACATTGATATCTATTGATGGGCATCTCCATAGCCCGTTGATACGCCTAGTTGATGTGAGACTATCTCCTTCTTTTTGTCTTCTCCACAACCACCATATTCTGTTCCACCTATAGTGCTATATCCATGGCTCACGCTCATGTATTGCGTGAAAGTTGAAAAAGTTTGAGAACATCAAAAGTATGAAACAATTGCTTGGCTTGTCATCAGGGTTGTGCATAATTTAATACTTTGTGTGATGAAGATGGAGCATAGCCAGACTATATGATTTTGTAGGGATAACTTTCTTTGGCCATGCTTTTTTGAGAAGACATGATTGCTTTATTAGTATGCTTGAAGTATTATTGTTTTTATGTCAATATTAAACTTTTCTTTTGAATCTTATGGATCTGAACATTCATGCCACAATTAAGAAAATTACATGGATAAATATGTTAGGTAGCATTCCACATCAAAAATTCTGTTTTTATCATTTACCTACGAGAGGACGAGCAGGAATTAAGCTTGAGGATGCTTGATACGTCTCCAACATATCTATAATTTTTAAATTTTCCATGCTATTATATTATCTGGTTTGGATGTTTTATATGCACTAATATGCTATTTTATATTATTTTTGGGACTACCCTATTAACCTAAAGCCTGGTGCCACTTTCTGTTTTTTCCTTGTTTTTGAATTTTGCAGAAAAGGAATATGAAACGGAGTCCAAACGGAATAAAACTTTACGATGATTTTTCTTGGACCAGAAGACACCCACGGAACATGGAGATGAAGTCAGAAGAGTCCCGAGGGCACCACAAGCCCTCAGGGCGCACCCTAGGGGGGGCGCCCCCCAGGCTTGTGGGCCCCTTGGGAGTCCACCGACCTCCCTCTCAGCTCTATAAATCCTAAAATATTCCATTATCAACAGAGGCATCCACGAAAATACTTTTCCACCGCCGCAACCTTCTGTTCTCGTGAGATCCCATCTTGGGGCCTTTTCCGGCGATCTGTCGGTGGGGGATTCGATCACGGAGGGCATCTACATCAACCCTATTGCCCTTCCGATGAAGCGTGAGTAGTTTACCTTAGACCTACGGGTCCATAGCTAGTAGCTAGATGGCTTCTTCTCTCTCTCTATGATCTTCAATACCATGTTCTCCTTGATGTTCTTAGAGTTCTATCCGATGTATTATTCTTTTGTGGTGTGTTTGTCGAGGTCTTATGAATCGTGGATTTAAGATCATATTATCTATGAATATTATTTGAATCTCCTCTGCATTCTTATATGCATGATTTGATATCTTTGTATTTCTCTTCGAATTATCAGTTTGGTTTGGCCAACTAGATTGGTATTTCTTGCAATGGGAGAGGTGCTTAGTTTTGGGTTCAATCTTGTGGTGTCCTCACCCAGTGACATAGTAGGGGTAGCGAGGCACGTATTGTATTGTTGCCATCAAGGATAAAAAGATGGGGTTTTCATCATATTGTTTGAGTTTATCCCTCTACATCATGTCATCTTACTTAAGGCGTTACTCCGTTCTTTATGAACTTAATACTCTAGATGCATGCTGGATAACGGTCGATGTGTGGAGTAATAGTAGTAGATGTAGAATCGTTTCGGTCTACTTGACAAGGACATGATGCCTATACGGATAATCATTGCCTTAGATATCGTCATAACTTTGCGCTTTTCTATCAATTGCTCGACATTAATTTTTTCACCCACCGTATTATTTACCTTCATGAGAGAAGCCTCTAGTGAAACCTATGGCCCCCGGGTCTATTTTCCATCATATATTTTCAGATCTATAAACCAAAAATACCAAAAATACCTTGCTGCAATTTATTTACTTTTATTTTGTTTTCCGTTTTAGCAATCTTTTATACCTATCTCTATCAGATCTCACAATTGCAATTACCCGTGAAGGGATTGACAACCCATTTATCGCGTTGGGTGCAAGTGTTTGATTGTTTGTGCAGGTGCATAGATTGAAGACTTGCTCGTACCTCCTACTAGATTGATACCTTGGTTCTCTAACTGAGGGACATACTTATCTCTACTTTGCTGCATCACCATTTCCTCTTCAAGGGAAAAACCAACGCAAGCTTAAGAAGTAGCAGGCGCCGCAACGAGGCGCCCAAGCATAGAAGAAATGCCTAACACCCCTCCGGAGCTTCGAGAGGGTCTGATCGCCCTTTCCCTCGCCGACCAGCCGCAGGAATCACTTCTAGAAGACGGGGGCGTGCCCCTCACGGGGCCTTATGCGAGGGCTGGCTTGGCGACGGGGGAGGACTCAGCACCCAAGCCCCCGCCAGCTGCACCCACCATTGTCACGGGGAGCGACACGAAGCACGCCGCGGAGGATCCCCTGGCCTCGTCCATCCAAGAAGCCCCCACAACCGGTGTGGCAAATCCCCTAGGCGTGACGCGGCGAGCAGGAGGGGAAGATCCAGGGCCCTCCACATCCTAGGCATGCTATGACGCCCCCGACTCCACCGTACACTAATCATACACGCAAACGTGTACGATCAAGATCAGGGACTCAATGGAAGATATCACAACATAACTCTAAACACAAATAAAGGTCATACAAGCTTCATATTACAATCCAGGGGCCTCGAAGGCTCGAATACAAATGAGTCAGTGGAAGCAACAATATCTGAGTACAGACATAAGTTAAACAAGTTTTGCCTTAAGAAGGCTAGCACAAAAGTAGCACGATCGAAGAGGCAAGGCCTCCTGCCTGGGACCTCCTAACTACTCCTGGTCATCGATGGTCTCCACGTAGTAGTAGGCTCCATCGTGGTAGTAATAGTAGTCATCGGGCGTGGCATCTGGCTCCTGGGATCCACCAGCTGGTTGCAACAACCGGAAAGAAGAAAGAAGGGGGGAAAGTGGTAGCAAAGCAACCGTGAGTACACATCCAAAGTACTCGCAAGCATCAGATCTATACTGTAAGTATGCATTAATATCAAATGGAAGGGTTGTATCTGTGGACTATACTGCAGAATGCCAGAATAGAAGGGAATCCTTAGCCTATCGAAGACTAGCATCTTCAAGCCTCTTCAAGCATCTTGCAGCATTCAGAAGAGTATAGAATATCATTTTAATTAACAAGCATGTTGTAGCATTAACGCCCAGAGATCCTTCCTCGACTCCCTGCGAGAAAGCAATCCTGGAGCCAACATATCCATCACATATCTCAAGTATCCAGTTCTAGTTGTAATAGATCGGGCTACAACTCCGAGCATCCATTACCGTGGAGACGGCTATTCGAATAGATAAACTTCCCTGCATGGGTGCACCACATTTCCCAATGTCGGTGTACTAGAATAGGGGTACCCTAGTACCCCGTACTTGTGCACGGGCAGTAGTAGCATCCCGCGGCCAGGCTTGCGGGAGGACAGCCAGAGAGAAGCTCAAGATTATTAAGCCATTCAAGAGCAAAGTATACAAAGCAAGAGTTAAGGCCCCGGCAAGAGGAGCTTGCCGGGAGGGACAGCTGAGGCCCAGCCTGGGCATTGCTGAAGTAGAGTACTTGCCGCGGCAAGGTACTTGCCCCGGCAAGTCATTGGCTGCGGCAAGGTATTGGCTGCGGCAAGATAGCGGCTGCGGCAAGGTACTTGCCCCGGCAAGTTACCTTGCCAGCAAACTATGGGTTGCGCCAAGCTGTCAGGTGCGGCAAGGTCTTGCCGCGGCAAGCGTTACTGTACCACTGTGCTACTGTGCTGCTCCGGTGCCTCTGCTAGCGTGGCGCTCTGGGTCCTTCCAAGCGTGCGTGGCAGGGCACTGTGTAGACGGCGGTGCACTGTAGATAGCGGTGCAGCAGCAGGTGGGATAGGCTTTTCCCACGTCCAAGACGTCCGGGTACATGTATGTGGACAGCAAAGGCATGGGCATTTAATGCCCTTGTCCCCTGCCGTCAGTGGTAGGTAGGACATGTCATCCTAGTAATAGTGGCCTTACTGTAGCAACTTTCCACCTCTACCTTTACTGTTTGCCGCCTGTTGGCGACCCCTTTGTGCGTATAAAAGGAGGCCCATAGGCAACGTGAAAGGGGGGAGGAACTAGGAAAGGGAGAACTCCAGTATTGTACGCAGCTACTCGGTACTGTAGCGCTCCTGGAGCTAGAACAATCATACAGATAATAAACCAAAAAGCAGGAGTAGGGTTTTACGCATCCGTGCGGCCCGAACCTGGGTAAATCTCTCTCGTGCACTGTCGTGTTCTTCGCTAGATTTGCTCTTCGTGCGACCGTCTCTCCCTGCCGAACATAAAGGGGTCCTTCCCTGGGTCCCATAGGTGATCGCGGATTCGTCCCCGACATCTTTGGCGCGCCAGGTAGGGGAAAGGAGGTTGTGTGAACCTAATCTAGCGATTTGCGCGTTAGTTTTTGGGCCATCCTCCGTCTTATGGCTCCAAAAAAGAAGACTTCAGCCATCGGTGCGTCCACGTCCAACCCGCCTGCTCCCATGCAGGAGGGTGCCGACGTGATTGCGGCTGCTGGGGGGACTGGAGAGCGAGAGCTCCTATTACCTCCACCTATTCAAAACCGGGCCAGCAACGCCAATCTTGGCGCTGCTGGGCCTGGGAACGCAGCGCTGCTCGCTGCTGCTGGCCCTGCAAGCTCCCGAAACGGTGCTGCGCGTTCTGGAACGCCTGCGCCGGTTCAGACGCCGCGGCCTTCGCAAGAAGCCCGTGACAGGCAGCGTCCTGACGCCCCAGGTGCCAGGCGCTCCCTGGATAATGAACTTGCGCATCGATCTCGAGATGCGCGGGGTCACCATACGCAACAACACGTTGGCGGGGTCGAGGTGCGGTCGCCTGGGCGTGGAGATGCTCCTTCTAACACTGTTAGGAGTAAGAGCATCCCACAGTCCTCACGCCACTTGATACCTCCCTCACCAGCAGAAGCGTTGGCGCATGCGCAGCTGCTCCTGAACTTCCCTCCACCAGCAGATAAGCTTGACGAGTGGAGGGCAACCATTCAGAGCCTTCTCAGCTTCGCTGATGCCGACCCGGTGCGTGCGGCCGACAAGAGAACTGGTGACAATGCTGTCACCAACAAGAACGGCGAGGGGGCAACAACCGTACACTCCCCACCCAGACGGCCTTGGTCGCCGACACGTCGAAACGACGCCCGTGGCGATGATTCGACGGCGTCGTTTGACCCGCGAGCTCGTCGTGACCAGCGCCTCATTCTTCAGGAACGCAGAGGAGAAGACGCTCGTACCACTATCGAGCGAAGGAGAGAAGCGCATCGTCAGTCCGACAGACGCGCAGGGCCCGCTGTTGACATGCATGCGCCAGGGGATCCTGGCGACTTGCCGTACGCGGTAAGTTGTCCAGCGTTCACTTGTGAGCTGCGGCAGGTCCAGTGGCCCAATCGCAAGGCTTTCAAGCCTGACGTGCCGGAGAAGTATGATGGCAAGACACACCCGTCGGAGTTCCTCAGCATTTACACCATTGCGGTGCAAGCTGCCGGGGGACGAGACGACAAGATTCTTGCTAACTACTTCCCGCTCGTGTTAAAGCGCAACGTCGTCTCATGGCTCATGCACTTGCCGGAGAACTCCATTTCTTCATGGGCGGACCTGTGCCATCAGTTTGTTGGTGCCTTTACTGGCGGTCATCAACCTCATGGCCAGGAGAGTGATCTTCATCTCATCCCCCAGAAGGAAGGAGAGCCCCTGCGCAAATACATTCAAAGGTTCAACCGCGTACAGTACAACATCCCAGATGTTCACCCCGCTGCGGTTATTAGCGCGTTCCATCAGAACGTGCGTAACCGCAAGATGCGGGAGGAAATGGCGATGACCAAGGTCAGAGACATTGGCCAGCTATATGCTCTCGCCGACAAGTGTGCACGCGCTGAAGAGGGAAGGAAACTTCCCGGTGAAGGTGTTGGCGCAGGGGGGAGCTCTGACAGCGAAGGTACCGCCCCGGCAAAGAAGGGCCGGCGGCGGAACAACAGGAAGAAAAAGGGCAAAGCTGTGCTTGCCATCGAGCAGTCCAGCGGCAACGGCAGCGCCGACAAGGCCAAAGTCGAGGGCTCCGGCAAGGAGATTGCCGCGTGCGCCAACTGTCAGGCCTTGGCGGCTGCCGACAAGCAGGACGGCTCCGACAAGCAATATTGCAAGATCCACCGCACCAAGGGACACGATCTCCAGAACTGTCGACGAGTCGAGCAGCTTGTCGAACAGCAGAAAGCTGAGTATGAGAGGCGCGACAAGGAGAAGGCCCCAGAAGGTGCTGGCGGGTCCGGCAAGAAGCGCACTGCCCGAGGAGGGCGTCGCGGCAAGGCCAAGCAGCAGCAGAGAGACAGGCCTCCTCGTGGCCGCGACAAAGATGATGATGATGATGATCTAGATGATGAAGAATCCAGTGAACATGAATTTCAGAAAGCCGCAGAAGTCTTGTGTGTTGACGGTGGTGCTTCGTTGCATTCTTCTCACCGCCAACTTAAACAGTGGGCGCGAGAGATCAATGCGGCGGAACCATCTGTTGACGCCAGAAAGCTTCTGAAGTGGTCCGACACGCCTATTGTCTTCGACATTGAGGACCACCCTGACCGCACAACGGCGGTCGGGTGCTTGCCGATGTTGGTTTCACCAACGATCCGCAACCTCAAGGTCACGAAGATGTTAGTTGACGGTGGGGCCGGCTTGAATCTGATTTCGCCCGCTGTGCTCCGGAAACTTCAAATCTCTGACGGCGAGCTTGAGGAAACTGGTACTTTCCAAGGAGTCAATCCAGGAAGGAGCAAGCCGAAAGGGAAGATCACGCTGCCAGTGACATTTGGCGGCGAGCTGAACTACCGGACCGAGAAGGTCACCTTTGATGTTGCCGATATTCCATTGCCTTATAATGGGATACTTGGCCGTCCAACGCTCGCCAAGTTCACGGCAGCCTCTCATTATGCCTACAACGTGTTGAAGATGCCAGGTCCAGTAGGTGTTATCACAGTTCCCTGCGACAAGAAGGATGCGCTTATTTGCGCCGACAAGATTTACCGGGAAGCAGCTGCCGCAACTACCGCCAAGGCACTTGCCGCTGAAGCTCTCGGGCGGGAGAACAAGAGGAAGTCCGGCAAGAGCTCCTGTGCCCACTCCGGCAAGCGCACCTCTTCGGAGTGCTGCGCTGCCGTCGAGGACGCACCAGAGAGCTCCACTGGCAAGTGTAAGAAGAACAAAGCCGCTCCGCCGGCGACAAAGAAGGTGCCCGCCAAGGAGGATGGCACTGGTGGTTCCTTCACCATCAGTGCCACACTTGACAACAAATATGAAAACGCGCTCGTTGCTTTCCTGCGGGCGAATGTCGACGTATTTGCATGGCAACCGTCCGACATCCCCGGTGTTCCCAGGAAAGTAATTGAGCACCACCTTGCCGTTTGTCCCCACGCGAGGCCCATCAAACAGAAAGCCAGAAAGCAAGCTGTGGAGCGGCAAGAGTTTATTGCGGAAGAAATCAAGAAGTTGGAAGCAGCAGGCCTCGTCAGAGGAGTGCTCCATCCTACGTGGTTGGCCAATCCTGTTGTCGTGCGCAGAGCGAATGGAAAATGGAGGCTTTGTATTGATTTCACTGATGTCAATAAAGCTTGTCCCAAAGACCCATTTCCTTTGCCCCTCATAGACCAGATTGTTGACTCCACGGCAGGATGTGATTTGCTTTCATTTCTTGACGCATATTCAGGGTATCATCAAATCTTCATGGCTGAGGAAGATGAGGAAAAGACCGCATTTATCACACCCTGTGGCACATACTGTTTCGTACGTATGCCATTTGGTTTGAAAAATGCTGGTTCGACATTTGCAAGAGCCGTCCAGATTGCTTTTGAGCCTCAGCTGCACAGAAATGTGGAAGCCTATATGGATGATATAGTGGTCAAAAGCAAAGACAGGGCTACTTTGGTTCAAGATCTAGAAGAAACTTTTGTAAATCTGCGCAAGATCAACCTGAAGCTCAACCCCGAGAAGTGCGTGTTTGGAGTTCCCTCCGGCAAGCTTCTCGGGTTTTTTGTGTCTCAACGTGGAATTGAAGCCAATCCTGACAAGATCAAAGCCATTGAGCAAATTGAAGCACCGAAGCGCGTCAAGGATGTACGACGACTTGCCGGCTGTGTTGCTGCCCTCAGTAGGTTTATCTCCAAGTCAGCTGAGCGCGCCCTGCCATTTTTCAAAATGTTAAAAAAGGCAGGTCCATTGAAATGGACTCCGGAGGCGGAGGCAGCGCTTCAAGACTTGAAGAGATACCTCTCCTCTCCTCCAATACTTGTCGTGCCTAAACCACAAGAGAAGTTGTTGCTGTATCTAGCGGCAACCAATCAAGTGGTTAGTGCTGCGCTGGTAGCGGAGAGAGAGGTGGATGAGGAGGCAGTAACTGCGGCAAGCACGACCAGCGACAAGCTGGGGGCAACAAGTTTTGCTACCGACAAGGATTCGTCTGCGCAGTTAGGCGAAGTGATACAAAAGAAGAAAATGGTGCAGCGCCCGGTCTACTTTGTGAGCTCTCTTCTGCAGGGAGCTAGGTCAAGGTATTCTGGTGTGCAGAAGCTGCTTTTCGGCCTTCTCATGGCCTCGAGAAAGCTGCGCCATTACTTTCAAGCACATGAAGTTACCGTCGCACTCGCTTCCCGCTGAAAAGGATTTTGCAAAATCCAGAAGCGACGGGCAGGATTGTCGAGTGGGCGTTGGAGTTGTCAAGCTTTGGTCTCAAGTTTGAGAGTACATCAACCATACAGAGCCGAGTTTTGGCAGAGTTTGTCGCAGAATGGACACCAACGCCAGACGAAGAAATCCTAGAGACGACTCTCCCCGGCAAGGAGACAAGCAAAGAGTGGCTTATGTACTTTGACGGTGCCTTTTCACTGCAAGGCGCCGGTGCTGGCGTACTGCTTGTCGCACCCACCGGAGAGCACCTCAAGTACGTGGTCCAAATGCACTTTCCCAAGGAACAGGCGACGAACAATACTGCAGAATATGAGGGGTTGCTTGCCGGTCTCAGGGTCGCGGCAGACCTTGGGATCAAGAAGCTTATTGTCAGGGGAGATTCGCAGCTTGTCGTTAGGCAAGTGAACAAGAACTACCAATGCCCATTGATGGAAGCTTATGTAGATGAGGTGAGGAAGTTGGAGGAACGCTTTGACGGCCTACAAATGGAGCACGTCCCACGTGCTGAAAATGACATTGCCGATGGTTTGTCAAAGCGTGCCGCACTCAAATTGCCTGTGGAACAAGGCACTTTTGTGCTCCAACTAACTCAGCCATCCGTGACGCCATCAGTAGGGCAAGGCAGGAAGAGGAAGTTGGCTTCTGGCGACTACTTCCCGGCAGAGCTCCCCGAAGCCGCCGGCAAGAAGGCTGCCAAAGCCAGCGCCAAAGATGCAGAGGGGCAACTTGCTCCGACAAGACTTCGGGTCCTTGTCGTTGAAGCAGGCGCTCCTGATCGAAGCGCTGAGGAGCAAGATGCTCCAACGAGGCCTTGGGCTTCCGTCGTTGAAGCAACCACTCCCGACAAGCTTGTTGAAGGACAGCACGCTCCAGCAGGGCCCCAGGCTCTTGTCGTTGAAGCGGCTGTTCCCGCCAAGCTCGTCGGGGAACGGCCGGCTCTGGTAGAGCGACAAGCTCTTGCCGTAGGGCCTGATGTTCCCGCAGCAGAAGAAATGCCTTTAGTCCTCGTTGTCGAGCCACAGGCTCCAGCGTGGGCGCAGCAGATCGTCCGTTTCCTTCAGACATGAGAACTTCCCGAAGAGCAGGAAGAAGCAGAGAAAGTAGCCCGACGGTCCAATATGTATCAATTTGTCGATGACATGCTGTGCAGAAAAAGACGCTCCTGATCGAAGCGCTGAGGAGCAAGATGCTCCGACGAGGCCTTGGGCTTCCGTCGTTGAAGCAACCACTCCCGACAAGCTTGTTGAAGGACAGCACGCTCCAGCAGGGCCCCAGGCTCTTGTCGTTGAAGCGGCTGTTCCCGCCAAGCTCGTCGGGGAACGGCCGGCTCTGGTAGAGCGACGAGCTCTTGCCGTAGGGCCTGATGTTCCCGCAGCAGAAGAAATGCCTTTAGTCCTCGTTGTCGAGCCACAGGCTCCAGCGTGGGCGCAGCAGATCGTCCGTTTCCTTCAGACAGGAGAACTTCCCGAAGAGCAGGAAGAAGCGGCGAAAGTAGCCCGACGGTCCAATATGTATCAATTTGTCGATGACATGCTGTGCAGAAAAAGACCAAACGGTGTGAAATTGAAGTGTATTCCCCGGGAAGAAGGACAGGAGCTGTTGGCGGAGATTCATGGAGGCATATGTGGTCACCACATAGGGTCAAGAGCCCTTGCTGGAAAGGCTTTCCGGCAAGGTTTCTTTTGGCCCACCCCCCTCCAGGATGCAACTGCACTAGTAACCAAGTGTGAAGCGTGCCAGTTTCATTCCAAGCAGATTCATCAGCCAGCTCAAGCTCTCCAGACAATCCCTCTCTCCTGGCCATTTTCGGCCTGGGGGCTCGACATCCTCGGCCCCTTTCCCCGTGCCACCGGGGGCTTCGAGTACTTGTATGTGGCCATCGACAAGTTTACGAAGTGGCCAGAAGTGGAAGCAGTGAGGAAGGTGACAGCACAATCAGCCATCAAGTTCTTCAAGGGAATTGTTTGTCGCTTTGGTGTTCCTAACAGGATCATCACCGACAACGGTACCCAGTTCACGAGCCATGCCTTCATGCAGTATGTCGAAGACCTTGGCGCCAAGGTCTGTTTCGCTTCTGTTGCTCACCCCCGAAGCAACGGTCAAGCTGAAAGGGCAAATGCTGAAGTGCTGCGTGGGCTCAAGACGAGAACTTTCGACAGGCTGCGCAAGTGCGGCAAAAACTGGATCGAGGAGCTGCCAGTGGTTCTTTGGTCGATCAGGACGACGCCAAATCGAGCTACTGGCCAGACGCCTTTTGCTCTAGTTTATGGAGCAGAGGCAGTTCTCCCCACGGAACTCGTATACGGGTCACCTCGAGTGCTCGCTTACGATGAGCTTGAGCAAGAGCAACTGCGGCAAGATGACGCTGTGCTCCTCAAGGAGGATCGTCTTCAGGCTGCTGTGAGAGCTGCTCGCTACCAGCAAGCTTTGCGTCGCTACCATAGCCGCAAAGTTAATGCCAGAAGTCTCGAGGAAGGCGACCTTGTTCTTCGGCGCGTTCAGTCGGCCAAGAATTCAAACAAGTTGACGCCGAAGTGGGAAGGCCCTTATCGGGTGAAACGAGTCACCAGGCCCGGCGCTGTCCGCCTGGAGACCGGGGATGGCATTCCAGTGATCAATTCCTGGAACATTGAGCATCTCCGTAAGTTTTTTCCATAAGGCGCGGTTGCCGGGCCCTTCCCCGGCAACCACCTTTTGTACAAGTCTTGCCGCTGTTGCATGTAATCCTTTGTACAAAGCCAGGCGCAGACCCTGTGCATAAATAAAGCTTTTGTATTTCGCAGTTTTTGACGATTTCATGTTTACTTTTATTTTGCATGATTATCTGACATACTGTGCAGTACAGCCTCCCCGGTAAGCATTAACGAGCCGCCAAGCTCCTATATCTTTATTTTCTCTTCTTTCTTTTTCTCAAAAGGACAGAAGCTTCCCTCGCGCACAAGTTTGCCGGGGGGGATGGGATAATGATATGGACCAGGCGTCGTTCAAAGAAACTTTGCCTTGCCGGGAAGAAGGCAGCGGCAAGCAGTGACAAGACCTTGCCGCGGAGAGATCAGCGACAAAGCTAAGTGCCAAAGTTTGAATAACCAAATTCTTTTTTATTTTCAAGGTTATTTTCCTTGAACGATACTACTCTTTGTATGGAAAACCTGTGCGCGACGGAACCTAAGCGTAATCGGTCGCGCCCTTACCTTGTTTCGAGTCCGCTCAACAACCTAAGTGGCTGCACTGAGCGCGACAAGGTTGCTTGCCGGCAGCGGCACCGCCAGCAGGCTGCTGGAGTCCCGCACCCAGCGCTCGCGGCGATGGTGCGCGCACCGGCAAGTTCCCTATAAGCGTAGGGCAAGTACACACAAAGAAAGAAATTGCTCAAGGGAGATGACATGCATTAACTTCAAAATATTGCATGTTATATTACAAGATAAGTTGCCGCGGCTTAAACAGATTGTTCTTTAACATGTCTAGCGGTGGCAAGGAGGGAGAAGAATGGGCTCTCTAATTGCGGTGCTCGCCTTCGACTCTCTGGATTTGGTCCACCCTCTCCACGATGGGCGCGACAAGGGCCTCTAGTGGCGCGGGGTCGTATCCCTTCGGCAAGCTTTTGAAGATGTTGCTGAAGTCGACGCCCAGGTTTCTGTATGCTATCTTCACCAACAACCTCCGGAGAACTCCCCGGCAAAGCCTGCGTGACTCGTCGGCCAGTTGAGCCTTGTGATTGACTTGGAGCTGTTGGAGTGCTTCTACTACTCCGTCGAAGAACTCGGCTAGCTTGACGCTAGTTTGCGTGTTCTTGTCGGTGGAGTACCCGAAGTCCGGCACCTTCAGGGCAGTCAGCTCCTTGTCGATGTCCTCGGCGGCGCTGGCAAGCCTGTCTGTGAAGATCCCCACGTTATCCCTGAACTTCTTGTGGGTTGCAATAGCGTCTTGAAGCAGACCCTTTTCCTTCTGGAGCTCTGTCATTAGAAGCCCTTCGCGCTTTCTAGTGGTGTCGAGCGTCTCCTTCAGCGTGGTCAGCTTCAGCTTTAGGTCTGCTCTGGAGTCGTTGGCGGCGGCAAGCAGATTGTTCTTCTTGGCTATGGTAACTTGCATCTCCGCCAAAGTGTGGGTCACCTTTGCCCTCTCACTTTCAAGCGTTGAGAGCTTGTCACCGTTTGCCTTGAGGGCGGCCTCTAGTCTTGCCACTTTCCCCTCCGTTTCCTTTCTGTTCACTTCTGCAGCAGCGACAGCGTTGGTGGCCTCCACCAACTTGCTGGCGTACTCTTGGGCCAAGGCTTCGATTTCCTTCTGGTGTTTTTGTGCCTGCCCCTGGGTCCGCTCTGCGACAAGTCTTGCCACCTCCTCGTCTTTCTGTCGGAGGGTTTCGGCAAGTTTCCTCTTGCGCTCGGCAAGTTCTTCTTCGTGGGCATCAAGGTCCACTTTCCGCTGGTTCAGATCACCGGCCTGAGCAGACAACTCCTTGGCGGTCTCCTCCTGTTTTTGTTCAATGTCTTGCTTCATCAGGAGGAGGGCCTGCCGTTCTTCGGCCAGCTGTGCCCGCTTGGCCTCTAATGCATTAAGAGATCGCGCGCGGACGTCCGCCAAGATCTCCGCGCGCCTCAACATGTCAGCTTCGGCCTTCTCGATGAGCGCCTCCCTGCAAGCTAGCTTCTCCCGTCGGGCGCGATGAAGATTCAGCAGCTTTTGAAGCAGTTGCTCCTCTTCAGACGTGCTGCTACTGCTGGCGCCTGGCACATCCACAAGCTGGAGCCCGGCAGCGGCAAGGATCTCCTCATCCACAACATCCTCCTCGGTTGGCGCTCTGGAGCCCACCGTCCAGGGGAGGCTGACGTAGACGTTCTCGCCGACCCGGATGTATTTGCTTGGCGGAGGCGAGTTGGGCGCTGCCGCCTCGTCAGTGGTTGAAGGACCCGTGGTCGGAGTAGCGCCTGGCGCTCCTGTGGCCTCAGGGCCATCAGTACGACCACCGGCTCCCTCGCCGGCCTCCTCAGCAGCCTTCTGGGCGGCCTCAGCTTCAGCAGCCTTGGCGGCTTCATCGGTGGGCGCCTTGGCGGTATTATCCTCAGCGGCCTTGCCGGCCTCTTCGGCAGCATTGGCAGTTTCTTCGTCGGCAAGCTTGTCGGCTGCCAGCTTGTCGGCCTTGGCAGCGGCGGCCTTGGTGGCCTCGTCGTCGACGGCCCCTGTGGTGTTCTCCTCGGCAGAAGAGTCAATGTTCATTGGCTCCACCGAGGAGGGCTCTGCCAACCCGAGAAGTAAGGCAAAAAGAGCTTCAGGAAGAAATTCAAGAAGACAAAAGAAAGAAAGCAGAAAGAGTTTTGCAGCAAGTGGGTTTACCCGTGTTGAGCTCAGGAGCGGTGGGCTCCCCTCCCCCGTCAACGTTTGTCATTGGGGTGGGGTCGCCAGCGCTGGTGCTTGGCACTTCGGCGCTTGCCGGCTCCTCTTCGTGGCTCGGCTCGCTAGTGGGAGCCCTTACCGGAGATCTTCTCCTTGGCGGTGTGGTCGAGGGGGGTGGTACTTCTGGAGCACCTTCAGATGGCTCCACTTGCTGCTACTCTCCTACACGCCCAAAGATGTCAGTGACAAAATGCTTGTTCCTCAGCGACCGCCAGCGAAAGGTAGTTGAAATACTTACGCTGGGGGCTGCGACGAGGGCTGGGCTCCGAGCTGGTCGGCATGGTCTTAGACGCTCTCCCGGTGGTTGCCGTGGGCTCATCTTCGACGACCACCACGGTCTTGCTCGTCGAGACCTTAGCTCTCTTCCTTGTCCTCTCCGCCAAGGTTTCCTCCCTGCGGAAGCAAGGCCGGAGCGCGACAAGTGAGGATAGAAACAAAACCTTACAAAGATTGAGGGTCTCGGCAAGGGAACTTACTCTTCCTCGTCGTCCTCTTCGCTGAGAGCGGAAAAATCAAAGTCCGCCTCCGTGTGAGGAGGGGGAGCTGGACTCCTTGGCCGCTTGGCGGGGGTAGTAGCAGCGGTCTTTGATGACCCTGCTCCAGTTGCCGGGGCCGCGTGAGACGCTCCCGCAGCACCAGCCCTTGCCGTGGTCGAGCGTGTCGAACGGCGCTCCGGCGGTTGTTGAACCTCTTGCCGCTCAGCCACTTTGCCAAGCCTGCGAAGGCGTTTCCTCCTCCGAGGGGCTGGGGACTCTGACTGCGGTGGGCTTTCGGTGCCCTCCTCGGAAGAGGAGCCCTCATCCTCCGAGCTGCCTGACTCGTCGGCAGACTGGCTTGGCCCGACATCCTTGCCGGGTGCGGCGAGCTCGCCCTTCCCGGCAAGCATCCCCTGCTCGGCAAGGATCTCCTTTTGTGCCTCGTCGAGCTCCGCCAAAGTATAACCAAAATCGCCAGCTTCCCTGGCGAGCCTGTCCTCCTCCACTCTTCGAGCAATGAATTCTATTTCTTGCTCAGTGGTGTTGCGGACGAGCCACTCCTCCTCCCGGACCTGCTTTTCGACTGTGGAGTCAAAGAATCGCTGCACGTCTTCTTCGAGCGGCACGTCCCAAGTTGCTTCAACGCTGTGCGCATTGCAGAACGGCATCATAGCGATGATTGCACTCAATGCGGAGTTGTTGCAAAGGGGCACGATGTGCTTCGGCAGCGTGAATGCCTTATCGCGCTTCTCTGGATCTGTCTCTTGCTTGAACAGTTCTCGCATGAAAAAGTCGTGCTGCAGAACTGTGAAGTTGTTGATCAGTCCAGGGCGCAGCCGCATGATATCGGCTGGGTTCTTCCAATCAGAGGCCGGCCTTCCTCTGTGCTGCAGAGGAGCAATGCGGCGGCGGAGGAAGTCTGCGCCAACCATCCCTATGGTGAGCCCGGCCTCCCTGAGCCGTATGATCCTGGTAGCGGCAATCTCCAGCTTTTTGTCCTGGGGATCCATGACGTCGCTAAAGAAATCCGAGTACGGTGGACAGAGCCCGCACCAAAAGTAGCAAGCGAAGAAGGGGTACTTGCTCACTTCGCTCTCGTCGGTGGCTGGGCGAACGCGGGTGGCCGGATGCGCCTTGGTCCTCGCGGCCCACATGCCTTGGAACTTGGCCTTCAGATCCGCCCCCGTGAGCGTCGGAGCGAAGAGCGCGTACTTCTGCCTCTTCAAATGCGCCTGGGTCTCCGTCCTTGAGGACTTCCCCATCTTCCCCTTTTCTCCTTTGGGAGGCATGGCGAAGGCGGAGCTGAGGACCGAGGGAGATGCAGACGCGCGCGGTGGCGGAGGATTGGGAAACCGCTTTGTTTTAGAGCGGAGGAAGAAGAAGGCGGAGATTTGGAGATCGAGAATGGTGAGAGGGGTGTGTGAGTGCTTATGCAGGTCCCTCCTTTTATGGGGAAAGATGCGGAACCATCCACCCCTTCGTCATTCGAGATGGCTGCGCACGCTTCCCACGCTCCGCATTCAACGCGCGACGCGTGGGAGAGCGTGCAATTAAACAGCATAGGGACGTTTCGGCTTATCCCAGCCACGCGTGCCCGTGCACTGTTTGGGCCTGGCCCAACAACGCCCGGCACGTTGTGTGGCCCAGGCCCGGGGGCTCCTGTCGGTGTACTAGAATAGGGGTACCCTAGTACCCGGTACTTGTGCACGGGCAGTAGTAGCATCCCGCGGCCAGGCTTGCGGGAGGACAGCCAGAGAGAAGCTCAAGATTATTAAGCCATTCAAGAGCAAAGTATACAAAGCAAGAGTTAAGGCCCCGGCAAGCGGAGCTTGCCAGGAGGGACAACTGAGGCCCAGCCTGGGCATTGCTGAAGCAGAGTACTTGCCCCGGCAAGTCATTGGCTGCGGCAAGGTATTGGCTGCGGCAAGATAGCGGCTGCGGCAAGGTACTTGCCCCGGCAAGTTACCTTGCCGGCAAACTATGGGTTGTGCCAAGCTGTCAGGTGCGCCAAGGTCTTGCCGCGGCAAGCGTTACTGTACCACTGTGCTACTGTGCTGCTCCGGTGCCTCTGCCAGCGTGGCGCTCTGGGTCCTTCCAAGCGTGCGTGGCAGGGCACTGTGTAGACGGCGGTGCACTGCAGATAGCGGTGCAGCAGCAGGTGGGATAGGCTTTTCCCACGTCCAAGACGTCCGGGTACATGTATGTGGACAGCAAAGGCATGGGCATTTAATGCCCTTGTCCCCTGCCGTAAGTGGTAGGTAGGACATGTCATCCTGGTAATAGTGGCCTTACTGTAGCAACTTTCCACCTCTACCTTTACTGTTTGCCACCTGTTGGCGACCCCTTTGTGCGTATAAAAGGAGGCCCATAGGCAACGTGAAAGGGGGGAGGAACTGGGAAAGGGAGAACTCCAGTATTGTACGCAGCTACTCGGTACTGTAGCGCTCCTGGAGCTAGAACAATCATACAGATAATAAACCAAAAAGCAGGAGTAGGGTTTTACGCATCCGTGCGGCCCGAACCTGGGTAAATCTCTCTCGTGCACTGTCGTGTTCTTCGCTAGATTTGCTCTTCGTGCGACCATCTCTCCCTGCCGAACATAAAGGGGTCCTTCCCTGGGCCCATAGGTGACCGCGGATTCGTCCCCGACAACCAAGATGCTTGATTACTCTGGTCGGACACACTTTCCTGGGTCAATGCCCGGCCTCAGAAGATCAACACGTCGCAGCCCTACCTAGGCACAGTAGAGAGGTCCCCGCCGGTCTACATCCTAAGCACTCCGGGGTCTTGGGCCCATCGCCCGTTGCACTCCAGGTCATTGTTTGCAGGGTGGATACCGGCGCCACCTCGGATGGTCGGTATTATCCGACCGTGCCACAATGCTGAACTGGATGTCTGACAAAGCTTCGGCTGATACTATGACGCCGAGTGCCCATAATTGTTCCCGCGTGGTGGTTAGTGCATATAGGCCAGTGGCCAACTCAGAACAAATACCCAAACCTGTTAGTGCATTAACTATTAAAGGTGATGGCTATCGGGACAAGTCTGGAGCTACCACCCCCTCCTGGGTGATACTGCTAAACAGCCAGCCGCCACCGTAACATCTCCCGGGTGCTTTCCGGCCCGCCCGACTTTCACAGGTATCTCTCGCGGGTGTTCACTGGGCCCGCCCGACTTTCACAAAGATCTGAAGTAAAGTCAGGGTAACTGTGTCCAAAACATCAAGGGGAAAACTCGAGGAATCACCCTCGACGGATTCCACTCGATGTAATCGTCAAGGTGAACATAGGAGGAATCACCCTCGAGGTCCACACTTGAGGGGTTGCACGACAGAGTCGCCATCGGGAGTGGTGAAGGAGGAATCACCCTCGAAAACCATGACCGATTAGCTACACTACAGAGTTATTATCTGGAGTGCTATTCGAGGTATCACCCTCGGCACTCGATAGTAGCTCTGCAGAGCTGAACAACAAAGGGGGTGTGATGTGATGTGTGGGGCTCTGGACATCGATCATGTCGATTGAGTTATTATTCATCAAGCCGGGGCAACTAGGACAAAGTGGGAGCCACTGGTGGATCACTAACCAACCTATACTAAGTAGTTTAGGATAAGCAGGTAAGGTACAATGAGTAGGTTACAAAAGCAGGCTATGCATCAGAATAGGAGCAATCAATAACAGTAGCAAAATCCAATGCAAGCATGAGAGAGAATGGAATGGATGATATCGGAATGATAAAGGGGGGTTTGCTTGCCTGAAAGCTCTACTGAAAAGGAAGGAGGGTCGTCGGTGACGTAGTCAATCACAGGGACATCAGCAGCAGTCTCGGGGTCTACTGGAGAGAAGAGTGGGAAGAAACAGTAAATACAAAGAACACAAATGCAAAACTAAGCATGACAAGACAATAAGCAGAGCTAGGAGTGTTCTAACGCAGTGCAACACGATACCGGCGAAGGGGGGCAACTTCTGGGAATGTTTTCCCAAAGTTTCGCATTTTTGGACAGATGAAACGGAGGGGGACGGTTGCATGTTTGCTATGCTAGGGGCACATGACAGATGAACGGAGAGCGTATTCGGATTCGTCATATTTTCCTGAGCAACTTTCATGTATAAAGCTTTTTCATCCGAGTTACGGATTATTTTCTATGAATTTCCAAAGTTTTTTAAACATATTGTGAAAATTGATGAAATTCCAGTGTGTGATAATTCCTTAGTTTTAAACATCACTTAGCTGTTTTCATAAGGCTACAACTATTGCTCTGTATATCCTATGGGTTAGTGCCTTATATCAATATTGATCACTCTCCTGTGATCTACAAGATAGTATCAATTGCATCTCTGTTAGAGTCCAATAGCTTGCTCCAAACTTTGTTTGAAAAGTGCCACTGGATATTAATTCGAGAAACTGTTATAATTTACAAAATTTGTTGGATGATTGCCATTGATCTATAGTTCTAATGGAGACACTTCCTATAGGTGTTTTACTCTACAATAAGAGTACTATCAGGATATTCCCTCTGATGCCATGAAAGATTCCTGTAGCTTGTTCATTTCTAGCTCTAAAGTAGCTATGGCGATATCTCTGTTTTTCAGTTTTTTCAGTTAACAGAACATTGCATTTTGTGATTTTGATAGGATTTAATCCATGCACCAAATGGATTTATTCCAGTGGGGTGAAATGGAGTTTGTCAAGTATACTTTCTACTCATAGTAATTTTAATATTGTTAGTAGTCATTTAGGCGCTGTTTAGGGACTGTCTAGAGGGTTAGTCATTGTAGATTTAGAAAAGCTAGCAACATCTACAGTAGCAAGCAGCAGTACAGTAGAGCAGGAGCAAGCGGGCGGGGGCGCTGTAGCAGGGGAGGCAAGGCCGTGCGCGGGGCGACGGTGAGGCGAAGCGTGCGGCACAGGCGACAGGGGGCGCGGGCGTGCGCGAGGCAGACGGGCGCGCGTACGCGCAGGCGCGGCTGGGGTGCTCCGGCAGGCGCGCACAGGAACCGCCGGCGATAGCGACAGCCAGCAGAGCAGCTGCTTGCTGTAGCAGCAACAACAACAGTCAGGGCAAGTAGCAGTAGCTATAGCATCAGGTAGCAGGAGCGGCAGCTAGCAGTGGCAACGCAAAGCATTAGCACTAGCGGCTGCAGCAGCAAAGCAAAGGCAGCAGCAAGGACGAAGAGTAGTGGCAGGATGCATGCGTGTGCGCGTACGCATACGCGGGAACTCGAACGAGCTCGGGGATGATGGCTACGGCAACAGATCGAGAGGGCAAGCAGGGGGAATGGGGAGGAGCTCATAGTGCGTCCTTGGCGTGCTCAAGGAGGGTCGGGGTGGACCGGAGTGACCTCAACGACGGTGAGGTGGTGATGGTCGGACAAAGACGACGTCAGCTCGAGGGTGTCCCGCCTTGAGCTGGTCCTCGGAACGGACGAAGCCGGCCGTGGCTGACGTCCTGGATGTGCTCCCACACGCCAGAGACGACAGTGGCCACGACGATGACGGCGAGGGGCGCCGGGCCCGAGTGGCAGAGGGAGAGGGGGCGCGAGGGGATAGGGGTTAGGGTTCCAGGGGGAAGAAGGGGGCGCCGGGGTCGGCTAAACAGGAGGGAGGGGGCGCGATGGTCGCCACCACGGCCATGGCACTGTGGATGGCCGCCACGGCAACCCCTCGTCCCTGTAGCAGAAGGGACGAGCAGGGGGTGCGGCTAGGCCGGCTTGGCCAGCTGGCTTGCTCAGCCAACTGGGCCAAGTAGCCCAGAGGGGGGGTTTCTTTATGTTCTTTTGTTTTTTATTTTTCTTTTATTTATTTTATGTTTAATAGTGTTCTATTTTATTTTCTATATATTTTAGTTTTATAAAATATCTAAACAACACCTAATTTAATGTTACTAAATATGCTACTGCCATAAAAAGTTTGGCACTAAACAAAAAAGTTTGTAATCTTATAATTTATTAAAGGCATTTAATTAATTATTTCTGCCACTGTTTTATTTATTTTTGAGCATTTAAACATTTTATAAAAATATGGTTTCTTTACCAGAAATATCCATGATTTATTTGCCACAGTTTTTATTTTTTTAGTTTTGACATTTGAAAGCTTTTAGATTTTGACTTTAATTTTAAATTTGAATTTGAACCGGATTGAATCTAAGCGGGATTTAGCAATAGTAAAAGCGATGATACGACATCATTAGCAGGGGATTACTGTAGCTTAATTATCCGGGCATCAGAATTCTCCTCTACTACTAGAAATCTCATCCCGAGATTTAGGAGGTAGAAGGAGACAGTGTGAGGTATTCATCACGAAGACGATCCTCACGTCCCCAAATGGCTTCATCTTCAGAAGGATTTGACCACGGAATTGAAGAATTTGATAGCCGTCAGACAGGTGCGATGTTCAGCTTCAACGAGAACTCGGATCAGATGCTCTCTATAAATGAGATCATCTTGCAGGGGTTGAGCTTTATAAGCCATGTGGCTGTTACAATAAGACTTGCAACTGAGGGCATCGGCCATGACATTAGCCTTGCCAGGGGTATAAGAAATACCGTAGTCATAGTCTGTGATTGTTTCCATACATCGCTGCTAATGGAGATCCAGATCTAGCTGAGTAATCAAATACTTCAGACATTGATGATCGGTGAAGATCTCGCAACGATTACCGAGAAGGTAATGTTGCCACTAGTTTAGTGCAAATTTAACTACAGCAAGTTCAAGGTCATGGACTGGGTAGTTCTATTGGAAAGAGATCCTGGAATTCATAAACGACCAGAGCGTTTTCAATTCTCACAAGAGGAGAAGCGTTTAACGCATTCAAGGAATAAATCTGTGCTTCAGCATTTCGAACAAGATGAGCATGGTAGCTTCCAATCTCATTAGAAGGATGTAGTAGATGGACGATTTTAGTGGCACAGATGATAGAAGCGGTATGTGTTTTCAACCATTCCATTCCCAGAATGAGGTCGATATTGGATGACTTCAAAACAAGGGGGGAAACATGGAATCCCAACCTTTCGAGTTCAACTGGGACGTTGGGACTAACCATGGTGGTTCGACACTGGCCCGCGGAAGGCGGCTTGGAATTCCGGCCAAGTGATGGCGGTTCCAATAGGTAAGGAACGCATGTGGCTGTCCCACCATTGAGCAGCGGGACCTTTCAGGTAATTGGCCGTGAAGGTGACATAGTTGGCAGGGGTTACATCAGCAGACTCCCACTCGAAAGTGATGTCATGGAGCTAGTCATCAGCATCAAGGGGCTGAGTTGAGCTGCGGTAGATGACAGGGTTGAGACGCGCAAAGTCTTACAGTCACTGGGGCTGGTTGTTGATTCATATTGGAACGCGGGAACTGAGTCATGACTCCTTCCATGAACTGGCGATTCAGCATCAAACTGTTGTATCATTGTGGCAATATAGGGTGAAGGTGGAGGATCCTCAGCCATCCTGCTAAAAACAACAGGGAGCAGTTTAACAAGGGGTGGAGCAAGTGTATGAAGTATTTCATGAGGTAATCTAAACAATGAGCAAAGGCACAGTATGTACAAGGCAGTAGTCATTGAAGACATACAGATACATATACAGAGCCAATTACACGTTGTTCGTATGAGTTCGGACAAGAGAAACATCATAGACATACTAGGTGACACGCATGCACGCGATGGAGGTATACAACAGTGGGACATAGCAAAGGCTACATCAGCGTCGGAGAAAACTGCTGGAGCGAGGAATCTGTAAGGGATGACGCAGGGTGCCCTCGATAAAAGGATCCTGCGGTCAGTGAACATTGTGAAGCAGATCTCGGCCCTTAATTCAAGAAAGGGGTAATACAAATCTCCGGGTGGATGTGATCACGAGATCCTAATATTAGACTTAGCAAAATCATTTAACCCGAATAGAAGAGAGATCAGAGTCCCAGAGAATAGACGAGGAGTAAAAGATCCCAATACCACCCATTGGCGACGTGGGCCCGTAAGCCGCACAACATGTTAGTAAAACAGTTTTTCAAAGACTAGACTCAACTTTGGCCAAGAAGTTGGAAAGGGGGTTCCTACAGGCAGTCGGCTCTGATACCAACTTGTGACACCTCCGACTCGACCGTACACTAATCATACACGCAAACATGTACGATCAAGATCAGGGACTCACGGGAAGATATCACAACACAACTCTACACACAAATAAAGGTCATACAAGCTTCATATTACAAGCCATGGGCCTCGAGGGAACGAATACAGAAGCTCGAATACAAACGAGTAAGCAGAAGCAACAATATCTGAGTACAGACATAAGTTAAACAAGTTTGGCCTTAAGAAGGCTAGCACAAAAGTAGCACGATCGAAGAGGCAAGGCCTCCTGCCTGGGACCTCCTAACTACTCTTGGTCGTCGACGGTCTCCACGTAGTAGTAGGCTCCGTCGGCGTAGTAGTAGTCGTCGGGGGTGGCATCTGGCTCTTGGGATCCACCAGCTGGTTGTAACAACCAGAAAGAAGAAAGAAGGGGGGAAAGGGATAGCAAAGCAACCGTGAGTACTCATCCAAAGGACTCGCAAGCATCAGATCTATATTATGCATTGGTATCAAATGAAAGGTTGTATCTGTGGATTATACTGCAGAATGCCATAATAGAAGGGAATGCCTAGCCTATCGAAGACTAGCGTCTTCAAGCATCTTGCAGCATTCAAAAGAGTACAGAATAGCATTTTAATTAACAAGCATGTTGTAGCATTAACGCCCAGAGATCCTTCCTCGACTCCCTGCAAGAAACAATCTTGGAGCCAACAGATCCATCACATATCTCAAGTATCCAGTTCTAGTTGTAATAGATTGGGATACAACTCCGAGCGTCCATTACCATGGAGACGGCTATTCAAATAGATAAACTTCCCTACAGGGGTGCACCACATTTCCCAACACGCTTGATTACTCTGGCCGGAATCACTTTCCTGGGTCAATGCCCGACCTAGGACGATCAATACGTCGCAGCCCTACCTAGGCTCAGCACAGAGGTCCCCGTCAGTCTACATCCTAAGCACTCCATGGTCTTGGGCCCATCACCCATTGCACTCCAGGTCGTTGTGTGCAGGGTGGATACCAGCGCCACCTGGATGGTCGGCATGATCCGACCATGCCACAATGCTGAACTGGACGTCTGACAAAGCTTCGGCTGATACTACGACGCCGAGTGCCCATAACTTTTCCTCCATGGTGGTTAGTGCGTATACGCCAGTGGCCAACTCAGAACAAATACCCAAACTTGTTAGTGCATTAACAATTAAAGGTGATGGCTATCGGGACAAGTTTGGAGCTACCACCCCCTCCCGGTTGATACCGCTAAACAGTCTGCCGCCACCGTAACATCTCGCGGGTGCTCTCCGGGCCCGCCCGACTTTCACAGGTATCTCTCTGCGGGTGCTCACTGGGCCCGCCCGACTTTCACAAAGATCTAAAGTAAAGTCAGAGTAACTATGTGTCCAAAACACCAATAAGGAAAACCTGAGGAAGCACCCTCGACAGATTCCACTCGATGTAATCGTCAAGGTGAACATAGGAGGATTCACCCTCGAGGTCCACACTTGAGGGGTTGCACGACAGAGTCGCCATCGGGAGTGGTGAAGGAGGAATCACCCTCGAAAACCATGACCGATTAGCTACACTACAGAGTTATCATCTGGAGTGTTATTCGAGGTATCACCCGCGGCACTCGATAGTAGCTCTGCAGAGCCAAGCAACAAAGAGGTGTGATGTGATGTATCGGGCTCTGGACGTCGATCACGTCGATCGAATCATCGGTCATCAAGCCAGGGCAACTGGGACAAAGTGGGGGCCACCGATGGATCACTAACCAACCTATACTAAGCAGTTTAGGATAAGCAGGTAAGGTACAATGAGCAGGTTACAAAAGCAGGCTATGCATCAGAATAGGAGCAATCAATAACACTAGCAAAATCTAATGCAAGCATGAGAGAGAATGGAATGGGAGATATCGGAATGATAAAGGGGGGTTTGCTTGCCTGGAAGCTCTGCTGAAAAGGAAGGAGGGTCATCGGTGACGTAGTCAATCACAGGGGCATCAGCAGCGGTCTCGAGGTCTATCGGAGAGAAGAGGGGGAAGAAACAGTAAATACAAAGAACACAAATGCAACACTAAGCATGAGAAGACAATAAGCAGAGCTAGGAGTGTTCTAACGCAGTGCAACACAATACCGGCGAAGGGGGGAAACTTTTGGGAATGTTTTCCCGAAGTTTGACATTTTTGGACAGATGAAACGAAGGGGGACAGTTGCATGTTCGCTATGCCAGGGGCACGTGACAGATGAACGGAGAGCGTATTCGGATTCGTCATATTTTCCTGAGCAACTTTCATGTATAATGCTTTTTCATCCGAGTTACAGATTATTTTCTATGAATTTCCAAAGTTTTTTAAACATATTGTGAAAATTGCTGAAATTCTGCAGTGTCCGAGAATTCCTCAGTTTTAAACATCACTTAGCTGTTTTCATAAGGCTACAACTATTGTTCTGTACATCCTATGGGTTAGTGCCTTATATCAATATTGATCACTCTCCTGTGATCTACAAGATAGTATCAATTGTATCTCTACTAGAGTCCAATAGCTTGCTCCAAACTTTGTTTGAAAAGTGCCACTTGATATTAATTCCAAAAATTGTTATAATTTACAAACTTTGTTGGATGATTGCCATTGATCTATAGTTCTAATGGAGACACTTCCTATAAGTGTTTTACTGTAAAATAAGAGTACTATCAGGATACACCGTCTGATGCCATGAAAGATTCTTGTAGCTTGTTCATTTCTAGCTCTAAAGTAGCTATGGCAGTATCTCTGTTTTTCAGTTTTTTCCAGTTAACAGAACATTGCATTTTGTGATTTTGATAGGATTTAATCCATGCACCAAATGGATTTATTCCAGTGGGATGAAATGGAGTTTATCAAGTATACTTTATACTCATATTAATTTTGCTATTGTTAGTAGTCGTTTAGGCGCTGTTTAGGGACTGTCTAGAGGGTTAGTCGTTATAGATTTAGAAAAGCTAGCAACATCTACAGTAGCAAGCAGCAGTACAGTAGAGCAGGAGCAAGCGGGCGGGGGCGCTGCAGCAGGGGAGGCAAGGCCGTGCGCGGGGCGACGGCGAGGTGAAGCGTGTGGCGCAGGTGACAGGGGGCGCGGGCGTGCGCGAGGCAGACGGGCGCGCGTACGCGTGGGCGCGGCTGGGGTGCTCCGGCAGGCGCGCACAGGAACCGCCGGCGATAGCGACAGCCAGCAGAGCAACTGCTTGCGGCAGCAGCAACAGCAACAGTCAGGGCAAGTAGCAGTATCAGTAGCATCAGATAGCATGAGCGGCAGCTAGCAGCGGCAACGCAAAGCATTAGCACTAGCGGCTGCAGCAGCAAAGCGAAGGTAGCAGCAAGGACGGAGAGCAGTGGCAGGATGCATGCACGTACGCGTACGCGGGAACTCGGACGAGCTCGGGGATGATGGCTACGGCAACGGATCGAGAGGGAAAGCAGGGGGGAATGGGGAGGAGCTCACAGTGCGTCCTTGACGTGCTCAGGGAGGGTCGGGGTGGACCGGAGCGACTGCAACGACGGTGAGGTGGTGACGGACAGACGAAGAGGACGAAGACGACGTCAGCTCAAGGGCGTTCGGGCTTGAGCTGGTCCCCGGAACGGATGAAGCCGGCCGTGGTGGACCTCCTGGACGTGCTCCTGCACGCCGGAGAGGATGGTGGCTCCAACGATGAAGGCGAGGGGCGTCGGGCATGAGTGGCAGAGGGAGAGGGGGGCACGAGGGGATAGGGGTTAGGGTTCCAGGGCAAAAGGGGGGCGCCGGGGTCGGCTAAATAGGCGGGAGGGGGGCGCTGATGGTCGCCACCGCGGCCATGGCGCCGTGGATGGCCGCCACGACAACCCCTAGTCCCTGTAGCGGAGGGGACAAGCGGGGGGTGCGGCTGGGCCAGCCTGGCCAGCTGGGTTGCCCAGCCAACTGGGCCAAGTAGCCCAGAGGAGGGGGGGTTTCTTTATGTGCTTTTGTCCTTTGTTTTTCTTTTATTTCTTTTATGTTTAATAGTGTTCTATTTTATTTTCTATATATTTTAGTTTTATAAAATATCTAAACAGCACCTAATTTAATGTTACTAAATATGCTACTGCCATAAAAAGTTTGGCACTAAACAAAATAGTTTGTAATCTTATAATTTATGAAAGACATTTAATTAATTGTTTCTGCCACTTTTTTATTTATTTTTGAGCATTTAAACATTTTATAAAAATTTGGTTTCTTTACCATAAAGATCCATGATTTATTTGCCCCAGTTTGTACTTTTTAGTTTTGACATTTGAAAGCTTTTAGCTTTTGACTTTAATTTTAAATTTGAATTTGAACCGGATTGAATCTAGGCGGGATTTAGCAACAGTAAAAGCGATGACACGGCATCATTACCAGGGGATTACTGTAGCTGAATTATCCAGGCGTCACGCAAGCCCTGCTGGGGCCCTTTCGGCCATGGTAGCCGCAGGCTCCAGGACGCCGGTCCCAGGCCGGACCAGCGCGTTGGTGAGCTGTGGCACCTTGCTCAGGAGCGGGGCTCTAACCGATGCTCAAGCCGTGCTTGATCGGCTCGGGGCAGACCTCTGGGATGCCGAGGGGCGCCTCGCTAAGGAGCGCTTGAAGCTCGCGGCCGGGTGGCACCAGCTTGACGCCACCTCCAACGCGGCCCAGAGCCAGACTGAGGCTGCCATTGCGTAAAGCGAGGAGGAGGCCACCGAGGCGAATGCCGCTCGAGAGGCCGCACTTGCTGAGGCCGAGGCAGCCACCAAGCATCGTGCGGAGGCGGAGGCCAGCTTGAAGGCGATCCAGGACGGGCGGGTTGCAGATGCAGAATGGCTCCAGCTACAGGAGGACGATCTCAAGGCTCGTGAGGCAAGGCTCACGACCCGCGAGTCGGACCTGGGGCGGCGATGACCGAGCATGCCAAGAAACATGAGGTCCTGGAGGCCTTGAAGCGCCAGGTGGCCGACGCGCAGGAATCTCACGCGAAGCATGTCATCGAGGTCAACGCTCAGCTGGACGCCAAGGAGAAGAAGATCCAAATGGATCCCGATGCGAGGGCGACAACGGACCGTGTCACCCACTCATCCCTTAAGCTTAGGGCCCATGAGGCCCTAAGTTCCATATGCCGGGAGAGGTTTGAGGCCCCCCTCATAGCTTGCGATGCCGGCTATGCCCATCTCTCCACCTAGCTTGTGGAGCAGCTCGAGGGCGGGGCCCGGAAGATGGATGGCATCCTGGAGGAGGAGTGCTATGATCTCTTCTTCGTGGCAGCGACTCATTTCGTTAGCCATATCCTTCACCGCGATCCCTCCTTTGACTTCGGCAAGGTTATAGGCCCCGTTCCCGAAGAGTCCTGTGACGGCCTTGCGGAGGCCGTGGAAAGTCATGTCAGCGCCCTGCTTGGGAAGTTCTATTGTAGTGGCGATGAGGGACCCGGCAAATCTGCGACGGACGCCGGCAATAGGGGCGGTGATGCCTCTTCTTAAGACTTTTCCTTTACCTAGCCTATAATGGACTGAAGCTTCCTCGCGGAGGCATGAGACGATGGTTTTATTTGCTTCAACATTTAATGCTTGTAATGAATGTTTGCGATCATGTGAGGTTTCCTTCCGTACTTGTTTTTCATGTCACCTGCTTTGGTGCTATACGTCGACAGGGCCCAACCCCATGAAGGCCTCAGCCATTGCTGGGATTTCAGGTCGTGATGCCTAGACACGGCCAGGAGGTGAGGGGCTCTGGGAGCTAGTGAAGACTCCTGAGGCGCGATGCTCAGGAGTCCCCCCATGCCGCGCAAGCAGGCCGCGCGAGGGGAAATGTTAGCATAGGTGAGGATGCACCCCTAGGTGCCCAAACTTAACCTTCTGTGATGCCGGCAGTCCGTTGCTTGCATAAAAGTCTCATTTGGGCGACGCGCACTTGCGAGCTTGCGCATGGGCGTTACGCGAGGAGACCAGACACAAAGGACCTTGGTGGGGTGACGTGCATGGGAGCAAGCCCAGCACGCTAGAGCCCGATACCTTGGGTTTCTCGGTGCTGCTGGGACTGACCCAAGTGCAGACACCATGTCCAGCCCCCACTCACGTCACGCACAGGAGGGAGCCGCAAGCGCGTTCCGTAGAAAGAGGCAAGCATCTACGGTGCATGGCACGGGTTATCAAGAGGTTGGTGTGGCCCGCGGGGCACTCTCGGTTGACTATCCACCAGCGCGGAGCATGGGGCTTCCACTTGGGCGTGGGCATGATCATATATTGGTCGATCTGCCAGCACGGGGCATGGGGCTTCCACTAGGGCATGGGCATGGTCGTAGTTCGACCGTTCCACCAGCGTGGAGCATGGGGCTTCCACTGGGGTGTGGGAAGGAGCTCTATTCGAGAGTCTCTGGGGCGTGTATAGCCCTATTTTGTTCGTACGCATGACAGGCACGGCAGAACTTGCGGTGGTGTTGGATGCTCATGAACCAGCACGGGTCTCAGGACATCCTTCCTCAATCCTCAGGCGGTTTGCACCTAGCTCTCGATGTAGCCGCGTGCTCATGCAACCTGTGACATGGGGGCGACCTGCACCAGATGGCTGTCCCAGGGCCATTGCATGAAAAGGTCAGACACCAAAGACCTAAAGGAGGTGACGTGTACGGGCCTGGCCCAGCTGACAGAGCTCGGTCACTTGGATTTAGCAACGCTACAGGGATGAACCCAAGCACAGACGCTGAGCCAAGTTTTCCCATGGAATGATCAGGGGAAGAGCCGCCCGACGCACGGAGCCCGTGCTGGCGACACACCAAACTCGAAGTTATACAGACCAGGACACACCCTTACTCGTCTGCTTGTGATGGTCCCATGAGAGGGCGGGACACCAAGGACCTCTGGAGGTGACGTGCACGGGAGCTGGCCCGTGAGACAGAGCTCGGTCGCTTGGGTTCATCAGCGCTGCAGGGACGGACCCGAGCACAGACACCGTGTCCAGCCCCCAGTCATGGAACGGTTAAGAGCAGAGTCGCGAGGGCGTGGTGACTTCCATGGTGTAGAGCACCAACCACGCAATTTAAGCCGGCAAGATAACTTCCTCAAAGCATAACCAAATCCGGTACATGACCAAAAACGACGTGGTTGCAGGGGCGGACCCTGACCAGCCTGAGGATGATGCAGCCCAAGGGGCGCCCTCAATTTGAAAAAACCAAAAAGTCACCTGGCAATCATGCTGCTGCGGGAACATCGGGGTAGTCGGCGAAGCGCGCCGCGAAGGTTCGCCTTTCAGGGACCGGTTGGCTCCTGAGGCCTTGGAGGCTCGCGAGGAGCTGAAGCCTCACGAGACACCATCGCGAGCTGCGCAAACCTTTCGGAGGTAGCGCCGATGTTCGGTAGGCCGAAGGGCATGCAGATGTAGTTGGTGGGGATGCCCCCGCTCCGGTAGACGTGAGACGGCCAGAAGATGTCATGGGTGCCGGCCCTGTTGAGGCCCACGATGTCGACACACACGTGTAGCTCGCCGCCCACATCAGGAGCAGCAGCTGAATTGACGGGGCACGCGGGGTGACGCTCGCCGCGCATGGCCCGTGCTTCCTGCAGCTTGTGGATCTCCTGGTGATGAAATCATGTCCTCCTGGCACCTGGCGCCTTGCTCCTTGCTTGCGAGGGAGCGCGTCAAATCACGCCTCCAAGTGGTGCCCGAGCACCTCCCTCGTCACACTGTTCAGGTCAGATGCTCTCCAGGCGGAAGCCCCAGAGCCTGCCCTGAGGGGGGCGTCGAGCTTGCCTTCCTATGCGGGAGGAAGGCACGCCCCGGCAGCAGGGGCGGAGCCCTTGGTGTCACCGCCACCCGACTGCTTCTTTGCTAAGGGAAGTTCTTGGGGAGGAGTTGTTTCTTCTTTGCAGCAACGTTCTCGCTGTTGGAGTTCCCAGCTGCAGTGGCCTAGTAGGCAAGCTAAAGGGAGCAAACCGCGTCTTTCTCGTCAAAGGCGACGGTGATGACGCCGCTATAGCTAGGAATCTTTAGGACATTGTAGCCGTGGTGGGTGGCTGCCATGAACTTGGCGAGCGCGGGGTATCCCAGGATGGCGTTGTACGGGAGGCCGATGTGAGCCACATCGAAGTCGATGGGCTCAGTGTGGTAGTTGTCGCGGGTGCCGAAGGTGACTCGAAGGTGCACCTTCCCCAGGGGAGTGGTCGATCCATCTATCACCCCGAAGAAGGGCCTGGTCGGCATTATCTGGTCGTAGGGCACTTGGAGCGTCTCGAAGGTCATGATGGGGATCACATTAAGGCCAGCACCTCCGTCGATGAGGGTCTTGGTAACGGCAACATTGCTGATGGTGGGGGTGCATAGCATGGGAAGCGTGCCGGCGGTGGCTTCCGATTTGGGGTAGTCTCGGGAATCAAAGGTGATGGCGCACTTTGGCCACGCGCGAGGCCATGGAACCCTTGGCTTGGGTTGTGTGGCGTTTACCCCACAAAAGAGCTACTTGGAGTGGCAGTTGGAAGCGGGTGCCTGAGACCCGCTGAGGATGCACCTGCCCGCATGGGGCCCCTGGAACATGAAGCATGAGGGAAATCGGTCGCGGAGCTCGTCCCAGGAGAAGACCGAAGCCCCCGGAAGGCTATGGTGCCAGGAGCGCGGGGCGCCTGCGAGGGCCAGTGGGAACCAGTTTGCCATAGCCTTGCCATCGCCGCCCACCGCCAAGATGCTCTTAGTATAGAGCCGAAGAAACTCCAGGGGTTCGGTGGCACCATCGTAGCGCGGGGGCAGCTCCGGCTTGAACCTCGTCGTCCAGTCCACCCGGCGCAGCTCGACGGTGAGGGCCAGGCAACCCGCGGCGCTGAGGAAAGCGGCGGGATCGGTGGCAACGGCCGTGGGCCTGGTGGAGCCGCAATGGTTGTTGCGTCCACCGGGCTCCGTCTGGGCAATGAGAGCCGCCTGGCGCTTGGCGCGAACACGACGGGTGTCGGCCAAGGAGTTAGTGCAGCAAGAACCGGAGCGACGCGGAAGAACTGCAGCACACCCCTACCTGGCACGCCAAATGTCGGAATCGGAGCTCCGGGGAACCAAGAAAGGTTTGAAATATGTGGTGTGCTCGCTAAACCTTGCTAAGCCTTGCCTCACGATCCACAACCTCATGGCGATGCTCCGGCGTGCTTGAGCGAGAGGAAAGATGAACAACAAACACGGCAGTTTACCCAGGTTCGGGCCACCTTGCGGTGTAAGCCCCTACTCCTGCTTTGTGGTTGGATTGCCTCGCAAGGGAGGATGAACGTAAAAAGGGTGAGCGGCCTTGGGAGGCTTCAGGAGTCGATCACTATCTACGGTGGCGCCCTGCCCATACTTATACTGGCCTTGGTCCTCTTCCCCCGAAAACACACGGTGGGAAGGGTGGCCACAACCGCCAATTTTGAAGGGGGACAGGGGTACAGTTTATCCTAATTAAAGGTGGTCTTCTGTTGCGAAAGCCTCCTGCCATGACGCGCCGGTGGGCTCGGTGATGACCTTCGTCCAAACGAGCCCGTCGTCCTGGTCTTCTAGCACCAAAGTGGCAACCTTTGGGGATTGCTTTGGGAACCGGTGTGCTGTCCATGCTCCCTTAGCATGAAAGAGGAAAGCCTCCTCATCCGCGTGTGCTGGCGCCCCTCTGGCTCCTCTCGTCGCCACGCGCGTCACCCACATGAAGACGCAGAGCCGCTACATGATCCTTGATTTGCACGCCTACGCGAGGGGCCTCGGGAGGCAGCCTCGGGAAGCCGCCTCGCGAGAGGGCTTCATGAGGTTCTTGATGACGCTTGAAGACGCACTCCTCGTGAGGTGAGGCCCTTGCGAGGGTCCTGCTCTTGAGGCCCCGGTGGTGGGCCAGCTTGGGCCTTCTGGTGGCACCGCACCCTAGGCTGCAGGTCGACGGGCCTGGGTACCCCCAGTCCCATGAGCTCGACACAATACATGAGTGTGAGCCATGGATATAGCACTATGGGTTGAATAGAATATGATGTTGGAGGTTGTGTGGAGAAGACAAAAAAGAGAAAGTCTCATATTGACGAGGCTAATCAATGGGCTATGGAGATGCCCAACAATTGATGTCAATGCAAGGAGTAGGGATTGCCATGCAACAGATGCACTAGAACTATAAGTGTATGAAAGCTCAAAAGAACACTAAGTGGGTGTGCATCCAACTTGCTTGCTCATTAAGACCTAGGGCATTTGAGGAAGCCCATCATTGGAATATACAAGCCAAGTTCTATGATGAAAAATTCCCACTAGTAATAGGAGAATATCCATCATGAAGAACATGGTGCTACTTTGAAGCACAAGTGTGGAAAAAGGATAGTAACATTGTCCCTTCTCTCTTTTTCTATCATTTTTTTATATATTTTTTCTTTTTTTTTGTTGGGCACATCGACCTCTTTTTTCTTGGGCACTTTTTGGCCTCCCTTTTTTTCGTCCAGAGTCTCATCGCGACTTGTGGGGGAATCATAGTCTCCATCATCCTTTCCTCACATGGGACAATGCTCTAATAATGATGATCATCACACTTTTATTTACTTACAACTCAAGAATTACAACTCGATACTAGAACAAAAATATGACTCTATATGAATGCTTCTGTCGGAGTACCGGTATGTGCAATGATATAGCGTAGCAAAGATATCAAAAAAATGGACAAGCCATGAAAACATCATGCTAGCTATCTTACGATCATGCAAAGCAATATGACAATGATGGTATGTGTCATAATAAAACGGAACGGTGGAAGTTGCATGGCAATATATCTCAGAATGGCTAAGGAAATGCCATAATAGGTAGGTATGGTGGCTGTTTTGAGGAAGATATAAGGAGGTTTATGTGTGAAAGAGCGTATCATATCACGGGGTTTGGATGCGCCGGCGAAGTTTGCACCACAACTCAAGGTGAGAAAGGGCAATGCACGGTACCGAAGAGGCTAGCAAAGTGCGGAAAGGTGAGAGTGTGTATAATCCATGGACTCAACATTAGTCATAAAGAACTCACAAACTTATTGCAAAATTTTATTAGCCCTCAAAGCAAAGTACTACTACGCATGCTCCTAGGGGGATAGATTGGTAGGAAAAGACCATCGCTCGTCCACGACCGCCACTCATAATGAAGACAATAAAAAATAAATCATGCTCCAATTTCATCGCATAACGAGAGACCATACGTGCATTCTTCGGGAATCACAAACCTTAACACAAATATTCTTACTAAACCACAATTACTCACTAGCATGACTCTAATATCACCATCTTTATATCTCAAAACAAATGCAAGGAATCAAACTTCTCATATATTCAATGATCTTCATGAAAGTTTTTATTATATCCTTCTTGAATACCTTATCATATTAGGACTAAATTCTTAACTTAAGAAAACTGCCATACTATTTATAAGACTCTCAAAATAATATAAGTGAAGCATGAGAGTTCATCAATTTCTTCAAAATATAACCGCCGCCGTGCTCTAAAAGATATAAGTGAAGCACTAGAGCAACTACCTAGCTCAAAAAATATAATTGAAGCACAAAGAGTATTCTAATAAATTCATGATTAATATGTGTCCCTCTCAAAAGGTGTGTCCAGCAAGGATGATTGTGGCAAACTAAAAATCATATACTCATATAATAAAAGATGCTCCAAGCAAAACACATATCATGTGGTGACTAAAACTATAACCTCAAGTAATTTACTGATATATTGAAGACAAAAGAGGGGATGGCATCCGGGGCATCCCCAAGCTTAGACGCTTGGTTGTCCTTGAATATTACCTTGGGTTTCCTTAGGCATCCCCAAGCTTAGGCTCTTGCCACTCCTTATTACTTAGCCCATCGAAACTTCACCCAAAACATGAAAACTTCACAACACAAAACTCAACAGAAAACTCGTAAGATCCATTAGTATAATAAAACAAATCTCCACTTTTAGGTACTGTTGTAAACTCATTCCAATTTTATATTTGCATTATATCTACTGTATTCTAACTTCACCATGGTTCATACCCCTCGATACAACCCATAGATTCATCAAAACAAGCGAACAACACAATGAAAACAGAATCTGTCAAAAACATAATAGTCTGTAGAAACCTGAATTAAGCTCATACTTCTGTAACTCCAAAATTTCTAAAACTTAGGTCGACGTAGGAAATATTTATATCAATCTTGTGTAAACAAATTCAGAATTTTTGCACGTTCCAGCGAATTTTAACAATTCTGCTACTGGACGCAAAAGTTTCTGTTTTTTCTCAGAATCAAATCAACGATCTTCCAAATCATCCCACAGGTCTTACTTGGCACAAACACTAACTAAAATAGTAAAACACAATCATAGCAGAAGTATAATTGCATAAACACATAAAAACATAAAATAAAAATATTGGGTTGTCTCCCAATAAGCGCTTTTCTTTAAAGCCTTTTAGCTAGGAATTTATAATTTTAATGATGCTCGCATGAAAGACAAAAAATTGAAGCACAAAGAGAGCATCATATATCATGTGAAAATCAATTTTAAGTCTAACATACTTCCTATGCATAGGCATTTTATAAGCAAAGAAATTATGAAAACTAGCAAAAACTAGCATATGCAAGGAAGAAGAATAAAACATTGACAATCTCAACATGAAGAGAGGTAATTTAGTAACATGAAAAATTCTACAACCATATTTCCCTCTCTCATAATAATTACATGTGGGATCATATTCCAATTCAATAATATAGCTATCACATAACATATCCTCTACATGATCCACATGCATGCAAAGTTGACACTCTTCCAAAATAGTGGGATTATCATCAAATAAAGTCATGACCTCTCCAAGCCCACTTTTGTCAAAAAAATCATAAGATTGAACACTCTCCAAATATGTGGAATTATTTTTACCTAAAGTTGACGCTCTTCCAAACCCACTTTCAATATTATTGCAAACATATTCATCATGAGGCTTCAATAAATTTTCAAGATCATAAGAAGAATCACCCTAATCATGATCATTACAATAAGTAGTGGACATAGCAAAATTAGCATCCCCAAGCTTGGTGTTTTGCATATCATTAACACAATTGACATTAATAGAATTTATAGTAACATCATTGCAATCATGCTTTTCATTCAAGGAGCTATCAAGTGTGGGTGCAATAGCAATAATTTCATGTTTAACATAAGGAACTATAGCAAGTTCATCTCCATAAGCATAATAAATATTGGCATCATGGCCATAAGAATAGCAAGCATCATGTTTATCAATAAGGGATAATTCAGTTAAATCAACGGAATCATAATTATCTATAGATTCATGCACATCATTATTTTCTTCCAAAGCAGAAGACATTCTCTTAATAAATTCTTTAACATAGGCATTATGAGCATAGTTTTCATAGCAATATTTAAGTATGTCAAAATTTTCAGATTCGTAGAGAGTAATATCATATTTTTCAATCAAATAAGCAACTTCATAAGCACCCTTAAAAGCAACAAATTCTTCAATTTGTTCGATATCATAGTAACTATAAACACCTTTTGTGGCACCCCGATCTGCATGGAGCAGGGGCCCTTCGCACGTCAGCCCAGGATAACACCTGACACACAACAGGTACATGATACAGCATTCCAGGTACAAAATATTCATCATATACATGACATAGAGCATTACATCATTGATGAATAAAATGAATGCCATACCTCTAAGGCTATCTAAATGGCGGCGGAAGTCTTGGTTTGGTGGCTTGACAACTCTGGCTGGGCTGCACAACTCACAAGACTAGCAAGGTTATGGCCTAGTGCGACAAGTCTTCTCCTACAATCTGGCCATGTGCAAGGCCAGGTGAGTACTTTGAATGTACTCGCAAGACAACCAAATACATAGCATCCAAACAAGCAGATGACAAAGCAAGTACCGAGCGCATGCAAGAATTTACCTCATAACAATAACTAAGCATGGCATGATATTAACAAGGCACATGGATCAAACTAAGCATTGACATATCATAGCATGGCAATAACATAACATGGCATATCATAGCATTTCATCATATAACATGGCATGGCATAGATGCATGAAACTATGTGGAAAAGTAAACTACCAGTTACGTCCCGTGGAGAATGAAAGCAGTATAATGTTCATCAATCACTTACTCTGCCATTGCCCCTCTGGGACAACTCATGACTCACCGAGATCTCATCTCGTGATCATGCTCGAAACAACTTCGTGACATCTTGCGACTATCTCATAGTCCAAGTCACCACATTCTTTATAACACATTATTTTTAGCACACTCTTTATCACATATTCATTATATTAGATTTATCCTCCATTTCGACCAAGACCTGATAGTGTGACCTAGCATGAACTGTGGCCATATCCGAGGACGCGGATATCAATAGTTTATACACTCTGCAGAGGTTAGCACACTGTACCCACACCACATAACCCATGGCCTCGTGCTCCCATTCGGGTGGACCAACGGCGTTCTGACGAAACCGATCTATTGCATGACACTCTCCCGGCCACTCCGACCAACTCCCCTTTGGGCTAAGTCATGGGTGGCCCCGATGCTACTCTGGACATCCAACAGCCACCGTCGTGGCAAAACAAAACGGTCCCAAATGGGGACATGAGCTCAATACCAAACACAGGCACACAAGGTTATTGCCGTCTACCGGGCCAGGGTAGCGCGCACACATAACCTTCCCTAGTGGGAGGCACTGGCGAGAGGCATGACAATAGACCGCATTAAGGCCTCCCCAAAAAGGCAAGTCTGGCTGCACTGAAAAAGCTTGGTTCGGTGGCACTATGACTCGATCCCATCGATGACGGAGGAGTTTTGTTATTATTAAGTCATATTATTATCCTCTCCATCATCATCAACATTCTGAGCATGATTAACATGAATGCATCAATGAGCATGTAACATACAAATGCATTAGCAATAATACCAAGCTTCTCAAGTGAACAACTATAGCATATGAGGCAGGGCAATACATGGTGCTAACATGTCCAATGTAACATAATCATACTAGCATTGATAACCATGGCATGGGATTAAACCAAAGTAGCAACACAATATTATTCACAAAAGCATTCTAGCTAACATGATAAAAGATAGCATGAATTTTAGGCATGACCTGACATGGCAAGCAATACAAACATATAACACAGATTTCATAAATACAGATGGAAACATACTATGAATATGCTACAACTACACACTGTCAAATAGAAATAAAAGAAAAGAAACCATAATCACAAACCCAAAAGAAGAACAGAGAGGGAGTTATAGGATCAGTCTCGGGGTTGCAAGACCGGGCCTTGGCCAGAATCAACACCATTGATGCACTCACCTTTCCTTCTTTGGGAGAGAAGAACAATGGCGGAAGCAGGTCGGGGTTTTCTTGAAGAAATGAGGAACAAGATGAGGGAGAAGCGAGTTGGGGTTTTCTTCAAGAGAGGAAGCTGAGGGAGAAGAGTGAAATGATGGTTGCTTCGTCCGTCCAACTTACTACTGGAAAGGTGGGGGTTTTGTGATTTGATGACTCATTGGGCATTACTGGAGCGCTTTGATCGGGGTAGTCTACCGTGCAGTTGGGCACTCTAGTATGGAGTATTTTAGTGCATCGCTAGTGGACCCCGATGCTGGCTGTCCCACACATCGGCGAAAGTGAGTAGCAAGGTTCCCGACGACCGTCGAGGAGGACCCGCACGGTAGAGCGTGTCCACTGTTTCTGAAGAGAAAAATGATTACAGCAAGCGTTTCCACTCTTACGACGGAGGAGTGCGAAACACGGCAGCCACTTGAACTTACACAGTGCTCCTACTACTAGGCATGTGCAGTGGTTCATACGTCAGTACTACATAATCTTGTTGCTAGTGTAGTAAGATATGATGATAACAAATGATGTTGTGCGCATGTCAACTATATGAACAGTAATGTAACATAGTACCCCTTTTTTGACTGTCCGGTTGAGAATGAATGGTGAGATCAATGTTAACAGAACTAGGTCTACAATGCACGGAGAGTACAGTGCTAGAGTACTCCACAGAACATGAACCATATGAAGCACGAATCAGTGTTAGGCAGGGTGTATGAAGGGTGCATGGGATGGGAGCAAAAGTTCCCTTCTCGACCCACTTTTGGGTGTTTGGCAGAGTGCATGAAGGGTGCATGAGTCCACAGTAGTAGGTTAACAAAAATACACTAGGAGCATCCATGAAGAGGGGTGCTGAGATGAGCATGCACAAAGAGGGAACAACTATATTGAGATGAGAATGCAACCAAACACACCCACACGCTTTGTGCTACAGTGACTGATCTGCACCATCTAAGTTTGATCCAACGGTCATGTTGCGCCGAGACATGGACATGCCCATGCAGAGGACGCCTAAACACCACTGAAGTCCCTCTGCTTCTCGAGGCGCATGACATTGGTGATGCAGGGTACCACCGCCCGCAGAGCCCGCTCCCGGTCGACGGGAGCCAGCTTGTCAAAGACGGCGTCCAATGGCACGAATGGATTCCGGTGATGGAGCCCTGAGAGGATTTGTCCGGCAACGGCGATGGCAGCCCGCAACCCCTCCTTGTCCAGCTCCGCCCCCACCATCACGCAGACACGGCTCAGCTCCTCGGAGATATAGGTGAAGAAGGATACCAGGTCAGGAAGCCACAGCTCGTTGAAGTCGACGGGGTGGTCGAACGGGTTTAGCCCGATGCCCGACATGGTCGCGGTGGCACGACGGTAGGCATGGCGCAGCCACAACACGTGCATGGCAACATGGTCCACCAAGTGGCTGAGGCGATCCTGGACCTCGTCACGATCAGCCTGCTCGCGCTCCAGCCGGCTCACCTGACCACCTATCGTATCTCCTGCTTTCTACAGCAACGCCGCCAACGCCTCGAGCATCTTTGTGGTGGACGCCTGCTGCTTTTGAAGCTCCGTGAACTCCCGCACATAAAGGAGGAGCATGGCAGTCCTCTCCTCCTTGAGCTCACAGAGCTCCATGTCCTTGGCCCTGAGCTCCGCATCCTTGGCCTGGAGCTCCTGTGTCAGGCGCCTCACCTCAGACTCTGTGATCTGGTGCGCCACCATGGAACCAGGTAGAAGCAATGGGGAAAGGAAGCAAGGGGGGCGAAACGGCTGAAAGGCAATGCAATCTACGGGAAGGCGGAGGGAGCAGGCCAAGGAGCGGGGTGAATCTTTTGGTTTTCACCATGGGAAAACACCAGTCGACGACTTTTCACATCAGGGAGTAGTGGGTTTTACAGGCGGAGTCATCATGACTAATTGCTGCCGCGCCTCCCGTCAATCAAAAAAAATAAAAATCCTGCCGCGCCTGCCGCACCCAAAGACCAGAGCAACGCCGCAGTGGATATTTAAATTTACCTGCCGGCAAGGAGATAAAAAAGGGGTGAAAAAATAAATGTGGTGGCGGCCTAGCTAATCGGTAGCACTAGCCTAACTAGCTAGCCACCGTGCTTCACTGATGTACTCGGCGGGAAAGGTGGTCTTTCGTGATTTGACGACTCATTTACTTGCTTCGGCGCTACGACCGAGGAGTACCCAGAAAACACGCGGTAGGGCGTCCCACATCTCGGCAAGGAAGAAAATATGCGTGCACCACCCGGGAGGACCCCGAAACCGCGCGGTAGGGTGTGCCACATCTCGGCACGGAGGAAAAATGTGCGTGTAAAAATATACTGTATCAGACATACTACCTATAGTTCGACCTCGGGACCCAGCCAGTCGGTCGAAAACACCCCACTAGCCACACAGCTTCATCATGCTAACGTGGCATGGAGGATAGGTGTGGTTAGCTCTGTCTCGACCAGCCACAACGTCTCTTGTTCTAGGCGATTCTTCTATTTTCCAAGCTTTTTTTTAGTTATAATAACACCATGGCAAGCTCGCGCCGCTCTTCATGTGTGCTTGTGCGTCTAAAGGTTAGATGACGGAGAGGAGAGAGAGATCGCAGACATGGGACCCACCAGTAAGTGAGTCAACGGTCATGCACGTGTTGACGAGCCACTCCCTCTACTCTACTCAATGTAATACTGTATAAAATCAAGTTATGGGACAAAGCCAACAACCGTTGTTGTTTCAGGCTATCGACTTACGCTTTGTAGTCCAGGTTGCCAGTTTGAATCTTGTCTTTCAGATTTGTTAGTTTTAGGTCCAAATTTGATCAATGACAAGTGGGACCCCCGTGTGTTGTTCTGATATTTCAGTGTAGGATGGTTTTTTTGCACAAACACTTTGCGCGGTTAGACAAGTAAGGGCACGAGCTACACGTATTTTGCAAGTTTAGGAACAAAAATGACAGTGGCATAGAATATCGCATCCACCCCGCAGCTTAGATGCTATGGTGATATGAGTTTTTATGTCATTGGAACTGAGATCCAATGGCTTGGGAGTAGTCTTTGTAATTATGCGCAATTTCCAAACTCTCCAAGGGTTTTTTTGCAAATAAAATATTCAGGCCTCGTGTGTGCCGCTGCATCTTGGATCCAACGGCTCCCAGTTGCTCATATTAGGTGCTCCCCTTAGCTTAATTATGCGCTACGGTGATATGAGCATCTAGGTCGTATGATCTGTGATCAGATGCCACATGCGTAGTACTTGTACTTTCTGCGCAATTCCCAAACTCTCTCAGGCGTATATTGCAAAAACATTCAAACCTCCTACTGTGAGCCGTTCGATCTCTGGGAACTCGTATCACCATAGAATCTACGGTGCGAGAGCACCTCATATTCTCCCGTGCGAGAAAACATCAGGTGCTCTCACAGCTTGGATGCTATGGTGATACGAGCTTCGAGGTCGTTTGATCTGAGATCCAATGGCATCTGAGCAGTCTTTGTGCTTGTAAGCAGTGGCCGAACTCTTTGGGGGCTTTTCTGCAAAAAAACATTCGAACCACCAAGGAGTTGTTGGATCATAGATCCAACGGCTCCGAAGAGCTTGTATCACCAAACCATCTAAGGTGTGGTAGCACATGATATTCTTACATACAGGAGAATATGAGGTCCTCCTTCATCTTAGATGCTACGGTGATACGAGCTTCGAGGTCGTTGGATATGGGATCCAAGGGCATTTGAGTAGTTTTTGTACAAATTGTGTGCAATTCTCAAACTCATTAAGGTTTCCTGTAAAAATATTAAGACATCCTGTGAGCTGCTATATCTCAGATCTACAAGCTCCAAGCAACTCGTATCAGCATATAGCATCTAAGGTGTGGGGGCACATGATATTCTCCCGGGGTTGGGGGGTGCACAACCAATCGGTGTTTGGGAGGGTGGGGACAAATATAATGTTCAAAAAATATAATGTAAACAATCCTAAATACAGCTTCACAATTTTATCTAAGGTCGAGGGGTTAACCCCCGACAATCTACATAGCTCCGCCTAAACACAACATTTGCATGTATGTAGTACTAGACTTAATATTCATGTTTCAGTTTCCTGTTGATTTTAAATATTGAATTGAGGACCATGCATGTCTTACATTTTACTCCCTTCATTCCTAAATATTAGTCTTTTTAGAGATTTCAAATGGACTGCCACATACGGATGTATATAGACATACTTTAGAGTGTAGATTCACTCATTTTGCTCCGTATGTAGTCACTTGTTGAAATCTCTAAAAGACAAATATTTTGGAACAGAGGGAGTATTTTTGAATTCGTGTCATACATGCATGGTTTGGAAAAATAGATGCACTATACTTACTGGATTGTTGTTGTATTCGTGTGTGTGTGTGTGTGTGTGTGGTCATATGCTTGATACATACAAAGTTTTCTCACCACCATACCGTTCATCTTTTAAATTTGAATTTGCAATGAAAAACTTGCTAGGGATACCATGAAATTTGAAATCCACGTTGAGACCACTATATCACAAACTCACTCTAATTCAAGAACTCGTCATAAATCAATTACCACATTGAGATTAGTATTTGCAAGGAAAATATGGGCATTGTAATACATATAGATTCGTTCGGCAATTTAAAAGATTCCTTTCGTATTCTCGAATGGTAGCACCCAACGGCGTACTAGCCAGACCCAGGCTCGTGTTGATCCTCAAAAAAAAAACCTGGGCTCGTGTCCTTCTGGTGGCGTGCGTGGTACGCACATTAGCCAACCCCAACCAGTCGAGCCTCCGTGTTTCGAATCGAAATATCTGGCGGCCAGAATTCCAGCCCTAGGAAATTCCCCTCATGTCCCCGGTCCATAATGACTACCGATGAACAATGGAGGGATGCTTTAGTAACTAGACAATGTTACCTATTGTGCCGAGCACAGTTCAATTCCCTCGGTCGCCGCTACCCAAGGTCACCCATCAACTCCATTGCCTAGTACTAATAGGAGTACTACACCAGGATGAGCACAGAATTCAGCCCCATTTGTTCGTGCCTAGTACTTGAGTTAATATATCAGGCAATGCACTGGTACGGAGGGATTATCCTTTTACTCTGCATATATAACTTGTCTAAAGTCTAACTAAGCAAAATGTTTGACCAAATCCTTTCTTAAGAAATATTAACATCTACAACAGTAAAGATGTATCGCTTGAAAATTTATTGCATGATGCAGGTTATGATATTGTTTCGAATCCTGGATTTTAATTTTAGAAAATCCAAAAGTGACCGGAAATTCATGAAACTGAGCATGGTCTCGTGATATGGCACAAATATGCTGTCGTAATTTTTTTTGTTCAATTTGAGACAAGCTGCTTATGAGAAGTTGCCCAAATGAAGAGCGAAGGTATTTTGGAACAAAGACCTGTCACGTTAAGGCGAACGCTTTCACTATTCAAACCATGGGTGTTTACGTGCAGCCACGAGTCCCGCTTCTCATTGGCAGGTGCCATCCGAGCAAGCGTGTGAGTCGACGGGAGGCGTGCGAGCAGACCGCTGCGCCGGCTGACTGGGAGGCATGCGAGTAGGCCGCTGCGCAGGCTCACCGGGAGGCGAGCCCTTTGACTAGGATCCGCCGCCCACCTTCATCCCAACTGCCCCCACTTTTAATGGCGCCGGCGCCACAGTTTAAAATCACCCCTGCACTACCCAGTATCGCTAAAATCTTCTCTCTTCCTCTCCGATTCTCCTGTCGTCTACCTCCAACCAGCCTGACCTAACCGTACGCCATGCCGCATCACGATGGTCTGCCCTTATTCTTCCATTTTCCTGAGGAAGAAACCCAGCCGGAGTCTCAAGAACATAAGGTGCTTTGGGACGAGCTTGAACTGGCCTTGCGGGAAGACGTCGCGCCTGTCCCCGCTCCCGTTCCGGCTCCCGTCGCCCCGACTGCGCCAGCGCCCATCCCCGTGGCATTGATGGGCTGGGAGCCGCACATTGTCGCCGAGCTTGATGCCACGGGGTTCCACAAGGTCCCCACCGACTTTCACGCACCTGTGCACCTGCCAGTGCATGCACCTGCGCGTGCACTAACACGCACGCCCGTGCACACGAATGTCTCCGCCGCGCCGTTGCCAGCACCTGTCCCCGCGCGGGTGCCAGTGCCCCCCTCAGTGGCATGGATGGCCGCCGTCGACCGCTTCCTTGCACCAACGCCAGTCGCCTCCTCCCGCCAGTTGACTCACTCCTGGAGACCAAAGTCCAGAACGTTATGGCCTTCCTTGAAGCTAGGGCCAACGTCCAGGAGTACGCCAACAATGGCGCAAGACGCCGCCGTCGCCGTCGCCGTCGGTTAGTGGCCCGACGACACACAGAGCACGGCAGAGGAGCCGCTTCCCACCGCAAGACACCCTCGCCGCCGCCACGTAATCTAAATTTGCCATGAAAAACATTCGGATTGCCATGCTTAAAATCCGAACATTTATCATTTATGTTTATTTTAGATCGATCGTCGTATGAATGTAAAGTCGGAGTCAGACTGAATGAAATCTATGGTTTGATCGATTGAATGTTCTGCTAGAGCCGTATCAAATTAAATATAAAACGTCATCAAGCCACATGTATTCCTTCTCATCGCAAACATTTCATATTAAATACCACGTCAATTCCAAATATTTTCTTAGGGAAGTCAATTCCAAATACTTGTAGGGTGCGACCAGTCCCCTTGTTCGAGCACTAGGTGATACATTTATTTATCAACGCATTTAATTATTACGGAGTATTAGATAAATAGTACTAGATAACTTGTCTGTCACGGTCACTTTTGTTCCTAAACTTGTTACATGTATAATCTATATATATACCATCTATACCAAAGGGGCAGATCCAATTAATCTCGGCCATCAAATCATGTCAATCCAACGACCTAGACTGCTTCAATGTCGAGCGCTCAACACGTTTAGGGTGTAGTTAATTTCATGCCAAAAATAGTGCTAATCACATAATAACACGCAAATAATATCCTACTTAATATCCGCATGCACTTAATATACTTCCAAATTAACGTGCATTGCACGTACACATTGACTAGTACTACTAGTACGTGAAACTGGTGCTGTAACTTGTGAACGCGTCCAGATATGGTCAACGGCAACATCGCCCGTGTGTTCTTCGTGTTTGCCCATGCGTCTAAACGTAGAAGGGGAGGAGAGAGAGAGAGCAGACATGGAACCCACCAGTAAGTGAAGGCGAATAGTACGTGCTAACGAGCCGGTCCCACTAATTTACTAAAAATAATATTAGAACATGTTATCCATTAAATAGGTTGTGGTAATATAAAAACATTGTATCAACAAAGGGGGGTACAACAAACGTTGCTGTACTATGTTGCCTATTGACGTGCGGCTTGAAGGCCCTGTTCGCATGTTCGATCCTCGTCCTTTTTAATTTTTAATTTATATATGGGTCCAAATTTATTCCATGACAGGTGGGCCCCTCGGTATGTAGTTTGTAGCACTTTAATTTGTGGGTCGAAATTTGTTCCATTACAGGTGGACTATCGATGTGTAGTTTTGTAGCTTATTTGTAATAATTAAAGAGAACAACAGAGTTTTTTGCAAAAATACCATGGTGTGACATTGAAGGTGAGAAAGGACGTGCGAGAGAGCGATGACCGAGCCAGAGGGAAATCAATTGGGGGAGGTGCGGGGGTTGCAGTGGTGTTTGGAGTAGTTGTGGGCCGAATGCTACGAAAATATAATCTAAACCCACCGGAATAAATGCCTTCACAAATTAATCCAAGGTTGGAGTCCCCCTCTCAATGTAAATAGCTCCGGCTCTGCGAGAGATGGAGAGGTAGCTTCAATGTGTGGAAGATACGGCGTGAGAAAGCGAGGTCAATTGAGACACAGATAGATAGAGAGACAAAGTGAGTGTGGTCCGGCATTCTTTGAAAAGATATATATGCTCTTGAGAGATATTGTCCGATTGAGCTTTTGGGAAGGGTGAGGGCTGTAAGATAGAGCTTGAGAGATGATCCAGTCGCAGACATGTAGATATATTTTGTGCGTGGGAGCAAACGAGGTCAATCGATTACATATATAAAGGGAGAGAGATTGAGCGAGTGTGGGCCATCGTGCGATCGAAAGAGTGAGACGGGTTGGAGAGAGTGACCTAGATAGACAATGTGCGTGAGAGAGTATACTATATGAATATGTCGAATTGGGCTCAAACATGGAGATATATCATTTGTGTCCGAGAAAGAGCGAGGTCAATCGAGACATACAAAGAGAGAGAGAGAGAGAGAGAGATTGAGCGAGCGTGGCCCGCCATGAGGTCAAAAGAGTGGGGGCAACTTGGATGGACTGACCTAGATAGACAATCTGCGTGAGAGAGTATAGAGTGTGTCGATCGAGGCCCGAACAGGGAGATATATCATTTGTGCGTGAAAGAAAGCGAGGTTAATCGAGACTTAGATAAAGAGAGCGAGATTGAGCGAGTGTGGCCCGCTGTGCAGAAGAAAGAGTGACACAGTCTCGAGAGAGTGACCTAGATAGATAACGTGCGTGCGTGCGCACGAGAGGGGGGGTCTAGATAGGCAATGCATGTATCTAGCGAGAGAGGGTGGGCGGGAGAGAGAGAGAGAGAGAGAGAGAGATGGAGAGAGAGAGCTCGGCATGGAGTGCAATGGCGGGTGTGTGAGGTAGATACATTTGGTAACAGAGTGGAAAAAGGGGGTTGTGTAGTTGAGAGAGTTAGAGATCGAAACATGGAGAGAAAGAATGAATGTGTGTCGGAAACCGATAGCTTCCTAAGGTGGTTAGGAGAGGAAGATTGATCGATACATGAAGTATGTAGCATGTGTGCCGGGGGGTGGGGCTAAAAACAACATTTGAATGTAGATAGTACGACACTTAATATCGACATTTCAATTTAGTGTACATTGTCAAATTTGAATTGAGGACCATGCATATGTCTTCCGTAATTATTTCGAATTCGTGCCATACTAGGTTGGAAAAGTTGACATTGACTTGATTGTTGTGCTATTTTGTAGGTCATATGTTTTAATCCATCCAAAGTTTTATCACTACCATGGTGTTCATCATATACATATGAATTTGTATTAAAAAAGTAGCGTGGATACCGTGAAATGCGAAATCCATGTTAGAATTGGAGATCGCTATGTGACACACACTCTAATTCAAATAACTCCTCATTAATTAATTTATAGTATCTCGTTTCGAATGACTAATTATTTGCAAGGAAAACACGGGCATGGTAATACATACAGATTCGTTTGCAAATGAAAGAAGATTCGTTTGCATTCTCAAATGTAGGCACACCAGGCATACCAGGGTCGTGTCGTGGTGGTCGCGTGTGACGTACGGACGCTAGCACCCAGCCACCCACCCCCTCCCTCCCCCCCCCAAAAGAATGACGACAAAATAAGTTCGCGCTTCCATGTTTCGGATTGAAATATCTTGCGGCCCCAATTCTAGCCCTGCAAAATCTCCCTTCTCCACTGTCCCCTTCCACGCCCAGAGCGCTCAAATCCCTAATTCGTCGCCAACCCAAGCAAAGTTCGAATCGCCCCTCGTCTCATCTCTTTCCCCACCTCTGTGCCGGATGACGACGACGAAGACGATGGTCGCGCTTCACCACCGCACCAGAGCTACCTCATCTACGCCCTCGTCCACCGCACCGGGTGGTCCACCGACAACATCGGCCGCTGCAACCGACGTGCCTCACAGACACCGACTTCCACCGCATCAGGTGCGCTTCACCGATGTCGTCTCCCACCTCACCGGGGCTACTTCACCGACCACATCGTCGCACCTCGACCCCCCGAGGCTGTTGGGGCTTCACCAACGGTCTCGTCCATCGCATCATAGCGCTCCGCTGCCACTCAAGATCTGCATCCGTGCGCGGCCAGCCAACTCCAGCGCATCACCCTCAACGGCTCTGAAGTGACTCGCACTCTAGCTAGGCAAGCATGCCCAAATGGCGGCCCAAACTAGGTATCCACATATCACTCCCTTGTGCATTGTTCCGACGATGTTTAGATATCCTTTCACTGCTCTCTTAGCTTACACGCCTATGCAACTCTGACTTTAACTCTTATTTCTTCTGGAGATATCATCTAAAACAAGCAAAACCATTTTTTAGCGAAGCATGACGGTGCTACGGGATCTGGTACACATCCTGCACACCGGTATAACCTTGTAAGTACCTGTCCTCTGGTACAACAGCAAGGTTGATTCCTCTTATTTGATCAACCATTCACCGTGTCAAAAATAAAGAGGGGGATGCAAGGAGCACAAGGCCTGCACCATCCAAGCAAGTGGTAACATGGACTTGTACATGGAACATTCCAAGCGCAAGCAGAGCTGCAGTGAGCCTGTACAACGAGCTAGCGTAAGTCCCTGCATTTCATTTAATTCATACTGGCCTATGTGTATGATTTGTGTGCAATGGCGGATCCACAAATTCAAGTTACCAGGGGCGAAAATTTAACTTAAAAAATACGAAGGCACTTGCACTCCGGAAATAAACATAACTTGAGAAATGTGAAGCTACATGCACTTTGAAAACCAGCTAATGATCCAAAGTAGTTCCAGATTATAAAACACTAAATGATGTAAGCACCAAAAAACACAAAATGCAACATGGTGTACAAGGACTACTAACATGGTCTGTGCCTGCTTGAATTATTCGTTCTCTGGCTGAAAATATCGAAGTGTAATTGCACCTATAACTAGTGCGCAAACTGCATATCAATATATCTATCCTACACAAGTATGCCAATAGTTTCAAACAACATATTAGAAAAGTATTTATGCTACATTGTCATGATACGGGGACTTTCTGGTAGATGGCCTCGACGCTTCCTCAAGCATGAAAATGTACTATAATTTGCTTGTCATTAATGCCTGCAAATCTCTATGTCTCTCTCAACATAGCAGATCATCATTGGACACTAAATCCTTCAATGGGAGCTTGCAGAATGCTTGCATTAGATCCCTCATTAGACACTATATGTTCATCACTAGGAGCATGTAAAATGTTTGCATCAAATCCTTCATTAGCAGTCTGTTCATTAGACACTTCAGGCTCAAGAACAACATGATCTTGTATGTTTGCACGGAAAACTTGATTAGATACATCAGGTTCAGTCAGTTCAGTATTGATTGGGGGAGTTATAAAATAAGCAGAAATTGGTTTCATTTTCTCATAGATTCCCTACATACAAGCACAACACCGTCAGATTTAACTATTGGCCAGAAATTGAACAGTTGAATTAGATATAATCAGGGATGTGATGTACCTGCTCATTGCGCATGCTGCTCTTGCAAGCTGTGACTGTCCGTTTGCGCAAGCTCGAGGCCATGCCCGTGCTGCCACCGTAGCCTCCCACGTAGGCTACACCCAGTGTTGGATCTTCATCTTCTTTTCCTTCCATTCGCTTGAAGCCCGGCGACCGGCGTCCAACGACAGCAAGAGGAAGTGCTGTGTCGGTCAGTCCAGCGGCGGCTAGGTTAGGAGCGAACCAGACTGGAGGCTGGAGCGAACGAATTGGGATTTTTCCTGCTGTCGATCGATATGGGAGGCGCTCGTTTGGGCCCCGAGCCTGCTATAGGGCCTGCCTTGCACTTACGTTATTGGCCCATCCAAATTGAAATGTTTTTCTTCATTTTTTACATTGCCTGCTCGTGCGTTGGGACGAACAAAACTAGCCTGGGCCAACCTGGACGACTCAAACTAGGTCCACACTTTCCAGCCACCCGAGGCGGCCGCCCATACCAGCTCCTATGGTGGCGTCGCCCCTTTTTGCGTGTATGATTGGGGTAGTGAAAAATATTCCGGTGGTACTTTTGATTTACCCACAGAATGGTTGAATTGCTTGTTTCTATGAACTAATTTCGCCAATAATGTGAAGGATGCCAGTCTTTTCATCCTATTGTAGATTGCTTAGATCTAGATATGCCAAATGTAATCGCATGAAATATACAGTAAAAGCCAGTGTGATGTGCGTGGCTACAACTAGTCTGACAACCCGTCCTCATATAACATATCAAGGACGCACCATCTTATCAGATTAACCATTTGACTTACCAATGCAGTGTGGGAAGAAAGAAGTATTGGGACTACGTATCCAAGCAATTGATGCCATGGACTCTTTCGTAGAACCTTGTAAGCGAAAAAGAAGTTGCAGTGTGCCTGTACAAAGAGCTAGCGTAAGTTCAGTTACCTGCTTCTCGGAATTTTAATTAGCCACTTATTTCAAAATTGTTCAATTACGTTGCTTGGCTTAATTTAGTTTGCTACTGATTACATAATGTCATAGCTTGTTAATCCTATTATAGACTGCGCCTATCTATGTGTTTGATACTTACTGTTAAGAATTACCTGTTTGCCTGAAGTTAAATAGCTACTTAAGCACGTAGATAGCTGGTCATATGTACTTCTAGGGTGCAGCAGAATTCATGTGTAATTTACGTTCTGATACCCTGTTTGTTTAAATGGTTTGCTATTATCACTTGTAGCACTAGTAATGTTTGCATGTTCATAGATAGACAACGGTCAGGTTTATATGAGGGACACCGTCTTTTCAACTTATATATATATGTGTTGGAATCATTTTGCTTACATCAAAGAAATTTACAGATGTCTGTGTTGCTAGTAAATGGTACCGACTTGTTACTTTAATACGTTGCCAAGAACTTCTTAGTTTTACTAGTTCATGTGTAATAAAATACGTTGCCAAAACTGGTTAGTTTTAATAGTTTGATGTTAGTTTCTTATGGCTCTTGCAACACTTTATTTATGATTGCTAACATTCAAGTTTGCAGGATCCAACTAAAACTCCGTTGGCACAACAGGTATGTTTTCAGAAACTTCCTTGTTTACCTGGTTTGCTGCTGTAACTTGTTGCTGTAATCATCTTACCAACTTCAAGTTTTCAGGATCCAATTGGAAGTCCAATTGCATAGCAGGTACATTTTCAAAAATATATTTGTGTAACAGGTTTGCTGCTGTAACTTGTTGCTCTAATCAAGTTACTGACTACTCAACTTTTCAGGATCCAAGAGAAACTCCAATGCCACAATAGGTTCCTTTTGCAAAACTTGTTTGTTTAACTGCTTTGCTACTGCAACCGGTTGCTCTAATCACATTACTGGCTACTCAACTTTTCAGGATCCAAGAGAAACTCCAATGCCACAACAGGTACCTTTTGCAAAACTTGTTTGTTTAACTGCTTTGCTGCTGCAACCGGTTACAATGATGTTAATAACTACTTTTCAGCATCAAATTGAAACTCTTTAATTCCTTGTTTGTTTAACTGGTTTGCTGTTATAACTCAAGTTGAGATGTTTTGCTAACTTCAACTTTTAGAAATCCAATCGGAACTTTAATGGCAAAATAGGTTAGCCCAAGATCAAAGAGCGAGGTCCCCATGGATGTTGTATCATCCCACAGCAGTGGCACCGGCCCAATCATGCATCATGAATTGCCAACTATTGATGCTCTAGAGGCTAAACTATTGGTAGAAAGAGACTCTGCTTCTGCACTTAGAGGTGAAGTTGACATGTTGAGGAAGCAAACAGCACAGTCACAAGCAGTACTCAAGACAGCCATTAAATATTTGGTGGATTTCAAAACGAAGCAAGCTGAGACTGACCGCATTGTTAAGGTCCTAAATGAAAAAAGGAAATTAAATTCCCACTTGGTAAATCATAGGTGAAATGTTCTTGCCATCCATGAAAAACCTTTGTATTGTTTGTTCATGTAATCGATCAAACCATTTGTTTTAGAGATCATGTAATACTTGTTTTTTGTTTTTTGTTTTGTAATTTTTTTAGCACAAGTCTGTATTAATTGATAAGACTCTGAGACATTTCGTTTTGATTGCTGTGCCAGACCTACAAATATGCCAATCGGGCTGAATGTGCATTCAGCAATAATAGTAGTATAGATGGTCCTTAAGTGGCACGCATCTGAAAGGGCCAAGATGCTGTACTAGCTTCGCTCAAAAAAAGATGCTATTCTAGCAAAAAAAAGTACAGCGGCCTGGCTTATGTATGTTAGTTGATATTATTGATCCATATACTCTATAAGTGTTTATATGTCTGTTAGATTTGTACATTATTGGTTGATTGACTCGGTATTTTGAATCTTGAGACATCGCTTGTGTACATATCTAAATGGGAGTACACATTATGCTGCGAGTGACACTTGAGTTGGACATAAAGTGGTTTCAAATATTCGAATTCACCTTAAACTTGATTCTAGCTTCTGAATTCGAGTATCAGGATTTGTAAATCATATTCATATATGACAGTGGAATACATCTTTGTCGTGCTTTTGAAGATATATAAAAACACATAGAATGATTTATAAAGATTCGTATAGGAATAAAAAATGGATTCAAATTTAGTTGCCAGGGTAAACATGGATGCTTAATGTCCCAAAATTCGAACGAAGCGGCAAAATGTCCACTCCCACGTCGGCTGCCCGAAGCCAGTGTTTGGGAGATGGAAATTACTGTCTACCCCTTACACAGACAATCCATCCGCCCGATTTCCACTGCTCTCAATAGGGGTAGGTTAGTAACTTCAATTAGACGTGACACGACCGCCTCTGAGCTCATTCCGACACGGTGGGTGCCAAACATGGGCGGCAAAACACATTTTATTCAAGCTCGTCCGAAAGACCTCTGTCTCTCCTTCCATTTCCCCATTCATACACGGTGGGCGGCAAAACAAACTCGACTCGGCCGAAATCGATGTAGGAAAATATTTTCAATAGGGGCAGGTTTGTAACTTCACTCAGACGTGACACAACCACCCTACCTGTCAGCCCTGTTCATACACCGTGGGCGCCAACCGTGGGCGCCAAAACACCCTCTCCTCGCCCGAAATCGCTCTGGGCAAATATTGGGGAGATGCGAGATTACCGTCCTATCCCCAACCGACGAGACGTCCAAATTTTAAACAGGGGCTAAGTTCATAACTTTCCCATATTTCAGACAGGCGCGTCCCAAAAACATGGTTCCCCGTACCCATTCATACACCGTCCGCGCTAGAACACCACCCCCACACTAGCCTCCTCCGTCCGCCACCCCATCCATCACCGCCGTCCTCCACCCCATCCATCGCCACCGTCCTCCACCATGCCGGAGCGCCTACCAAGACCGCGTTCTCCACTGCTAGAGATGGACGTTTCTCATCCGCGGCGATGGACCAGGAGCCTTGCATCGCATCCTCTCGCTTCATCGGCGCCGTCGTCCTCTTTGCCGGGGCCGTTCACACGACCTTCTCATCCACCGCAACAGGACTTACCCCCCGATGCACCCGTCTACCATCGCAGATCTGCTTCAATGCCACCGACAGCCATCGCACCCCCGATGCCTACACGGCTCCACAAGAGAGGTGGTACTTCATATCTGCTCAACTTTTTGATCTCAACCAGAAAATAGATCGTAACTTGGTTACTGTACTTTCTTTTCAGCTCTTAGAATTTAGTTCTTAGTTTGAAGCAAACAATGGATGCTAAATAGCATTTCTGCGGTTTTCAGCTTTAAATCTGCCATGGCACAGTCATAATAGGGTTTAATTGATCATGCTTAGGGTTTAATTGATCATGTTGGTTCTGCGGTGGTTTCTTTAATAGAAATCGGAGGGGAAAACCTCTTTTACTAAAAAAAATGCTTAGGGTTTCCCCCTTTTATGATCACTATACGATCAGCATACGTGCTTCGTGTAATAATAGCACTGCTCCACCCATCAAGCTAAACAAGCTTAGTTGTTTAAATACGAATCTGATATTATTAAAACAGAGTTGTTTAATTGGTCAGCTAAATGTTCCTAATTTAGTTTCGAAAATGCATGTACGTCGCTCGGGTGTGTATCTACAGGGTGCCCACGGTGGGCCGCGGCCCACCCTGGGATTTTGGGTCGGCCCAGGCCCCGATTCCCCTCTGTTCTGCTGCGCTTCCGATCTCTACTCGCCCCCAGCCGCCTGCCTCGCCGGCGACTTGCCGTCCCCGGACGGCATGACTTTAGGAGGAGACGCCGAACTAATAGGAGGTCAGGAGCCGCTCGCCCAACAGCGTCACCGCTGCCCGAGCGCGCCGCCGTGCCTACCTTCCCAGTCCGTTCAGGGCTCAGGCGTGCAGCATCCACTAAGCCAACCCGATTTTTCCTGAGATACGTCCTGAACACTCAACAGCCACTCCTCATCACCCATTTTCTAATTGATTCATTACTCATTAGGAAGGACTATCATTAGGGTTTGTTGTGTACTGAGTGATACCTACACTTAATGGTTCAGATGTATTTCAGTAATCTTTAGTACCTGTAAAGTTCACAGGGTTTCAAAATTCCGGCCCTAGGAATAGACACTAGTCATTTTGGATTGTTGGTCAAAGTGACATTGACCCAGATTACTACTCCAGGACAGGTTTGTTGACAATTTTACTTGTCTTTCTTACTCATTCAATATGATATCCAATTATTCACGTCAATTAGTTGCAAACAATAAGTTCTAGACCAACTTCTTGATTGAGATTTTGGACGGCCTCTTACTGCAGTTACAATTCTGCATACTTGTCCTAGTAAGCTCACAAGTAATGATTGATTCACTACATCTATGCCTGCCTTGTCATATTTGTTGTCAATATTCTTTTAGTGTGGGCCACCCTGTTTCAAAATACTGGAACCGCATACATGAGTGAATAGTATTTCTCTGTGTGATCTCTTCCATCATGTGTGGGCAACGAACACTGCATTGTATAGAAAGAAAGTGTCATTTCCACCTTTTACATAGACTACGATCTTTTACATGGAATACAATCTTCCTACTTGCTTTGTGTCGCACTACCAGCACTCCACCCTTGAAGCTAAACATTATGCCACTCATAATTCCTTAGTTTATTTGTTCAAATACGAATTTGATATGATTCTAATGTTCCTACTTCAGTTTTGAAATGTGTGTCTGCCTGTTATAGAGACATAAGAGGTTTGTATTTCTGTGTGTGGTCTGGTCAGCACGGTTGGGGGGTGAACTTTGCATATGCAGGGGTTTATAGGGAGACACTCTTCGAGTTGAATCCGCAATGCATTCCATAGATAATTTGACTACTTTTTATGTTTTCATGAATCTCAGATACTGAATGACATCATAATGATTATGAGCTTGCGTACATGAAAAGAATAAAGCAGAACAATGCCATGGCTGTCAAACTTGGCATTAAGGGACTGAAATCAAGTATGGATGTGATGCAATGCAATGCAATGCAAACGCTGTCCACCTACAGATTCATGCTCAGAATATGATCCTAACAGTGATTCTGAGCTAGAGGGAGACCTAAGTCAATGTAGCTCCCTAGTGGAGGAGTCAGAGGCAGATGCCCTATCTTATTCACCCATCAAGGTGCTTGCTCTAACTTTCCAAGGTTATATTGGTTGCACATATCTTGCAACTTATGCTTTGCATTGCTGCTACTTTGTTGCACTGCCATTAGCTTAGTTTACACATTGTGTATGTGAATACGCCCTGCCTATCCATTTTCAGTACATATTCCATCTGTCATCATACCATATTTATCCATTCAAATGTTGTTCTTGTGTATCACATGTTCAAAAGGAAGAGGGTGATTGCTGATCATGGAGGAGCACAAACAAAGTATTTAGAAAAGGTAGTGACATCTGATAAATCAAATAGCCCATTAGGTGTAGTTGCAATATCACCAGACCCAGAAAACACGGCCACAACTTTAGCAGACTCTAGCCCTACTACACTGGTCATCTCTGATGCCCCAACTCAGCAGACCCCAACTGCCGAAAACAGTATGATGATGCCAGTTGACATAGCACCAGCTCTACGATGCAAAACCCCCATTCCAGAAAAGAGTACACCAAATCCAGTTGCCAAATCCCTTTTCGAACAAGAGAGAGCCCCAATTGCAGCAAATAGGACTCCTGTTCCACTTCTTCCCAATTTACAAGATGAAGCTTATATTGTTGTCAGGAACTTTGTGCGCATCTTTCCTTCATGGAAAGATTATACCACAGACAAAGAACAATTTCCAATCTTCCTCCGCAACTTACGCATAAGTAATGTACTAATGTTATTCATGGTAATTACTGCATATGTTTCAGCTGACAGAAGACACAAGATTTCTTTCTTTTAAATAGGCGAGGACCAAACTGGATTGTCAAGACGAGCAAGGGTTGGTTGCGCTTTTCAAGCACTCGTTGATGAAGTATCGTTCCTACCTGAGGCAAGCGCACTTCGATGGCAAGCCTCTAAACGAAATTTCTGTAAAGTCTCCGGTGCTACATTTATCAGATAGTGACTGGAATAATCTTGTTACACATTGGTCTTGTCTGCAGCGTAAGGTAATGTCTATGATATCACATCACAATTTGAACTACATTTCTGCATGTGCCTTAACATCTCACTTGTACGAAAACTATTTGCAGAAGAACATTCATTCTCAAGGGACCATAGAATCTCGCAACTATACTGCACACTGCATTGCTCTTGTGAGTACCTCTTGCCCTGTATGACCATACTTACTTTCATAGCTGGTTGATTATGTAGCATCACTGCACATGTTAGCCTCGTTATCGTCCGTTTGGTGGACATTATAAGATCCGTATGGACACTTACATAAATTTAGAATCAACCCAATGCTTTTGAAGAGGTTTAGCTCTGCAGTCCTCTTGTAAGGACTGAACATCGTCTATCACTGTACTTACATTAACAGCTACTCCCTCCATCCCATAATATAAGAACGTTTTGTACAGTACACCAGTGTTCAAAACACTCTTATATTATGGGAAGAGGGATTGGTTCATTGTGTAGCATTCTGCATCTTATCTACCTTGCCCAGCATTTACTAAAAAATATCAGATCTATATTTAATCTTTCCAAAAAGTTGAATACACAGACAATGCCAGTGCAGAAGTGTAGCACATTGCTCTTGTTAGTACATTTTGTCCTGTAACGCTTGTACTTCCAGGGATTGATAGTTGATTATGTAGCATCAATCTGCATCTTATCTTCATTATCCTCTATCCCTTCCAGTATTATCATATCTATAATTACTCTCTACAAAATGTAGAGTACAGGCAATGCTTATGAAGAAGATTCTGTGTTGAAATTCTTGAGTTATCCTTCCCTTGACATGGAGAAGGGCATTATAAAGCCGGTGTTAACTGTTAATGTAAGTCAATCCTTCTAAAGCCTTTATCCTCAACTGTTGTTTAACTTGCTAATACTCCCTATCGTTAACTGTTGTTTAGTTTGCTGTTTCTATCAAAATGCATGTTCGCAACAACCGTAAGTTCCAAGTTTTACTTGTAAAACCAAATTCCTTATTCATACCATGCACATTACTCAATATTCCCTATATGTATGCTTGTTTTTGTGGATCTATAATCCAGTGTGTGGTGAAGTAGCCCACGTTTGCACCTTGTCATCTCCTGTTTTATCTTACTGATGTGGCTGATGATATGAACAACATGCCATGCACATTAACCAAAATAGATACAATGATTGTCTTTGCCCTTCATCTATGATTGTTATGTTGACATGGTAATCCAGTAGTGTGGTGAAGCTCCCCGCATTATGAACAATGCCAAATTATGCTATTGATATTTTGAACTTACTCTTTATTTTCTAATTTGAAATTGGATGGAATTGACAGCACGGTAATCATCTTTGTTTATACACATGCAAAACCTGTCATCTCTCTGCTTGTTTCAGGGTGATATGCCTGATGGCATGCACAAGTCTGCTGAAGGCTGTGAGACAAACCCAACATATATTGCAGCAAAGATGTAACATCCCAAATTTTCAATTTGGAATGTTATACATAGGTCATCATTTGCATATCATATTTTATTTGCATTTTTGATTGTGACCCTAAATCCTAAGCAACTCAAGGACCCAAGGAGAGAGTTGGGGATTTTATTATTTTCATATTTGAATTTTCTCAAATATTGAAAAGAGGATCATTTTGGTTTTATTTATTTTTCTCTCCAAAATATTTCATACTAAAAACATATGAGACGAGATAATTTGACTTCTCCAAAATGAAAGAAATATTGGAGGAAAAATGTTAAAACCAAATAAATAATTTTATTTTGATTTTATTGCTATTTTATTTGAATTAGAAAAATATGCATTTTTCAAAATTGCATTTTTAGGCCAAGAAAATGTTCACTTTGTTCTAAATATTTTATTTAGACGGTGAAAATTGTTTTTTGCATTTTTAGATTGTTTTTTTATATTTTATTTAGGATTTTTCTCGCAGGAATCTTATTTAAAAAAAAAACTTTCGGACCGACTGGGCCGAAGCCCAGCCGGCCCAGCTCGCGTCGTCCCCGACCCCGAGCGGGAGTCTCGCCGCCGCACGGACGCCGAGGGTGTCCGAGCTGGACTCCCCATGGCCGCCCCCTCGCCCAAGCCAGCCACCCCCCGGGGCCTTTATATGCCGCCACCCCCCCTCGTCTCGTCACACCACCGCCGCCGCAGCAAGTAGCAGCAGCCCCGCACCGCCGCCCGCCGCCAGCGCCGCCGGCGCCGAATGCCGCACAGCACCCCGCCGCCCGCGGCTCGCCCCGCGGTGCCCGCCGCCTTCGCCGGAGCCGCGCCGGAGCCGCCGGCTGTTTTTTTTCCCCGGTTTAGGTAAAAAACCGTCTCGTTTTTTTTAAAACCCTAGTTCGGTTTTTATTTTATTTTATTTTATTAGATCTGTTCGGTTTTCTCGGTTTAGTTCGTTTGCGAACGTTCGTTCGTTCATTCGTTTTAACGATCGTTTTCGCCCGTTCGTCTCTGTTAGCGGACGTTTGTCCGATAGGTTTTTCTTTTTCTGCCAGGGACCTATCCACGATTACTTTTATCACAGATCAGCCCCTGATCTTCAAACCCTCGCCGTTTCTAAACCGTTCGTCCAAATCCAGTGAAACCAACGCCAAAATCTTCGTCTCGAACCCCTCTTTCTGTTTAATCAACTTGAACATGATTTTGACAATTTAAAATTTGGTTTCAAGTAGATTTGAATTCGAAGTTCTTTTGACCGTAGTTTTAGTTTCGTAGCTCCGATTCGATTGATTCTTTTTGCAGATCGAATCGCTTCAGTTGAACTTTCAGATTTGATCTTCCTATTTGAATTTTACCCTTGCATATATGCTTGATTGCTTATGTATGCTATTGCTTGTTTACGATAGAATTCCCGGAGTGCGAAGCGTGCTACTACGAGTCTCTAGGGTTTGCAGATCGTCAGCAAGGCAAGTAACACATTGATCATACTCTTTTCATACCCAGTTTTTGTGCATTAGTTTCAATCCTCAAACACTGCATGATTAGGATGTGATTAACTTGTGGGTATTGGGAAGTAGATGATGAGGTAGAACCTATTGCCCTTTATTATCAAACCCTTGGGAGTTACTTCCACATTATGCTTATATTGCCATGCTATGCTCGTAGACGTGGATTGGGTTTGAGTGTATCCATGACAGATGTGAGATTGTTAATTAATGGTTAACTTAAGGTGGCTACTTAAATACACATCTGGGTGGATTGGTTGCAGGCACCTGGGGATATACCAGTGTTGTCTTTTTGGTTCGCAACCCAGGCTCAAAGGGATCATAAGATTATTCATGCTAGAAACTTACGTGTGCAGCCACAAGCTATTATGGGCTCTAGCATAGTTGAGTATGTTGCAGGACCTCTTTCAGTGGTAGGCTAGCAGATATAGGTGAAAGTAGGTGTAATTGTCTACCCAGAGTAAAGAGTAAATGCTTCTGAAAGACTGTGTCTCGGTCATCCGTTTCTCAAACACCATGTAGTGTGAGAAATCCAACGGAGGAGATCGAGTCTTGTGGGGAAAAGTGCACAAACCTCTGCAGAGTGTACAAACTAATCATGATTAGTCGTGTCCCCGGTTATGGAGATCTTGAGTATCTGGTACTTGAATTATTGATTTAATCTCATCACTCTAAATTAATTTGTTGGGTTTAATGATTACTTTTAATTGGGATTGAGATGGGGATTTACCTTCTCAATGTTTAACAACTACCATGATAGTTAAATAAAACATATTCCTTTGATGTAGGGAAAAATTGGCTTTTTCGCAAAACAATATAAACCTAGAGCTTTCCACCAGCCATATATGCATGTAGTGATAGTAATTATCTGTTCCTTGCTCTATTGTGTTATATTGCCAGCATATTCCATGTGCTGACCCGTTTCGGGCTGCAACATATCATGTTGCAGACTTTTCAGACGAAGAGTAAGGTGCGCTAGGTCGTTGTCATGCACTCAGCTATGCCGTTGGAGTTGATGGACTCACTTTATCTTCCAAGCCTTCCGCTGTTACTTTATTTAGATGGCCTTAAGCCATATTTATTGTAATAAGTTCTCTTTTGAGACATTCGTTGTAATAAGTGTGTTATTGCACTCTGTTATAAATCCTTCGAGTACTGTGTGTGTCAGCATTACCGATCCAGGGATGACACTTGAACACAGAGATTTGACCATCTGAGGTCGGATCGCTACAAGATGGTATCAGAGCACACATTGACTGTAGGACACGACCACTAAGAAAAGCCAAAGGTCACTCTTCTCTACTCATTTCTGACTCTCTCCATCTTCTACTCTCTAGGATGACGGACTCAAGGAACAAGTTTGCACAACCGGATGAAGACACACCCATTGGGAGACACTTGAAGGAAATCACTAAGTACCTGAACATCGGAATACCAAGCTTCACCGGGACCTACACCGCCACTTTGCCAGAAGAGGAGCATTGGATGATTCGAGTTCAAGTTCCAGGAAGGACGTTCATGCCAGTTACCGAGTCCATAGAGTTTTCCTTTGATGCACCAACCTGGAGTCTAGGTAAGAGCATGGCAGCCCACATCGCCATGGGACGCATCGGTGAAGTTTATCACAAAGATCTTAAGGACACCATCTACCAGATATGTGGGCGCCGAGATGAGCAATGGGAGATGATCAGCACCAGGAGAAACAGGTCCATTGCAGCTTTCATCCAGGAGTTAAACCAACACATTCATCGACAGGAGAACCAGATGTGCGCAAGCATGATAGATTTGAAGAAGGTGATGACCAGGAACATGGAGCTAGAAGAGGAACTCAAGTCTACACGCGACGGATACGAGGAGGAAATCACAGTACTAGTGGAGAGGAATGACGACCTGACAAGGAAGCTAGGAGTATTCATGGGAGACCCCGCGCCAGGAGGAGATGAAAACCATCCCGAGGACTACATCATCATCGACGACACTGACTCCGACCCCGACAGTAGTGATGATGACTATGAAGATGAAGCTAGAGCGGATATCATGGAGTCTTCCACCGATCAAAATTTCTAGATGACCACCATATGATTAGTAGTATTTCCCCAAGTATATAGTAGTAGTCCGAGCACTTTTGTAATGATAGTTAGATCGATTGTATGCCCCTGCTTGAATTGAATTTGGTGTGATATGATTGTGTTTGTCTCATGTGCATATGGGTAGTGCTTTCTCATTAGACCTCACTCTATTCTAATCTCTCCCCTCTAAACCCATCAGATGCCTCCGAGACGCGACACCGGATTTGTCTTCCCACCGGAGATCACACAGTTGATCCAGCAGCAGAATGCCTTGATGCAGATACTAGTCCAGAACCAAGGCAACAACAACAACAACAACCCACCGCCCCCACCTCCAGTTGACAACCTAGCCCGTTTTCTGAGGTTGCAGCCGCCGGTGTTTTCCAGTAGCACCGAGCCAATAGTTGCTGATGACTGGCTACGCAGGATTGGAAGGGAGTTGACCACCGCAGGATGCACAGATGCTGAGAAGGTGCGTTTTGCCGCACATCAATTGGATGGACCCGCAGCCTCATGGTGGGAGAATTACACAGCCACATTCCCTATAGCCAGTGTCACCTGGGATCAGTTTCAGCAAGCATTCCGCACTGCACATGTCTCAACTAGAGCTATGAGCATGAAGAGGCATGAGTTTCGCAACTTGCGCCAGGGAAACCGTACTGTGGGGCAGTACGTGGATGAGTTTAGTAGGTTAGCTCGCTATGCCCCGGATGATGTGGCCACTGATGCCGCAAAGCTGGAGTAGTTTATGGAAGGGTTGCATGATGAGATGAGCATGCAACTGATGGTAGCAACATTCGCTAACTACCAGGAGTTGGTAGACCGGGCCCTTACGATTGAAGGGAAGCAGCAACAGATTGAGAGCCGCAAAAGGAAGTATGGACAAGAGAAGTACAATTCAGGAGCTCAGCAGAAGCCTCGTTTTACCCCGAACTTGGGAGGATATACACATAACCATGGAGGCCATACTCACAATGGAGAAGTTCGCATAACCACAGTGGCCCCAAGAATGGAAACGGGAATGGAGGAGGCAGCAATCAGAACCGCTCTAACCCAGCCACACCCGCCAAGAAGGATCAAAGTCACATTACTTGTTTCAAGTGAGGCAAGACTGGACACTACGCCAATGAGTGTCCTGAACCAAAGAATGGTAATGGCAATGGAAGCTCTGGGAAGAAGCCCAACCCTTTCAACAGGGGACAAGTGAACCATGTTAACGTGGAGGAGGTTGAAGAGCAGCCAGACGCAGTTATAGGTAAGTTTTTGGTTAAGTCATTTACTGCAATCGTTCTTTTTGATACTGGTGCATCGCATTCATACATTTCAAGGGGATTTGTGGATAAGTATAAGTTGCCCACTAAAGTTCTTAGGACACCTATGTTAGTAAGCTCACCAGGAGCGGAGTATATGGGAAGTCAAGGATGTTTTCAGATGCCATTGACCATAGGTAGGCACGTGTTCCCCTCAGACTTAATAATTTTGGAGTCACAAGGATTGGATGTGATACTAGGCATGGATTGGCTATCGATGTATGGAGGAAACATCAATTGCGCCAGTAAGTCAATTCTGCTCACCACCCCGGAGGGAAAAAGGATCAAGTATGTATCCAGGCATGCGTCAAGGAGAACCCAAATAAATTCCCTCTCAGGAGTTGTTCAGGAGGAAGTGCCAGTAGTGAAGGATTACCCAGATGTATTTCCAGAGGAGTTACCAGGCATGCCGCCAGATCGAGACATTGAGTTTTTGATAGAGCTGTTGCCAGGCACCGGACCGATATCGAAGAGACCATACCGGATGCCCGCAAATGATCTGGAGGAGATTAAGAAGCAGATCAAGGAGTTATTGGAGAAAGGTTACATTCGATGAAGTTCATCACCGTGGGGAGCCCCAGTGCTCTTGGTTGAGAAGAAAGATGGGTCATTGAGAATGGTTGTTGATTATCGTGCATTGAATGAAGTGACGATCAAGAACAAGTACCCACTGTCGATGATCAATGATTTGTTTGATCAGTTGCAAGGAGCTAAAGTGTTCTCCAAGATCGATCTGAGATCAGGATACCACCAGTTGAAAATCCGAGAACAGGATATACCTAAGACAGCCTTCACCACAAGGTATGGGTTATATGAGTATACGGTTATGTCATTTGGATTAACTAATGCCCCTGCCTATTTTATGAGTATGATGAATAAAGTGTTCATGGAGTTCTTGGATAAGTTTGTCATGGTGTTCATTGATGATATCTTGGTGTACTCGAAGAATGAAGAGGAACACAAGGAGCATTTGCGTTTAGTTCTCGAGAAGCTCAGGGAACATCAGTTGTATGCCAAGTTCAGCAAATGTGAGTTTTGGTTGAAGGAAGTTGGATTTCTTGGACATGTTATATCAGGAGAGGGTATAGCAGTAGACCCCACCAAGGTTCAGTCATTCACTGAGTGGTTGGCACCCACCTCAGTTGGAGAGATCCGCAGTTTTCTTGGACTTGCAGGGTATTATCGGAGATTTATTGAGAATTTTTCGAAGATTGCGAAGCCTATGACGGAGTTACTGAAGAAGGACACCAAGTTCAAATGGACAGATGAATGTGAGGCAAGTTTTCAGGAGCTGAAGAAATGTTTGGTTACAGCCCCAGTACTGATTCTGACGGATATACGCAAGGATTTCCAAGTGTATTGCGACGCTTCTCGCTTAGGACTTGGAGGTGTACTTATGCAGGACGGAAGAGTTGTCTCATATGCCTCATGTCAGCTTCGACCGCATGAGTTGAATTATGCCACGCATGATTTGGAGTTAGCAGCTGTAGTTCATGCACTCAAGACCTGGAGACATTTTCTTATTGGGAACCGTTGTGATGTGTACACGGATCATAAGAGTTTGAAGTACATTTTCACACAGAAGGAGCTGAATCTCAGGCAGAGGAGATGGTTGGAGCTTATAAAGGATTATGATATGAAGTTGCATTATCACCCAGGAAAGGCCAATGTCGTAGCAGACGCTTTGAGCCGGAAGAGTTATGTCAATACCCTCATAAGCGGAGGATTACCAAAGGAGTTAGCCGAAGATCTCAGGGATCTTCGTTTGGAGATAGTCCCTAGAGGTTTTGTCGCAGCAATGGAGGTAACGTCAACATTATTGGGAAAAATTCGAGCAGCTCAGAAAGATGATAAGGAAATTGCTAAGATAAAGGAGAGGATGAGCAAAGGAAAAGCCAAAGGTTTTCGTGAGGATGAGCACGACACTTTGTGGTTTGAGGACCGTGTTTATGTACCCAATAATGCGGAGATCAGGAAGTTGATACTACAGGAAGCTCATGACTCGCCATACTCGATACACCCCGGAAACACCAAGATGTATTTGGATCTGATGGAGCGTTTCTGGTGGACTGGTATGAAGAAGGACATTGCCGAGTATGTAGCCGTATGTGATGTATGTCAGAGAGTGAAAGCAGAACATCAGAAGCCAGCAGGATTACTGCAGCCTATGCCGATACCTGAATGGAAGTGGGATAAGCTTGGCATGGATTTCATCACCGGATTACCCAGGACCCGATCGGGATATGATTCTATCTGGGTAGTAGTGGATCGTTTGACCAAAGTGGCTCACTTTATCCCAGTGAAAACCACCTATACAAGTGCAAAGTTGGCCAAGATATATATGACCAGGATCGTATGTCTGCATGGAGTTCCGAGGACCATCGTATCAGATAGAGGAACACAGTTTACTTCAAAGTTTTGGCACCAGCTGCACCAGACCTTGGGTACCAGGCTAGAGTTTAGTACAGCCTTTCATCTGCAGACAGATGGACAGACCGAGAGAGTCAATCAGATTCTGGAGGACATGTTGAGAGCTTGTGCACTAGATTACGGATCGAGTTGGGATGACAATTTGCCCTACGCGGAGTTCTCATACAACAACAGCTACCAAGCCAGTTTGAAGATGGCCCCTTTTGAAGCTTTGTATGGAAGGACGTGCAGAACACCGTTGATGTGGGATGAAGTTGGAGACCGTCAGTTGTGTGGACCAGATTTGATTCAAGAATCTGAAGAGAAGGTTAAGCTGATTCGGGATAGACTGAAGGTAGCTCAGTCCAGACAAAAGAGTTATGTCGATACCATGCGCAAGGAGGTAGTCTATTGTCGGTGTACTAAGTATTGGGCCACTAGTACCCCTTACTTGTGCACGGGCAGTTGTAGCCGTCATCGCGGCAAGGCTTGCCGGGATCAGCTCGAGGTCGATTTAAGTCATCAAGGGAATCATCAAGTCAGAGATCTGAGAGTCAGCAAATAAGAAAAGCTGGTAATCGAAGGCCAGCATCCCCGGCAAGATCCTTGCCGGGATGGCCCGTGGAGCCTGGCAAGCCTCGGCGCCCGACAAGGCTTGGTTCCCAGCAAAGCTCGGCGCCCAGCAAGCCCTGGCGCCCGGCAAGGATTGGTGCCCGGCAAGGATCGGCGCCTGGCGAGATTCTGCCACTATGCCACCGCTCCGGCACAGTAACAAAGCCTGACATTCTAGGTCCTTCTCTGGATGCGTGGCAACGCGCCAGTGGAGGAGAGCTTAAGCGGTGCTGATGGGATGGCCCCTTTTTCCATCCCCAAGAAAGTTAGGACACCTAAACGGACACCTCACGGTGCATTAAATGCGCTTGTCCTAATCCGTCAGGGGTTAGGTATGGTACCCTGTAGCTACTTTACACCTCAATGTATGTACATTTTGCCACTGTGGAGACCCCTTTGAGCATATAAAAGGAGGCCCAAGGCAACTGCTACAGGGGAGGAGAACTTCTGGCCCATTCTGCATGCGTAGCTGCTCTTTGAACATACTGTTTATTGCGAGCGCTGCTGAAGGCTGGGCTCAAGAACATCAATAAGAACACAAAGCAGGAGTAGGGTTTTACGCTAATCAGCGGCCCGAACCTGGGTAAAAACTTCCCGTGTCGATCACTGGTTCTGCTCTTTGCGTAAACCTCTCCCCGCGCCGAATCGTAAAGGGATCTCTCGGGATCCCATAGGTGTCGTGCCCCGACATCTTTGGCGCGCAGGATCGCAGCAGACCTTGGTATCAAAAAGCTCATTATCAAGGGTGATTCACAGCTTGTCGTCAGGCAGGTCAACAAGAACTATCAAAGTCCGTTGATGCAAGCCTACGTAGATGAAGTGAGGAAATTGGAAGAGCGCTTTGACGGTCTCCAAATGGAGCACGTTCCTCGTGCCGAGAACAATATTGCTGACGACCTGTCAAAGCGTGCTGCCCTCAAGTTGCCTGTGGAACCAGGAACTTTTGTGCTCCAATTGACTCAACCATCCGTGGCGCCATCAATGCGGCAAGAAAAGAGAAGAAAGTTGAACTCTGGCCAGTACTTCCCGGCAGAGCTTCCCGGAGCCGCTGGCAAGGAAGTTGCCGGGATCGACACGCCTGCCGGGGAACAACAGGCTCCGGCAGGGCCTCAGGCCCTTGCTATTGAGACAAATGTCCCCCCGGCAGAGGAGATGCCTTTAGTCCTAGCTGTCGAGCCCCAGGCTCCAGCATGGGCGCAGCCCATCGTCCATTTCCTTCAGACAGGTGAACTCCCTGAGGAACAGGAAGAAGCGGAGAGAGTAGCCCGTCGGTCTGTTATGTACAAGTTCGTCGATGACGTCCTGTACAGAAAGAGACCAAACGGTGTGAAATTGAAGTGCATTCCTCGGGAGGATGGACTAGAGCTGTTGGCAGAGATACATGGGGGCATGTGTGGCTCTCACATAGGGTCAAGAGCGCTTGCCGGGAAAGCATTCCGGCAAGGTTTCTTTTGGCCCACCGCCCTCCGGGATGCGACTGCACTAGTAACCAGGTGTGAAGCGTGCCAGTTTCATTCGAAGAAATTACATCAGCCAGCTCAAGCTCTTCAAACAATCCCTCTCTCCTGGCCATTTTCGGTCTGGGGGCTCGACATACTGGGCCCCTTCCCCCGTGCTGCCGGTGGCTTTGAGTACTTGTACGTTGCTATCGACAAGTTCACAAAGTGGCCGGAGGTGGAAGCAGTGAGGAAGGTGACAGTGCAGTCGGCTGTCAAGTTCTTCAAAGGAATTGTTTGTCGTTTCGGTGTGCCTAACAGGATCATCACCAACAACGGCACGCAGTTCACAAGTCGCACCTTCATGCAGTACGTCCAAGACCTTGGCGGCAAGATTTGTTTTGCCTCTGTTGCTCACCCGAGAAGCAACGGCCAAGCGGAGAGGGCCAATGCTGAAGTGCTGCGCGGTCTCAGGACCAGAACTTTTGACAGGCTGAAAAAGTGCGGAAGGAACCCTTGTTGCTTCCTTAGACGATTCCGATTCTTGTATGGAAAATCTGCACGTGAAGGAACCCTTGTTGTAATCAGTTGCACCCTTATTTTGTTTCGAGTCCGCTCAACGATTTAAGTGGCTGCACTGAGAACGCCAAGGAGTCTTGCCGGCCGCTGCGCCTCCAGCAGGCTGCTGAAGTCCCGCACCCAGCGCTCGCGGCAGGTTGCGCGCCGGCAAGTTTTTCAGTAAGCGTAGGATGAACTCCATACATAAAGGAATCAGACAAGGAAAGTAGCTAGCATGAGCCTAAACATAGTTAAATTATATTACATCCATGAGTTGCCGCAGTCCTAACTCGAGACTTAACTGCCTTTTACATGAGATGATGGCGGCAAGAATAAAAGGTGAAGCACTCAATCCCTGTGCTGGCCTTCGATCGTTTTGATGGAGTCCACCTTCTCAAGGATCGGCGCAATGCACTTCTCAAGCGCCTCGACATTTGCATCCTGGGGCAGTTGGCCGAGCGCGCTGGAGAGGTCGATGCCGGGATTGCTGTGCACCACCTTGAGAAGCACCTTGCGAAGGACGGCCCAGCAAAGCCGGCGAGTCTCGTTCACCAGTTGGGTCGCCCGGCTGGACTGGAGCGCCCTCAACGCGTTGATGATGCTTTCAAAGAACATCGTCAATCTCGCGCTTGGGGATATTCTTTCCTCGGAAGAATATCTGAAGTTCGACAAGCCCATGGTTGACAGTTCTGCGGTAAGCTTCTCCGCGGCAGCGATGAGACGACCAGTCCAGATCTCCACTCCCTTCTCGTACTCGTTTTGGGCAGCGGCGGCGCTCTTGAGCAGGTTCCTCTCTCCTTGGAGATCCTTGAGTAGAGCCTTCTTGCGGGCCCTGCCGGCCTCGAGAGATTTCTGCAGCGTGCTCAGCTTCAGCTCCAGAACCGCAATATCATCAGCCGCAGAGGAGAGCTGCTTGGTCTTGCCGGACAGGGCGACTTGCATCTCCGCCAAGGAGTGGAGGGTTTTTTCCCTGTCCCCCTTGAGCGTCGAGAGCTCCTTGCCATGCTCGTCGAGATCTGTCTCCAGCCTCTTCACTTTGTCGCTCAGCTCGTTCTTGGCGGCCTCTGCAACTTCGGCAGCATCGACGGCCTCCTTGAGATTGCCGGCGTGACTTGCAGTTAGAGCTTCGAGCGCCTCCTTGTGCTTCTGCTCTAGCTCCTGGGTCCGCCGCACGACAAGATTTTCAATGTCTTCATCCTTGCTGCGAAGCTTGGCGGCGAGCGCCTGCTCACGAGCAGTGAGATCTTCCTCATGAGCATCAAGAGCAACGCGGCGCCCCATCAGGAGGGCATCTTCGGCAGCGATCCTTTGAATAGCTTCATCATGGGCCTTCTCCATGTCTGATTGCTTCAGGAGGACCTCATTCCATTGCTGGCTCACTTGTTCTCGACCGGCAACCAGCTCTTGAAGGGCCTCGGCATGCCAGATTTGCATTTGTGCGACGCGCCTTTGAAAATCCGCTTCGGCTGCCTCGACAACTGCCATTCTGGAGTCCGTCTTCTCTTTTCGGGCACGATGGAGAGCCTGGAGTTTGCGGAAGTTTTCGCCCATGGCCTGAAGGAGCCGATCCTCTTTAGACTTGCCACTGCTAGCGCTGGGATCGTCAACAACTTCGAGCCCGGCAGCGGCAATAATTTCCTAAAAAATTTCTCCTTCAGCTGGTGCCTCGGCGCTTGCCGTCCCTGGCAAGTTGACGAATAGGTTTTCACCAACTTTGATATACTTGCTGGATGAGGGCTCGTCAGATGTTGATGGCTGGTCTTCAGTGGCCGCCTCACCAGTGGGAGGGGGCTCCGCGGCCGATGCAGCGCCTGGCGCTCCTGCGGCAGGAATGCCGTCAGTATGGTCTCCAGCTTCCCTGTCGCCCTCTTCAGCAGGTTCTTCCGCGATTTCCTTTTGTGCTGTCTTGGCGGCCTCCCCGTCAAGAGCATCACCGGCCCCAGCAACATCATCCTTGGTGGCCTCGCTGGCAGTGATCCTGTCCGCTTCGGCAGCAGCATCCCTGGCGGTCTCCTCGATGACGGCGTCGACGTCCATATGTTCCATCTCAGAGAACTCTGAAGGGTGAAGGAGAAGGTCAGAATAAGATCGAGTTTTTAAATTTTGAAGTGATCAAAGATAAAGAAGTAAGGGAAAAAGAATAACTAGCACTCTGAGGCGATCGAGTACCTTCGTCGGACTGTCGAGAGGTGGCTTCGCCTCTCCCGGCAACTCCGGTTGCTGGGGGTGGGTTGCCGGAGTCCGTGCTTGTCGGCTCCTCCTCAATCCGGACGGGCTCATCGGCAGGATCTCTTGCCGGAGATGTGCTTGTGGGCGGAGCGGTCGATGAAGGAGGCACAATGGGACAATCTTCTCCCTGTTGCCGTTCTTCTCCTGTGAACCCGAAGATATCAGTGACAAGAATGGAAGCCTCGGCACCAGCCAACAGAAAAAGGGACAATGAACTTACGCTGGGGGCTGCATTGAGGACTAGGCTCCGGGCTCACGATGACGGTCTCTGGCACGCTAGTGGAGCCTGCCGGGGGCTCGTCGCCCGTAGAAGTCCTTGACCTCTTCGCCATCCTCTCCAGCAAGGTTTCTGTGTCACTGCAGAAACAATACAAGTAAGTCAGTAAGACTGATGCAGATTGGAAGGTGGAGGCTGTGACAGGTACTCACTCTTCTTCCTCTCGCTCCGGACTGAAGCCGGAGATGTCGAAGTCGACCTCCGTTGCGATGTCTGAGTGGGGAGGCGGAGGAGGGGTCCTGGGCCGCTTGGCTGTGGCAGGCGCCGGGGCAGCCTCTGGCACGGTTGTACGAGACCCTCCTGCCGCTCCGGCGGTGGCCGCCGGTGTGGGTCTCGCGCGCCGCGCGGGCTGTTGACGGACCCCCTTCGGTGGTCCGGTCTTGCCGGCCACTTTCTTGCCGGGGGATTCACCGCTCGATGTAGGCTGGCTTGCCGGGACGCCCGATGCGGCTTTCCGAAGGATGCGCTTTGTCTTCTTCGGAGGTGAGGGCTCTTCTCGCGTCTCCTCTTCGGCCGTGTCGTCACCGAATGAGTTTTCAGCGACTGCGCCGCCTTCTTCCCCGGCAACCTCGCTCTCCTCGGCAGGTTTTGCCTCCACCACCACCTCTGCATCGTTGTCTTCCCACTCTGTGAAGCCAACGCTGCCGGCCTCCGCGGCAAGATTCGCTTCCTCCACTCTGGTAGCGACGTATGCTACCTCCTGATCTGTGGTGGCGCGAATAAGATCTGGCTCTTGCCGGACAGGCTTCTCCGTCAGATTGTCGAAGAATTTCTGTGCTTCTTCCTCGCTTGGATAGACCCAGGTCGGGTCAAGACCGTGGGCGTTGAACATCGGCAAGAAGGCAATGATCGACCCCAGTGCAGAGTTGTTGCACAAGGGGACGATCCTTGCCGACAGCCGGTGCTTGTCTTCGCGCTGGAATAACTTCTGGCGGAGAGCGCCAAGCTGCATAACAGTCAAGTTGTTGTTCAGGCCGGGGCGCAGCCTCATGACATCCGCTGCGTTCTTATACTCCCAGGCTGGCCTCCCCCTATTCTGGAGAGGGGCGATGCGGCGGCGGAGGGAGTCGAAGCCCATCATCTCCATTGTCATCCCGGCAGTCTTCTGCGGCGAGATCGCCCCAATCCTTGCCGCGGACCACCTTCTGTCGCCGGGGATGGCAAAAAGGATGAGGATCTGCTTCCTGAATCCAGCACCATTCGGCCCGCCACTCGTCCCACTTTTCGCGGTAAACTCCATCTGGATATATCTCTTTGTTCCAGGCCCTTGGAATCCAAGCAATAGATCCAGAGAGAGCCTCTCCCTTTTGGATTCGAGGATAAAAATAGTGGCGGAAAAGAGCAGAATTGGGGATCACGCTGGCAAAATTTTCACAAAGATGGGCAAAGATCGACTTGCAAAATACGGCATTCGGCGTGAAATCAAGAAGGCGGAAGCCGTATGTATACATGATGTCGTTGAAGAAATCGGAAAAAGGTGGACAGAGCCCGCAATAAAAGTACGCAGTGAAGAAGGGGTATCTGTCCGATCCGCCTTTGGAACTAGCACCTGGGATTACGCGTGTGGCGGGGTGAGCTTGTGTTCCCTTCGCCCACATGCATTGGTATCGTCCCTTCAAGGTTTCGGCGTCGAGCATCGGAGGGAAGACGACGAGCCTCTTCCGCATCTTCACCAGTTCGCTTTTCGGAACTTCAGCCTTCGACTCCTTGTCCGTGCCCTTGCCTTTGCTGGCCTTGGGCGGCATGGCAACTGTGGAGATGGAAGCCGGAGGACGGAACGAGCGCGGGAGCAGCGAGCAGAAGGGAAGGAAGGTTTCACTCTGAGCTCGAGCAGAGGAAGGCGATGGCAATGGCCAGATTGGAAAGAAGAGGGGGGTCAATGGGTTTGCGCCTCCACGACTTCCCCTTTTTATGGGGAAGGAGCGGGGCCACCTTGTTTATCCCCCAATATGAATGCGCCTCTGTGGGCGCGAAACAGTTTGCAGCCTTTTTGGCACACTTCCCACATCGCGCGCTCCGTGCGCGTAGTGGGGGCACAGTAAAACAAGATCTTTTACGAGCAGTTAATTCCCTGCCACGCGTGCCCGTGCACTATTTGGGCCTAGCCCAACAACGCCTCGCACTCGTGTATGGCCCAGGCCCGGGGGCTCCTATCGGTGTACTAAGTATTGGGCCACTAGTACCCCTTACTTGTGCACGGGCAGTTGTAGCCGTCATCGCGGCAAGGCTTGCCGCGATCAGCTCGAGGTCGATTTAAGTCTTCAAGGGAATCATCAAGTCAGAGATCTGAGAGTCAGCAAATAAGCAAAGCTGGTAATCGAAGGCCAGCCTCCCCGGCAAGATCCTTGCCGGGATGGCCCGTGGAGCCCGGCAAGCCTCGGCGCCCGACAAGGCTTGGTTCCCAGCAAAGCTCGGCGCCCGGCAAGCCCTGGCGCCCGGCAAGGATTGGTGCCCGGCAAGGATCGGCGCCTGGCGAGATTCTGCCACTATGCCACCGCTCCGGCACAGTAACAAAGCCTGACATTCTGGGTCCTTCTCTGGATGTGTGGCAATGCGCCAGTGGAGGAGAGCTTAAGCGGTGCTGATGGGATGGCCCCTTTTTCCATCCTCAAGAAAGTGAGGACACCTAAACAGACACCTCATGGTGCATTAAATGCGCTTGTCCTAATCCGTCAGGGGTTAGGTATGGTACCCTGTAGCTACTTTACACCTCAATGTATGTACATTTTGCCACTGTGGAGACCCCTTTGAGCATATAAAAGGAGGCCCAAGGCAACTGCTACAGGGGAGGAGAACTTCTGGCCCATTCTGCATGCGTAGCTGCTCTTTGAACGTACTGTTCATTGCGAGCGCTCCTGAAGGCTGGGCTCAAGAACATCAATAAGAACACAAAGCAGGAGTAGGGTTTTACGCTAATCAGCGGCCCGAACCTGGGTAAAAACTTCCCGTGTCGATCACTAGTTCTGCTCTTTGCGTATACCTCTCCCCCCGCCGAATCGTAAAGGGATCTCTCGGGATCCCATAGGTGTCATGCCCCGACATCTATGAAATCGGAGACAGAGCATATCTTCGTGTGTCACCTCTGCGAGGAGTTAAACGCTTTGGAGTCAAGGGAAAGTTAGCCCCGAGATTTGTAGGACCATACCGAGTTTCAGAACGTATGGGAGAGGTGGCCTACAAGTTGGAGTTACCCGAAGGACTATCAGGTGTTCATGATGTGTTTCACATTTCCCAGTTGAAGAAGTGCCATGCAGAGATGGCCGATATTCCTCTGAGAGATACAGTACCCCTGGAAGCAATTCAGTTGGATAGTGATCTGACCTACGAGGAGAAACCCGTTAAGATTCTCGAGTTTGCCAGCAGAGTTACACGCAGCAAGGTTATCAAGTTTTGCAAAGTTTAGTGGAGCCACCATACCGAGGATGAAGCCACCTGGGAACGAGAGGAAGACCTACGAAAAGACCACCCACACCTATTTTCTAGCCAACCTGAATCTCGAGGACGAGATTCGTCTTAAGGGGGGTAGGTTTGTAACATCCCAAATTTTCAATTTGGAATGTTATACATAGGTCATCATTTGCATATCATATTTTATTTGCATTTTTTATTGTGACCCTAAATCCTAAGCAACTCAAGGACCCAAGGAGAGAGTTGGGAATTTTATTATTTTCATATTTGAATTTTCTCAAATATTGAAAAGAGGATCATTTTGGTTTTATTTATTTTTCTCTCCAAAATATTTCATATTAAAAACATATGAGAGGAGATAATATGACTTCTCCAAAATGAAAGAAATATTGGAGGAAAAATGTTAAAACCAAATAAATAATTTTATTTGGATTTTATTGCTATTTTATTTGAATTAGAAAAATATGCATTTTTAGGCCAAGAAAATGTTCACTTTGTTCTAAATATTTTATTTAGACGGTGAAAATTGATATTGGCATTTTTAGATTTTTTTATATTTTATTTAGGATTTTTCTCGTCGGAATCTTATTTAAAAAAAACTTTAGGACCGACTGGGCCGAAGCCCAACAGGCCCAGCTCGCGCCGTCCCCGACCTCGAGCAGGAGTCCCGCCACCGCACGGATGCCGAGGGAGTCCGAGCCGGACTCCCCATGGCCGCCCCCTCGCCCAAGCCAGCCACCCCCCGGGCCTTTATATGCCGCTACCCCCCTCGTCTCGCCACACCACCACCGCCGCAGGAAGCAGCAGCAGCCCCGCGCCGCCGCCCGCCGCCAGCACCGCACCCCGCCGCCCGCGCCTCGCCCCGTGGAGCCCGCCGCCTTCGCCGGAGCCGCCGGCTGTTTTTTTTTCCTGGTTTAGGTAAAAAACCGTCTCATTTTTTTTAAAAAAAACCCTAGTTCGGTTTTTTTTATTAGATCTGTTCGGTTTTCTCGGTTTAGTTCATTTGCGAACGTTCGTTCGTTTTAACGAATGTTTTCGCCCGTTCGTCTCTGTTAGCGGACGTTCGTCCGATAGGTTTTTCTTTTTCTGCCAGGGACCTATCCGTGATTACTTTTATCGCAGATCAGCCCCTGATCTTCAAACCCTCGCTGTTTCTAAACCGTTCGTCCAAATCCAGTGAAACCAACGCCAAAATCTTCGTCTCGAACCCCTCTTTCTATTTAATCAACTTGAACATGATTTTGACAATTTAAAATTTGGTTTCAAGCAGATTTGAATTTGAAGTTCTTTTGACCGTAGTTTTAGTTTCGTAGCTCCGATTTGATTGATTCTTTTTGCAGATCGAATCTCTTTAGTTGAACTTTCAGATTTGATCTTCTTATTTGAATTTTACCCTTGCATCTATGCTTGATTGCTTATGTATGCTATTGCTTGTTTACGATAGAATTCCCGTAGTGCGAAGCGTGCTACTACGAGTCTCTAGGGTTTGCAGATCGTCAGCAAGGCAAGTAACACATTGATCATACTCTTTTCATACCCAGTTTTTATGCATTAGTTTCAATCCTCAGCTCGTTCTTGGCGGCCTCTGCAACTTCGGCAGCATCGACGGCCTCCTTGAGATTGCCGGCGTGACTTGCAGTTAGAGCTTCGAGCGCCTCCTTGTGCTTCTGCTCCAGCTCCTGGGTCCGCCGCGCGACAAGATTTTCAATGTCTTCATCCTTGCTGCGAAGCTTGGCGGCGAGCGCCTGCTCACGAGCAGTGAGATCTTCCTCATGAGCATCAAGAGCAACGCGGCGCCCCGTCAGGAGGGCATCTTCGGCAGCGATCCTTTGAACAGCTTCATCATGGGCCTTCTCCATGTCTGATTGCTTCAGGAGGACCTCATTCCATTGCTGGCTCACTTGTTCTCGACCGGCAACCAGCTCTTGAAGGGCCTCGGCATGCCAGATTTGCATTTGTGCGACGCGCCTTTGAAAATCCGCTTCGGCTGCCTCGACAACTGCCATTCTGGAGTCCGTCTTCTCTTTTCGGGCATGATGGAGAGCCTGGAGTTTGCGGAAGTTTTCGCCCATGGCCTGAAGGAGCCGATCCTCTTTAGACTTGCCACTGCTAGCGCTGGGATCGTCAACAACTTCGAGCCCGGCAGCGGCAATAATTTCCTCAAAAATTTCTCCTTCAGCTGGTGCCTCGGCGCTTGCCGTCCCTGGCAAGTTGACGAATAGGTTTTCGCCAACTTTGAGATACTTGCTGCATGAGGGCTCGTCAGATGTTGATGGCTGGTCTTCAGTGGCCGCCTCACCAGTGGCAGGGGGCTCCGCGGCCGATGCAGCGCCTGGCGCTCCTGCGGCAGGAATGCCGTCAGTATGGTCTCCAGCTTCCCTGTCGCCCTCTTCAGCAGGTTCTTCCGCGATTTCCTTTTGTGCTGTCTTGGCGGCCTCCCCGTCAAGAGCATCACCGGCCCCGGCAACATCATCCTTGGTGGCCTCGCTGGCAGTGATCCTGTCCGCTTCGGCAGTAGCATCCCTGGCGGTCTCCTCGATGACGGCGTCGACGTCCATATGTTCCATCTCAGAGAACTCTGAAGGGTGAAGGAGAAGGTCAGAATAAGATCGAGTTTTTAAATTTTGAAGTGATCAAAGATAAAGAAGTAAGGGAAAAAGAATAACTAGCACTCTGAGGCGATCGAGTACCTTCGTCGGACTGTCGAGAGGTGGCTTCGCCTCTCCCGGCAACTCCGGTTGCTGGGGGTGGGTTGCCGGAGTCCGTGCTTGTCGGCTCCTCCTCAATCCGGACGGGCTCATCGGCAGGATCTCTTGCCGGAGATGTGCTTGTGGGCGGAGCGGTCGATGAAGGAGGCATAATGGGACAATCTTCTCCCTGTTGCCGTTCTTCTCCTGTGAACCCGAAGATATCAGTGACAAGAATGGAAGCCTCGGCACCAGCCAACAGAAAAAGGGACAATGAACTTACGCTGGGGGCTGCATTGAGGACTAGGCTCCGGGCTCACGATGACGGTCTCTGGCACGCTAGTGGAGCCTGCCGGGGGCTCGTCGCCCGTAGAAGTCCTTGACCTCTTCGTCATCCTCTCCAGCAAGGTTTCTGTGTCACTGCAGAAACAATACAAGTAAGTCAGTAAGACTGATGCAGATTGGAAGGTGGAGGCTGTGACAGGTACTCACTCTTCTTCCTCTCGCTCCGGACTGAAGCCGGAGATGTCGAAGTCGACCTCCGTTGCGATGTCTGAGTGGGGAGGCGGAGGAGGGGTCCTGGGCCGCTTGGCTGTGGCAGGCGCCGGGGCAGCCTCTGGCACGGTTGTACGAGACCCTCCTGCCGCTCCGGCGGTGGCCGCCGGTGTGGGTCTCGCGCGCCGCGCGGGCTGTTGACGGACCCCCTTCGGTGGTCCGGTCTTGCCGGCCACTTTCTTGCCGGGGGATTCACCGCTCGATGTAGGCTGGCTTGCCGGGACGCCCGATGCGGCTTTCCGAAGGATGCGCTTTGTCTTCTTCGGAGGTGAGGGCTCTTCTCGCGTCTCCTCTTCGGCCGTGTCGTCACCGAATGAGTTTTCAGCGACTGCGCCGCCTTCTTCCCCGGCAACCTCGCTCTCCTCGGCAGGTTTTGCCTCCACCACCACCTCTGCATCGCTGTCTTCCCACTCTGTGAAGCCAACGCTGCCGGCCTCCGCGGCAAGATTCGCTTCCTCCACTCTGGTAGCGACGTATGCTACCTCCTGATCTGTGGTGGCGCGAATAAGATCTGGCTCTTGCCGGACAGGCTTCTCCGTCAGATTGTCGAAGAATTTCTGTGCTTCTTCCTCGCTTGGATAGACCCAGGTCGGGTCAAGACCGTGGGCGTTGAACATCGGCAAGAAGGCAATGATCGACCCCAGTGCAGAGTTGTTGCACAAGGGGACGATCCTTGCCGACAGCCGGTGCTTGTCTTCGCGCTGGAATAACTTCTGGCGGAGAGCGCCAAGCTGCATAACAGTCAAGTTGTTGTTCAGGCCGGGGCGCAGCCTCATGACATCCGCTGCGTTCTTATACTCCCAGGCTGGCCTCCCCCTATTCTGGAGAGGGGCGATGCGGCGGCGGAGGGAGTCGAAGCCCATCATCTCCATTGTCATCCCGGCAGTCTTCTGCGGCGAGATCGCCCCAATCCTTGCCGCGGACCACCTTCTGTCGCCGGGGATGGCAAAAAGGATGAGGATCTGCTTCCTGAATCCAGCACCATTCGGCCCGCCACTCGTCCCACTTTTCGCGGTAAACTCCATCTGGATATATCTCTTTGTTCCAGGCCCTTGGAATCCAAGCAATAGATCCAGAGAGAGCCTCTCCCTTTTGGATTCGAGGATAAAAATAGTGGCGGAAAAGAGCAGAATTGGGGATCACGCTGGCAAAATTTTCACAAAGATGGGCAAAGATCGACTTGCAAAATACGGCATTCGGCGTGAAATCAAGAAGGCGGAAGCCGTATGTATACATGATGTCGTTGAAGAAATCGAAAAAAGGTGGACAGAGCCCGCAATAAAAGTACGCAGTGAAGAAGGGGTATCTGTCCGATCCGCCTTTGGAACTAGCACCTGGGATTACGCGTGTGGCGGGGTGAGCTTGTGTTCCCTTCGCCCACATGCATTGGTATCGTCCCTTCAAGGTTTCGGCGTCGAGCATCGGAGGGAAGACGACGAGCCTCTTCCGCATCTTCACCAGTTCGCTTTTCGGAACTTTAGCCTTCGACTCCTTGTCCGTGCCCTTGCCTTTGCTGGCCTTGGGCGGCATGGCGACTGTGGAGATGGAAGCCGGAGGACGGAACGAGCGCGGGAGCAGCGAGCAGAAGGGAAGGAAGGTTTCACTCTGAGCTCGAGCAGAGGAAGGCGATGGCGATGGCCAGATTGGAAAGAAGATGGGGGTGAATGGGTTTGCGCCTCCACGACTTCCCCTTTTTATGGGGAAGGAGCGGGGCCACCTTGTTTATCCCCCAATATGAATGCGCCTCTGTGGGCGCGAAACAGTTTGCAGCCTTTTTGGCACACTTCCCACATCGCGCGCTCCGTGCGCGTAGTGGGGGCACAGTAAAACAAGATCTTTTACGAGCAGTTAATTCCCTGCCACGCGTGCCCGTGCACTGTTTGGGCCTAGCCCAACAACGCCTCGCACTCGTGTATGGCCCTGGCCCGGGGGCTCCTGTCGGTGTACTAAGTATTGGGCCACTAGTACCCCTTACTTGTTCACGGGCAGTTGTAGCCGTCATCGCGGCAAGGCTTGCCGGGATCAGCTCGAGGTCGATTTAAGTCATCAAGGGAATCATCAAGTCAGAGATCTGAGAGTCAGCAAATAAGCAAAGCTGGTAATCGAAGGCCAGCCTCCCCGGCAAGATCCTTGCCGGGATGGCCCGTGGAGCCCGGCAAGCCTCGGCGCCCGACAAGGCTTGGTTCCCAGCAAAGCTCGGCGCCCGGCAAGCCCTGGCGCCCGGCAAGGATTGGTGCCCGGCAAGGATCGGCGCCTGGCGAGATTCTGCCACTATGCCACCGCTCCGGCACAGTAACAAAGCCTGACATTCTGGGTCCTTCTCTGGATGCGTGGCAATGCGCCAGTGGAGGAGAGCTTAAGCGGTGCTGATGGGATGGCCCCTTTTTCCATCCCCAAGAAAGTGAGGACACCTAAACGGACACCTCATGGTGCATTAAATGCGCTTGTCCTAATCCGTCAGGGGTTAGGTATGGTACCCTGTAGCTACTTTACACCTCAATGTATGTACATTTTGCCACTGTGGAGACCCCTTTGAGCATATAAAAGGAGGACCAAGGCAACTGCTACAGGGGAGGAGAACTTCTGGCCCATTCTGCATGCGTAGCTGCTCTTTGAACGTACTGTTCATTGCGAGCGCTCCTGAAGGCTGGGCTCAAGAACATCAATAAGAACACAAAGCAGGAGTAGGGTTTTACGCTAATCAGCGGCGTGAACCTGGGTAAAAACTTCCCATGTCGATCACTGGTTCTGCTCTTTGCGTATACCTCTCCCCCCGCCGAATCGTAAAGGGATCTCTCGGGATCCCATAGGTGTCATGCCCCGACATCTATGAAATCGGAGACAGAGCATATCTTCGTGTGTCACCTCTGCGAGGAGTTAAACGCTTTGGAGTCAAGGGAAAGTTAGCCCCGAGATTTGTAGGACCATACCGAGTTTCGGAACGTATGGGAGAGGTGGCCTACAAGTTGGTGTTACCCGAAGGACTATCAGGAGTTCATGATGTGTTTCACATTTCCCAGTTGAAGAAGTGCCATGCAGAGATGGCCGATATTCCTCTGAGAGATACAGTACCCCTGGAAGCAATTCAGTTGGATAGTGATCTGACCTACGAGGAGAAACCCGTTAAGATTCTCGAGTTTGCCAGCAGAGTTACACGCAGCAAGGTTATCAAGTTTTGCAAAGTTCAGTGGAGCCACCATACCGAGGATGAAGCCACCTGGGAACGAGAGGAAGACCTACGAAAAGACCACCCACACCTATTTTCTAGCCAACCTGAATCTCGAGGACGAGATTCGTCTTAAGGGGGGTAGGTTTGTAACATCCCAAATTTTCAATTTGGAATGTTATACATAGGTCATCATTTGCATATCATATTTTATTTGCATTTTTTATTGTGACCCTAAATCCTAAGCAACTCAAGGACCCAAGGAGAGAGTTGGGAATTTTATTATTTTCATATTTGAATTTTCTCAAATATTGAAAAGAGGATCATTTTGGTTTTATTTATTTTTCTCTCCAAAATATTTCATATTAAAAACATATGAGAGGAGATAATATGACTTCTCCAAAATGAAAGAAATATTGGAGGAAAAATGTTAAAACCAAATAAATAATTTTATTTGGATTTTATTGCTATTTTATTTGAATTAGAAAAATATGCATTTTTCCAAATTGCATTTTTAGGCCAAGAAAATGTTCACTTTGTTCTAAATATTTTATTTAGATGGTGAAAATTGTTTTTGGCATTTTTAGATTTTTTTTATATTTTATTTAGGATTTTTCTCGTCGGAATCTTATTTAAAAAAAAAACTTTAGGACCGACTGGGCCGAAGCCCAACCGGCCCAGTTCGCGCCGTCCCCGACCCCGAGCAGGAGTCCCGCCACCGCACGGATGCCGAGGGAGTCCGAGCCGGACTCCCCATGGCCGCCCCCTCGCCCAAGCCAGCCACCCCCCGGGCCTTTATATGCCGCTACCCCCCTCGTCTCGCCACACCACCACCGCCGCAGGAAGCAGCAGCAGCCCCGCGCCGCCGCCCGCCGCCAGCACCGCACCCCGCCGCCCGCGCCTCGCCCCGTGGAGCCCGCCGCCTTCGCCGGAGCCGCCGGCTGTTTTTTTTTCCCGGGTTAGGTAAAAAACCGTCTCATTTTTTTAAAAAAAAAGCCTAGTTCGGTTTTTTTTCTTAGATCTGTTCGGTTTTCTCGGTTTAGTTCATTTGCGAACGTTCGTTCGTTTTAACGAATGTTTTCGCCCGTTCGTCTCTGTTAGCGGACGTTCGTTCGATAGGTTTTTCTTTTTCTGCCAGGGACCTATCCGCGATTACTTTTATCGCAGATCAGCCCCTGATCTTCAAACCCTCGCTGTTTCTAAACCGTTCGTCCAAATCCAGTGAAACCAACGCCAAAATCTTCGTCTCGAACCCCTCTTTCTGTTTAATCAACTTGAAAATGATTTTGACAATTTAAAATTTGGTTTCAAGCAGATTTGAATTTGAAGTTCTTTTGACCGTAGTTTTAGTTTCGTAGCTCCGATTCGATTGATTCTTTTTGCAGATCGAATCTCTTTAGTTGAACTTTCAGATTTGATCTTCTTATTTGAATTTTACCCTTGCATCTATGCTTGATTGCTTATGTATGCTATTTCTTGTTTACGATAGAATTCCCGTAGTGCGAAGCGTGCTACTACGAGTCTCTAGGGTTTGCAGATCGTCAGCAAGGCAAGTAACACATTGATCATACTCTTTTCATACCCAGTTTTTATGCATTAGTTTCAATCCTCAAACACTGCATGATTAGGATGTGATTAACTTGTGGGTATTGGGAAGTAGATGATGAGGTAGAACCTATTGCCCTTTATTATCAAACCCTTGGGAGTTACTTCCATTTTATGCTTATATTGCCATGCTATGCTCATAGACGTGGATTGGGTTTGAGTGTATCCATGACAGATGTGAGATTGTTAATTAATGGTTATCTTAAGGTGGCTACTTAAATACACATCTGGGTGGATTGGTTGCAGGCACCTGGGGATATACCAGTGTTGTCTTTTTGGTTCGCCACCCAGGCTCAAAGGGATCATAAGATTATTCATGCTAGAAACTTCCGTGTGCAGCCACAAGCTTTTATGGGCTCTAGCATAGTTGAGTATGTTGCAGGACCTCTTTCAGTGGTAGGCTAGCAGATGTAGGGGAAAGTAGGTGTAACTATCTACCCAGCGTAAAGAGTAAATGCTTCTGAAAGACTGTGTCTCGGTCATCCGTTTCTCAAACACCATGTAGTGCGAGAAATCCAACGGAGGAGATCGAGTCTTGTGGGGAAAAGTGCACAAACCTCTGCAGAGTGTACAAACTAATCATGATTAGTCGTGTCCCCGGTTATGGACATCTTGAGTATCTGGTACTTGAATTATTGATTTGATCTCATCACTCTAAATTAATTTGTTGGGTTTAATGATTACTTTTAATTGGGATTGAGATGGGGATTTACCTTCTCAATGTTTAACAAATACCATGATAGTTAAATAAAACATATTCCTTTGATGTACGAAAAAATTGGCTTTTTCGCAAAACAATATAAGCCTAGAGCTTTCCACCAGCCATATATGCATGTAGTGATAGTAATTATCTTTTCCTTGCTCTATTGTGTTATATTGCCAGCATATTCCATGTGCTGACCCGTTTCGGGCTGCAACATATCATGTTGCAGACTTTTCAGACGAAGAGTAAGGTGCGCTAGGTCGATGTCATGCACTCAGCTATGCCGTTGGAGTTGATGGACTCACTTTATCTTCCAAGCCTTCCGCTGTTACTTTATTTAGATGGCCTTAAGCCATATTTATTGTAATAAGTTCTCTTTTTTGACATTCGATGTAATAAGTGTGTGATTGCACTCTGTTATAAATCCTTCGAGTACTGTGTGTGTCAGCATTACCGATCCAGGGATGACACTTAAACACAGAGATTTGACCATCTGAGGTCGGATCGCTACAAAAGAAGGCAAAACATCTTGAAGATAGCGAGACAACCCCAAAGTCTTGTCTTGATGCAGTGTTCAAGTTACTTGAGACTAGCACTCAGACAAGCTCACAGAATTCACTGTCTGAATCAGTTCGACTCTTCAGTCCCAAGTTCTAGCAGAAAGGCATTCTGCAACTCAACTTCGACTTGAAGTCCTATCTCTAAGAAAGATTGCGGAGAACACCACTGAAAACCTCATTGCTAAACAGCTACACCTGGAAGTTATGACAGCCTTGCTCAGCAGCTTGCACAGTAGTTCCCGCACGAGGCTAACCTTTCTTGAACTGTCTTGGAAGTGGTCTTGGTTCAGTATTATTTTGTTACGCTGCAATGGCGCCCAGTTTTTGTAATCTGCTTCTTCGTTGCGCTTTATGATCACTGGTGGCGAACTTCGATGCCCAGTGGATGTAATATACCATAAACCCTTTATTGTATAGTGTATGTTTATTCTAAGTTACTATGCCGTAATTTTTTATTGTATAGAGTAGATTTGTTCTTAATTCCTACTAGTTACTGCCATCATTCGCTATCTGAAAAAAATGGAGAAAATCTGATGTAGTCGACCGGGCCGAAACATTCGCCTCTAATGGGCCTGCTTTTTAGTGGGCCACAATTGGGCCAGCCTGCAAATTTCTTGGGCCTGAAAGGCCATTGGGGCCTTCACACTTTGCGCCAGGCACACAACTTACACGGGCCTATATTCGGCCCAAAGTTTAGTTGGGCCTTTAGTGGACCCAGCGCTTAGTTGGGCCCATGTAGCTTTGGGCCATTAACAGGCTGAATATTCTGCTGGCCTGTTAAGGCCCAGAAGAAACCATGGGCCTTTAGCAGGCCGAAATGCATGTTGGGCCTCAATTTTCACTAGTCGTCGATGGGCCTTTAGCAGGCTGAAATGTAGACCGGGCCTTTTTTGGCCCAGTTATATGACGTGCCATTACCAGGCCGAAACATATCTGGGGCCTTAGTTGGCCCACTAATATCATGGGCCTTTAAGAGGCCGAAAGCTTAGTAGAGGCATCAACGGGCCGAATAATACGACGGGCCTTTAACAGGCCCAAAGTCACGTTGGGCTGAACTGTTGCCACCTTTATCACAGGCCGTTAGAGGGCCGGATGTCGCGTCAGACCATATATGGCTCATGGGCAGCACGGGCCATTCCCAGGCCGAAAGACACACCGGGCTGAAATGGGCCCATGTCTACATTGGGCCTCTAAAAGGCCGAAATGTCACTGGGCCGTAATTGGGCCCAAATATTCGGCGAACAATTAACGGGCCAGATCTGGCTTCGGGCTTTAAATGGGCCATGTTTAAATAGGCCATTATTGGGCTAGCCCACTAGTACCTGCATAAATACTACAGGCCTTTGACTAGGCCGGCCTATTTAACCTATATGGGCCTCTGTTGGGCCCTGCCACATGTCGACGTATCATAGGCATGTCTCCTCCATTGGACGGATGACATCTGTCCCACCGAGGAGCCGACATGTGTTTCCTCCAGCTAATGATGATTTTACACGTGGAAAATTCCCATTGGTCCGGGTTGTTAATGGGTTATCGGATCCAAACCGGCACCCGATAGCTTAACGGCGACCCATTAAGGTGGATGCCACGTGTCGGTTACCCTTGACGAAAGCACTTCCATGATGCGCCATTTATCCTCATGGAAGTGGACACTTCCGTGATGATAATTTTGGTATTGTCATGGAACACTTCTACGACAGCACAGGTATGACAATCTTGATTCTGTCATAAAATCGTCATGGATGTACTTGCATGATAAAAAACGTGACCTACTGTGACAAACACATATCATCACGGAAGTGTATTTTTTTTTGTAGTGTATCGACCAGATCGTGGACTCCACAGCTGAGTGCGATTTAGCGTGCTTCCTGGATGCTTTCTGGGGATATCATCAAATAAAGATGGCGGCGGAGGACATCGAGAAGTCAGCCTTCATCTCTCCGTGTGGTGTGTACTGCTACACTTGCATGCCCTTCGGGCTGCGGAACACTAGCGCCACCTTCCAGCGTCTGATGCACATAGCGCTCAGGCCGCAGTTGGGGAGGAACGTGGAGGCATACGTCGATGACATCATGGTCAAGTCGTGGGAAGCAAGGACCCTGATCAAAGACCTGGAAGAAATGTTCGCTAACTTGCGCAGCATAAACCTGAAGCTCAATCTGGAGAAATGTGTGTTCGGGGTCCCGTCCGGCAAGTTGCTGGGTTTCCTGGGGTTGCACAGAGGGATCAAAGCCAACCCCGAGAAGGTCAAGGCAATAGAGCGGATGAGCCCTCCTCATACCCTCAAGGAGATGCAAAAGCTCGCAGGATGCATAACCTCTTTGGGGCGTTTCATATCCAAGCTTGGTGAGCGCGCCCTCCCTTTCGTCAGGTTGATGAAGAAGAAGGAACTGTTCGAGTGGACCCCGGAAGCTGAGGAAGCCTTCGAAGACCTCAAGCGATACCACACGAGCCCACCTGTCATGGTGGCGCCCCGCCCGCATGAGCCTCTGGCGCTCTATTTGGCGGCCACTTCACACTCGGCCAGTGCGGCGCTCGTGGCGGTCAGAGAAGGGCCCGTCGGCGCGGGCTCGAAGCAGAGCGGCCAGTAGGGGGCTGCGCAACCTTCACCGTCCCAGGGTGATGCTCCTGAGGACCCCACTGCTTCATCAACCCCTAAGCTTCAGGAGCCCCTAACGCCCCCGACGGAGCAAGGCGTCCTCGACTCCTCACCCCTCATCGAGGACCCGGTGTACTTCATCAGCACGGTGCTGCGTGATGCATGCGCGTGCTACCCCATGCAGCAGAAACTCCTGCTCGCGCTCCTCATCGCCTCTAGGAAGCTGCGTCACTATTTCCAAGGCCACCCCATCAAGGTCATGTCGGCGTATCCTTGGCGAAGGTGCTACATAGCCCCAACGCCGTCGGAAGGGTTGCAGAATGGAACATCGAGTTACAGGCCTGCCAGCAGGAGTTTAGCACGACCATGGTCATCAAGGGGGGCGGCCCTGGCCGACTTCATCGTGGAATGGACCGACGCCCCTGATCGGGGACTGGATGAGGGTCAATTCCTTGCACCTGGCGATGAAGCGCCCGACGAATGGGTCATGCACTTCGATGGTGCCTTTGTGCGGCAGGGCGCGAGGGCTGGAGTCGTGCTCATCTCGCCGACCAAGGACAAGCTGTAATACGCCGTGCAGCTCTGCTTCCAGCACGGCGAGAAGGTCTCCAACAACATCGCGGAGTATGAGGGCTTGATTGCCGGCCTTAGGGCCGCGACTGGCCTGGGAGTCAAACGCCTCACCATCAAGGGCGACTCCCAGCTCCTAGTCAACTTCTCCAACAAAGAGTACAAGCCGAAGGACGAGCACATGGAAGCTTACTTGGAAGAGATACGTAAAATAGAAAATCGCTTCCTGGGCTTGGAATTGCAGCACATTCCACTGGGCGCGAACAAGGAAGCTGACGACATCGCCAAGAGGGCGTCCTGCCGCAAACCCCAGAGGCCTAGCATCTTCGAGGAGAGGCTTCACAAGCCGTCCGCAGCTCCACCCGCCGCGGGCTCGGCATTGCTCAGGGAGGAGCTGCCGCCAGCCCCGACCTACAGTCCGGCCTCAGGAGCTCATTTACTCCTGACCCTGGAGCCTCAAGCAGGCTGCTGGACTGAGGAATTCAAGGCGTACCTCGTCTGTGGCACCTTGCCGGAGAAAGAGGAGGACGCAGAGCACGTGGTCCGCCAGGCCACTGCTTATTGCTTGCAGGACAGCGAGCTGTACCGGCGACGCCCCAACAACGTCTCGCTGTGGTGCATATCCGACGAACAAGGGCGCGAGTTGCTGGCTGATATCCATGGCGGGGACTGCGGGCACCACCCCTCGTCGCGCACCCTCATGGGCAAGGTTTTCCGTAGCGGCTTCTACTGGCCGACGGCGCTCAACGACGCCACCGAGCTAGTACGATCCTGCGAGGCCTACCAGTTCCATGCCAAGCAGATTCACTAGCCCACACAAGGCCTCCAGACCATCCCGCTCTCATGGCCATTCGCGGTCTGGGGGTTGGATATCCTGGCCCGTTCCCTCGGCCGGCTGGTGGATACATCAACCTGTACGTCGCCATCGACAAGTTCACCAAGTGGGCAGAAGTAGAGCCAGTACGCACCATCCCCGCTGGCTTAGCCGTCAAGTTCATCAAGGGCCTCATGAGCCGTTTTGGTGTCCCTTACTGACAATGGCTCACAATTCACGAGCAACCTCTTCAGGACGTACTGTGCCAACCTTGGAATGCCGATATGCTACTCTTCGGTGGCACAGCCACGGAGCAACGGCTAGGCTAAGCGTGCCAACGCAGAGGTCCTGAGGGGCCTCAAGGCGAGAAGCTTCAAGAAGAAGCTTGAGGCTTGCGGCAGGGGTTGGCTCGGTGAGCTTCAGTCTGTGTTGTGGTCTATACGCACCACTGCGACTAAGCCCACCGGCGAGACCCCGTTCTTCCTCGTCTACGGGGCCGAGGCGGTCCTCCCTCATGAGGTCAGGCTTCGCTACCCGCGGGTCCTGGCATTCGACGAGGCGCGTCAGGATGCCTCGTGGGGGATAGACCTCATGCTTGGGGAGGAAGCCCGCCGCCAAGCCTCGCTTCGCGCAGCGAGGTACCAGCAGGCGCTGCGGCGTTACCCCTGCCGCAACGTCCGCTCCCGGACCCTTGAGGTGGGAGACCTTGTCCTGAGGCGGGTCCTTTCCAGGGAGGGCCTTCACAAGCTCTCGCCCATGTGGGAGGGCCCGTTTCGGGTCGCCCGCGTCTCCAGGCCTCGCGCCGCGCGCCTGGAGACGCAGGACGGGGTCCCCATCCAGAATGCCTGGAACATCCAGCATCTCCGGCAGTTCTACCCGTGACACTCTCACGTAATAATGAGTGGGACTGTACACGCCCCGGAGTCTCCTGAGTGCCGCCCTGTGGCCTCACGGGGGCTCCCACCCACATCCAAGTGGAAGCCCCATGGTCTGCACTGGCGGACGACAAGGTCTTTCAACGACTATGCCCACGCCTAGTGGAAGCCCCATGCTCCGCGCTGGCGGGAAGACTAGAAGACTAGTGTAGGCGCCGGACGCGGCTGTTCTCTTGCTTGCTTTTGTAGCCAATTTGCCACTTCTTGGAATGAAATTCAAAATTCTCGCGTCTTTATTTGAAAGGGGTGGGAATTTTTCTCCTTGTAGCGTTTGCTCTCTTGAATCTTGCTTTGAGGGAAGTTGCAGTTGCCCGTCGCTCCTTCTCGCGCGTCTCGCAAGTGGGGGCTAGACACGGTGTGTATGCTTGGGCCCGCCCATGAACACACCTCGCCAAAACCTTGGCGTCCTAATCCTCGCGCGACGCTCTCAAACAAGCTAATGGGCATGTATGCCCTCCTGAGCCCTCATCTCCCAGCCTCGCCGGGCATCGCGACTCGGCGCACCAGTGACAATCAGTCCTTGCTCGGTGGCTCACGCGGGGCGCGGGGCCTCGTGAGGCACCCCGGAGGAGCCGCATCCTCATGAGGGCCCTCGTGGCCTCACGGCCATTGGGTGTCTCCTGCGGCCCGAGAGCCCTCTGATCCTCAGGAAAGAACACCCCAGCAAGATACCTAAACCACTTCGGTGCCCCGGCTGCACCAATATGGGAGCAAGAGGCACGTAGGGGATCCAAGCTCAGGAGGAGCGCGCCCTCGCGACGCAGGAATCCGCCGTAAGTGCACCAAGCTAAGTTATCCTAATCGCGATCAAGCAGGAATATGTCGATTGATATTGACACAAATGCTAGGGTACAAAATAAAAGCATTAACATAACAGCACAAGCGCCATGGTCCATTACACACCCCGTTGGGGCCCGCTGTATTTCTTGATGCAGGAAAAAGAAAAAGCAAAAGGCGGCCTCACAGCCACTGCAACTCCTGAGGCTTGGCTCCAGCGACACCTGTGCTTAGTCGGAGTCCTCCTCCTGCTTCACAGCAGCGCGATGTCGAGACAGCTCGACGTCCTCCTGAGCAGGGGCGCGGCGACGCGGTGGTTCACCACCCTCCCTGGTGCGGGCACGGTGATGTGGCGGCTCCTTGTAGTCGTCGTCGCTTGTGCTCTCCTCGGAGGAAGAGCCGCCGCTGCTGGAGGCGCCACGGCCATCGCCAAGGGCGATTTCACCGCCGAGGATGTCGCCGTCCCTCTGACCATCGTAGTCGGAGGGGTGGATGTCGTCTTCGTCGTCGTCATCCTCTGGACAGCACCCCAGGTGCCTGTCGTCCTCCCCAAAGACCCTGACATAGAGGGTCGTTGCTCTGTCATGCCTGAAGTGGAGGGTACATCTCCCCTACAGGCCGCGCGCGTGGGCAAACGACTGCCACATGTGGTTCAGGAACACGTAACCGGTAGGGGTGACCTCGACCTCCACCCACGAGGCCTTGCTGCAGTAGCCGTCGGCCTGCAAGAAGCACGGGAGCTAGAACCAGGTGCCTGCCGGCCTCTCCGCCCACACCACGAACTCTAGGGATGCGTTGGCTGAGTGGGATAGCGAGCGCGGTGGACGGACAGCCGCCACATGCTTTCCCCCTTGGTCGTGGCCGCCTCGGCTCCTGTAGCCCCTAGCGCGGGAGTGAGCCTTCCCGCGACCGCCGGGGGTGGCACCGACCTTCAAAGGGATGCGCCCGCACCCCTGGGAAGCCACCGTTGGCGTCGCAGCATACTTGCAGGGACGACCACGGCCCCTCTTGGGCGGCGGCGAGCCTGGTCCCTCCATGGGGGCCTTCCCTTTCTCAACAGCGGAAAACCTTCTCACGGGCGCCATGGATGCGGGGCAATAGAAGATGAAGAATGAGCAAGAGGAGAGGACCGGCAAGAAGATGAAGATGGACCAGGGGCTCCGTCCCCCTCGCCCTCTTATAGGCGGCGGAAGGCTAACCGGCGCCCCTCCACATTCCGAGTGATGACGGCCCTGCTGCATGCCTTAGGCTATTGTCAACTCGAAACGGTTGCCGAGGCGACATGGGGGAGCCGAGGCATCTGTGTCCCGTCAAGCGCCATACGTCGACCTGGCCCGCAAGCGATTCGAGCCCGCGGCGCTTCACCCTTGCCCCTTGGCTTCGCCTCGAAGCCAGCCCGAGCGCGCCTTGGGCCCGGGGGCTACTGTCGGCGTTCTGGGAACCAGGGTACCTAGACTTGCCTGCCTACAGCCCACGGCATGGCTTCCTCAACGGCCTGGTACGGCCCATCTCCAAGACCACCAAGACAAGACCCAGGCCTCGCGAGGAGGACAACACCAAGACCTCCCGAGGGAGCGGCCTCCCCAGGCGGCCTCCCGAGGAGCGGAGATTTCTATGCAGGTACCCCACCTCATGAGGTTGAGGTGACGTGATCCATGACGACCATGGCCAGGCGGGCGCCAGCGGGCGCAGAGGAGGCAGTTTCCTCTTTGGTGCTAAGGAGGCAAGGACAGGTATGGGATCCTGAGGAATCTCCCAAAGGTTTCCATTCCGGTGCTACAAGACCAAGACCATAGGCTCGGCTAGGCAGAGGTCATCGCCGGGCCCACCACTGCGTCACGACTAGAAGTTTTGCAGGCGAAGACCACCTTTCGTCAGGATTAGATGCACTACTTGTCCCCTTTCAAATTGGCCGGTGTGGGATCCCTTCCCGCCTAAGTTTCGAGGGAAGAGGACCAAGGCCACTATAAATATAGGTTAGCCACCACCATAGAAGGGGTCGACTCATTCTCACGCTCAAGCCCTCGCGAGGTCATTCATCCTCTGTACTCGTTCATCCTCAGCCCCTCGTGAGGCCAATTCACCACAAAGCAGGAGTAGGGTATTACACCGCAAGGTGGCCCGAACCTGGGTAAACTGCCATGTTCATCTTCTTCCTTGCTCACGCGAGTTCGGCTAGGCTAGGCTGTGGGGCGACGGGCTCTAGGCTTGAGAGATTTAGATCTTCACACATGCCCAGAGTTCGAACCTTCTTGGGTCTGCGGAGCCCTGAATCTGACACACACACACACACACACACACACAAGGTGCAAGCAAAGTCAACATGCAAGTTTGGAGCTCATGATAAGAGGTTGGCTTGCCTGGGGGTCGATGAATACTCCGGGAAGAAGTGTGATCACCTCATGGAAGAATTTGTCAGAAAAAGATTCCCTCTCAAAGGGGCTAGATATAGGGCAAGGGAAAAATGGGTATTTTAAGAATGCGTAAACATCATGAAAATGATACCATCGGAAAGGATTCGACGAACAGAGAATGTGGGCGCTGGAATCACCTCAATCGGAGTTATAGTTGCAAAGTTGTGGCCATTCGTTCGTTATGCAGAAATCAAATAAAAATCTGTCCATTTCTGCTGCTAACGGGTCAACGTTCACAATCTAAAGGATTCGGCGTCTGGCTGAAAAAGAGAAAACGTGTTCTGATGGATACGTCTTCATAATACTGAAAGCGAATTCTGAACAAAAGAAGCAGCGGAGTACGCTTTCACTAACCGAAGACATATTCAACCGAAGTGCGCTTCAACTTATCCATGTCAGCTGGCACTTCGTGCGGCTGACAGGTGGGTCCCACCAGATCTCTCTCTCTCTCTCCTCCCGCACCAGCTTCTTCTACCTCCCAACAAGCGCTCGTGGAACAGAGAGAGGACGCCGGTGCCGGCGCTCGCCCGGACGGCTCCGGCCACCTCCGGTGGAACTAGAGGCACCGGCGGGTTCGGGAGGAAATGCCTCATCCATCCAGGGGCTCCGTGCACACCAGAGAAGGTCGAGGCCGCATCGGCTCGGGCGCCCGCGGCGGAGGCCATCGGCCAAGGTGGTTGCTGGTGCTCTCGGCATCTCCCGACGAGCTGGCTGATCCAGAGGGGATCGCAGAGGCCTTAGAAGCGCCATGGTGGTGGTGGAAGGGAGAGAAGGAGCCCAGGTGATTCGAATTTAAGGCGGGGGTGGCGGCAGCCATGGCTGCAATGGAGGGTAAGGAGGGCTCTGGGATCTCGAGCGAGAGGTCGGGGAGTTGCTAGCTACGAGGGGGCTTGAGGATGTGCTTAAAAAGCCGCAGGGAAGGCTCGAGAAGGGGGAAGAGGTGGCACGTGGTGCGGCTATGTGTTCGCGCTCCGGCGACGGACGCGGTGCCGGCACGCGCGACCAAGGGTCATGAGACGAGGAGGATAGAGGAGCAGGAGCAGACCTGGTGATCGAAGAGGGAGGGGACGGCTTGGGCAGGAAGGAACCAAGGGGGGAGGAGCTAGGAGAGAAATGACGACGGGCACGGGCGAACAGAGCCGCGACGGCGACTGCCGTGCCATGGAGAGGGAGAAATCAGAGGGGGAAATCTCTAGAGAGGGGGTACCCGGACGCAGGGGAGCCGTTGCGCATGCTCGGACGAGCTTGAGCTGGTCGAAGCAGGCCTGCCGACAAGAACAGTGCGCAGACCACTGTTTTGGCCGGCTCTACTCGTGATCACCATGACCAAAGCTTGTCCCGGCGTCTTCCTGGATGCTAAATCATGCCCACAGGACGTCTCACTGCTCAAATAGAGGAAGCTTGTCCCGACGTCTTCCTGGATGCTAAATCATGCCCACAGGACGTCTCACTGCTCAAATAGAGGAGAATGGGGCTGGAATCACCTGGAAGACTCTGGGGTGGGAGTAACTTGCAAAAACAAGTTTCAACAGCAAACTGTTTGATAGATGGATGAGGCAGTGCACAACTCCAATTGTCCTCGGGTTTCGGTGAGTGTGGTCATCTACTAAGGTGACCAGTATGCGAAAATATCAGTCCAAAACGATGAGGCTAGATGGTACTTGCTGCGCATTGTGCCCAACTGGCCAGAAACAAAGATAAGGATGCTGGGGAAAATTGGCTTAGTGAAAATAGCTGAAATTTGGTGGAGGCCAATGATTTAAGATATATAATGCGCTAGTAAAATTTTAGCCCATTTGGATACTCTATGAAGGTACTTCCTTCACAGACAAGCAATCTGAACAGAAACTTGAGAAAATTGCAGGGGACAAATGGCCTGATGAAATGATCTAGTTCTTGGTAGCCATGGGTGATTTATCAATGTTAATCACCCTGAAAAATTTCAGCTCAAAAAGATCAAGGGGTCAAACACTTCCTTTGCAAAAATTTCAGACAGGGCAGAAACTTGCATTGGATCATGTGCTCAAATTATGAGTTGTGAAGCATGGGTTTGGATGGAAATGTTGAAGATACAGCAAGGAAAAGCTCCACAAATTATTTAGGAATTTTCCTTGCTACCAAAATGGTAGTTCCTATGGAAAATGGCAGAAATACAGTATTGGCTTAAAATAGGAAAAGACAATTTCCCTTATTTAATTATGGCCAATATTTTTAGGAGAGCTCAATGTGGTCACAAAGAATATATCCACAAGTTTTCAGGGGCTTTGGAGACAGATAGATATTTTCCTGGATTTAATTCCTTTAAACAGTAGAAAAAGGAATTAATTTGTAATGAAAAATAGTGCAAATGACTAGGCAATATTTTTGCATATCCAGGGTTTATGGGTGTAGGAGGATCTCTGGGAGTATTTGGAGGATCAACAGAGCAAAGGAAATGAGGGCTCATTTGTAATCACAAAGGAAAGATTTGAAATTCCAAATATTGGAATTAGAGTTTGAATGGTCTTGAGATGATACAAATAAGGTCCTGCCCAACATCAAAGGCAGAGACAAGGTTTTGAAAGGTTGAAAGTTGCCTGGATTCTCATAATCATCCAGCAAACTCTGGAGAAAGATTTTGAAAAGAATGCTAGGAAGGAATAACAGCGCAAAAATTGATAACCCAATTTTTGGGCTGTTACAAACCTTCCCCCCTTAAGAGAATCTCTTCCTCGAGATTCCTAGGGTTATAGCAAGAATGATATTCACCCCTGAGAAAAACCTCTGGGTTAGCTGTTAAACCTTTGGTTGGATACAAACGAGTTGGGGTACCGATAATTGGTGCACCCAGGTAGGGATACGGGCAAAGCAAGGCTATCTCCATGGCAAGGGGCAACTCAGGATCAAATTCCCGAAAATGCTGCAAGCACCCCAATGAACAGTGGCCTCTCCTGCTGTCAGGTGGGTCCGCGGCCCACTGGCAGCCTCCTTCTTCTACCTCTAGCTCTCGGCTTCTTCCTGCTGCTGCTTCACGTGCGGTTTGGCACAGCACACATCTAGCTCCTAGTGCACTAAGCACCCTAGTACCATAGTGCGTGGTGTGCACGGTGCCGGTGCAAAGAGCACTCACGTCGCGGGCCAGCGCCCTGTCGGCACTGCTCGCGGATTTGCCTCTTGGACGCTGGTGATCGAGCGACGAGCAGTCCTCCTGGACCTTGCTCACCGTACACCGGGGCTGGGCTATAAAAGACAGCAGCGTGGCTCTTCTCCAACTCACACCATGCTGCTCTACTACCTCTTTAGTTTGGATGAGATCGAGCCGAGCTCCTTCGGTGAGGCGGTGTTCTTGGTGGGGCTGTGGTGGTTCCTCGCTGCGCTACTGGGCATGCTGATCGGCTCGTCGATCATCCTACTGATGATCATCAAGCAGGAGCAGGCTCGAGGCAACGCAAGGCCAGGGGTGGGGGCTCGAGATGCAGACGAAGATGGTGCAATGGGTGGTCCTCCGCCACGCTTGCTCCTCCGTCGCTTCGCGCCGGTGGAGTAATCGTGTGCTGCGGGTGGGTGAGGATGGCAGCTTGCCTGGCATCACTCAAGGCAGTGATGGTGGTGGTGTTGGGTCCAGATGCAGGTGAGGTGGCTTTGCCAGCTCAGGAATCACACTGATGGTTCCACGGAGGAAAAACTTTGCGGATAGCTCCACGAAGAGTAGGCATCGAGGTAGAATCAGAGTTGTAATCTATATTGGGGTAGTTGTACTAGATCAAGTGAAATAAAGTTGGTTGTGTTCCTCCGCAAATGCAATTGGTGCTATGGGAAAAAATTGATGGAAACGCCTCTTCGAGGCTCTGGATCTAGAAATCTGGCACACAGGGTATGCACAGATAGGGATAGGGATGTGACTTTGCATTCCCCCGAGTACTACCCAATCGTACTCATGGGTGAACCTAGTATGCGTGCATTATGCAGTATACTCTAAACCAACATACAGCCAGATACAAAATAAATGCAGAGGAAAAACACATCAAACAAATCGCACTAAGGTGTTTTAATGCTAGTGGGTATATGTACTCCTGGTATACATATACCTACACCAGCTCGCATTTTATTAGGGACTCCGGGCGAGTTAGGGTTGTTGGTGTATGTGTTCTACTGATTAAAATCTTGTTAGAAACCGAATGCCAGCCCTGTTAAACAGTTCTGCTTGACAGAGAGACAAACAAACAAAACCACATAACAAAGAAGCATACATAGAACATTAACACAACACACAGGTTACAAGCAGTACAAACATACAACAAACACGAATGCACTATGCGTCTAACAGCAACAACTCACTCCTGGATACATGGTTCTATTCTTCTATCGAAGATGAACCAACATACTGGACTTACTCGCAGCATCGCCTGACTGCGCGATTGGGTTACACAAATGCCTAGTATTGCTGGGGCTCTCCAGGGGGACGCAGGCTGAGCTAATCTCTATCTTCATCGTCAGGCACCTCTATAGGTTGGGGCTCAACTGCTTGGGGTGCGGTGGGAACTGGTCCAAGCATGCCTTGATAGTGAAGACAGTAAATGGCCTTGTTGATAGAGTCGAAGTGGACGATGCCTGGCTTCAGCCACGGCACAGGCTGAGAGGGTAGCACTGGGCTGGATGGCATGGGGTTAGTGGCTCGAGATGCAACTTAGCGAGCCTCATGGTATGCTTCTATGACAACCCGAGTAGCGTCTGAACAGAGAACGTGGGTGCTGGAATCACCTCAATCAGAGTTACGGTTGCAAAGTTGTAGCCGTTCGTTCATTAGGAAGAAGCGCATAAAAATCTGTCCATTTCTTCTGCTAACGGGTGAACATTCACAATCTAAAGGATTTGGCGTCAGGCTAAAAAAGAGAAAACGCGTTCTGAGGGATACGTCTTCATAATACTGAAAGCGTATTCTAAACAAAAGAAGCAGCGGAGTACGCTTTCACTCACCGAAGACGTATTCAACCGAAGTGCGCTTCCACTTATCCACGTCATCTGGCGCTTCGTGCGGCTGACAGGTGGGTCCCGCCAGATCTCTCTCTCCTCCCGCGCCGGCTTCTTCTACTCCCGACAGGAGCCCGTCGAACAGAGAGGACGCCGGCGTTGGCGCTCGCCCGAACGGCTCCGGCCACCTCCGGCGGAACTGGAGGCACCGGCGGGTTCGGGAGGAAACGCCTCATCCATCCAGGGGCTCCGCACACACTGGAGAAGGTCGAGGCGGCAGCGGCTCTGGCGCCCGTGGCGGAGGCCGTCGGCCAAGGTGGTTGCTGGTGCTCCGGGCATCTCCCGACGAGTTGGCTGATGCAAAGGGGATCGCAGAGGCCTTAGGAGCGCCATGTTGTTGGTGGAAGGGCGAGAAGGAGCCAAGGTGATTCGAATTTAAGGCGGGGGTGGCGGCGGCCATGGCTGTAAATGGAGGGCGAGAAGGGCTCCGGGATCTCGGGCGAGAGGTCGGGGTGTCGCTGGCTGCAAGGGGGCTTGAGGACGTGCTTAAAAAGCCGCGGGGAAGGCTAGAGAAGGGGGAAGAGGTGGCATGCGGTGCGGCTACGTGTCCGCGCTCCGGTGACGGACGCGGTGCCGGCACGTGTAGTCAAGGGTCATGAGACGATGAGGACAGAGGAGCAGGAGCAGACCTGACGATCGCCAGAGGAGGGGACGGCTCGAGAAGGAAGGAACCAACGAGGGAGGATCCAGATGAGAAACGACGACGGGCACGGGCGAACAGAGCCGCAACGGCGACTGCTGTGCCGTGGAGAGGGAGAAATCAGAGGGGGAAATCTCTAGAGAGGGGGTACGCAGACGCAGGGGAGCCGCTGGACATGCTCGGATGAGCCAGAGCTGGTTGGGGCAGGCCTGCCGACGAGAATAGTGCGGAGACTGTCGGTGTACTAAGTATTGGGCCACTAGTACCCCGTACTTGTGCACGGGCAGTTGTAGCCGTCCTCGCGGCAAGGCTTGCCGGGATAAGCTCGAGGTTGATTCAAGTCATCAAGGAAATCGTCAAGTCAGAAGATCTGAGGATCAGCAGATAAGCAAAGCTGGAAATCGAAGGCCAGCCTCCCCGGCAAGATCCTTGCCGGGATGGCTCGTGGAAGCCCGACAAGCCTCGGCGCCCGGCAAGGCTTGGTTCCCAGCAAAGCTTGTTGCTCGGCAAGCCCTGGCGCCCGGCAAGGCTGGGCGCCCGGCAAGATTCTGCCACTGTGCCACCGCTTCGGCACAGTAACAAGTCTGACATTCTGGCTCCTTCCCTGGGTGCATGGCGGCATGCCAGTGGAGGAGAGCTTAAGCGGTGCTGATGGGATGGCCCCTTTTTTCATCCCCAAGAAAGTGAGGACACCTAAACGGACACCTCACGGTGCATTAAATGCGTTTGTCCTAATCCATCAGGGGTTAGGTATGATCCCCTGTAGCTACTTTACACCTCAATGTATGTACATTTTTCCACTGTGGAGACCCCTTTGAGCATATAAAAGGAGGCCCAAGGCAACTGCTACAAAGGGGGGGAAAAAGGACTCTGGCCCATTCTGCATGCGTAGCTGCTCTCTGAATGTACTGTTCATTGCGAGCGCTCTTGAAGGTTGGGCTCAAGAACATCAATAAGGACACAAAGCAGGAGTAGGGTTTTACGCTGATCAGCGGCCCGAACCTGGGTAAAAGCTTCCCGCGTTGATCACCGGTTCTGCTCTTTGCGTGTACCTCTCCCCCCGCCGAATCGTAAAGGGGTCTCTCGGGATACCATAGGTGTCATACCACGACATCTTTGGCGCGCCAGGTAGGGGTTGAGGGTTGCGTGAACCTGATCTGGTGGTCGACGCCCTAGTTCCTTCATCATCTTCATCATCATGCCGCCCAAGAAGAAGAACGCTGTGACAGCACAACCGTCCGGGTCCGTTTTGCCCGCGCCTTCGTAGACATGCGATGGTGTGGGTGCAGAAGGAAGAGGACTAGAACCCCCGCGGCGTTCTGGTGACCCAAGCCAAGCGAGCGGTATCGTTCGCAGTGGCAGTGGTAACTTGCACGCCGCTGGATCTAGAGATGGTGCTGTGTTGCCTACGGGTGGCACAACTAACTCTAGGGATCGAAGAGCGCCTGCTGGAGCTCCCACGCCGGCGCGAGCCTCGCAACCTACCCAGGTCACGCGAGATGAGCGACATCATGGCGCTGGTAGTTCGGGGCGTCCCCACGAAAAGGTTCTGCGCATAGATCCCAAGATGCGCGGGACCAGCATGCACACCGAGCTGCCGGCAAAGGTGGTGCACGGTCGCGTGACCGTGGTGGTGCTCCTTCTAACTCAGTTAGGAGTCAGAGCACCTCACGTACCTCGCACCTGTCGCCACCACCTACGCCAGCGGATGCCTTGGCGCATGCACAGCTGCTCCTCGATTTTCCTCCCGCCCCGGAGAAGATGGAGGAGTGGCGAGCTACTATCCAGAGCCTTATCGGCTTCGCTAACAAGGATGGACCACAAGAGGCAGGGCCCTCTCAGCGGAGGCCCATCGATCCGATGCGAGCCGGTGCAGAGAAAACCGGAGGTGGTGCAACTACAGTGCACTCTCCTCCGCGACATCAGAGGCGGCCGACGACTCAGCAATTCGACCGCCATGAAGAAGTTTCCACGGCGTCGTCCGATCCACGGATGCGCCGTGATCAGCGTCTGGTTCTCCAGGAAAGAGGCAAGGAGGACGCTCGAACAACCATCGAGCGGCGGCGGGAAGCGCGCTATCAGTCTGATAAGCGCGCGGGGCCGGTTGTCGACGAGCCTGCGCCAGGGAACGTAGGAGACTTGCCTTACGAGGTAGGACCTCCAGCGTTTACCCGTGAGTTGCGGCAAGTCCAATGGCCCAATCTCCGAACCTTCAAGCTAGAGGTCCCGGAGAAATATGACGGCAAGACCCATCCCTCGGAGTTCCTGAGCATCTACACCATTGCGGTGCAAGCTGCCGGGGCCGAGATGACAAGATACTTGCCAACTACTTCCCGTTGGTGCTCAAACCCAACGTCAGGTCGTGGTTGATGCATCTGCCGGAGGATTCTATTTCTTGCTGGTCAGATCTGTGCCATCAGTTTGTTGGCGCCTTTGTTGGAGGCCACCAAGCTCCTGGCCAAGAAAGTGATTTGCACATCATCCCTCAGAAGGAGGGCGAGTCCCTGCGCAAGTTTATGCAGAGATTCAGCCGGGTGCAATACAATATTCCTGACGTTCATCCTGCCGCTGTCATTAGCGCGTTCCATCAGAACGTGCGTAACCGCAGGATGCGGGAAGAGCTGGCAATGAACAAAGTCAGGAGTATTGCCGAGCTTTACACTTTGGCCGACAAGTGCGCTCGAGCTGAAGAGGGGAGGAAACTCCCCGGTGAGGCTGTTGGTGCGGCACGCGACTCAGAAGAAGAAGATGCCGCGGCTCCGTCAAGGAAAGGCTGGCGGCGAAACAGGAAGCGCGGAGGCAAGGCCGTGCTTGCCGTCGAGGAATCCGACAACCCTGGCGCCGCCAAGAAGGCCAAGGTTGGCGACCCCGGCCAGGATCTTGCCGGGTGCCCTTCCTGTCAGGCCTTGGCGGCCGCCGACAAGTCAGAAAACTCCGGCAAGCAGTATTGCAAGATCCATCGCACTAAGGGCCACGATCTCCAGAACTGCCGGCAAGTTGAGTAGCTTGCCGAGAAGCAGAAAGCCGAATACGAGAGGCGGGACAAGGAGAAGGCCCAAGATGGTGCTGAGGGGTCCGGCAAGAAACACGGTGGCCGAGGAGGTCGCCGCGGCAAGGCCAAGCAGCAGAAGGATCGGCCTGCTCGGGGCCGAGATAAAGAAGGAGATGATGATGAAGAAGATGACGAATCCAGTGAGCAGGAATTCCAGAAGGCTACGGAGGCTATGTGCATTGATGGGGGTGCCTCGCTGCATTCTTCCCACCGCCAACTTAAACAGTGGATGCGGGAGGTTAATGCGGCAGAGCCATCCCCCGATGCATGTAGGCCTCTGAAGTGGTCCAGCACGCCTATCATCTTTGACGCCGAGGATCACCCTGATCGCACAACTGTGGTCGGGTGTTTGCCATTGTTGGTTTCCCCGACAATTCGCAACCTCAAGGTGACGAAGATGTTAGTTGACGGCGGGGCCAGCCTAAACTTAATCTCACCGGATGTGCTCACAAAGCTTCAGATTCCCGACGAAGACCTCCAGGAAACGGGTACGTTCCAAGGGGTCAACCCGGGAAGAACCCAGCCTAAGGGCAAGATCACGCTGCCGGTAACATTTGGCAGTGAGTTTAACTTCAGGACCGAAAAGGTGGTGTTTGATGTCGCTAAGATCCCCATGTCTTACAATGGGATCCTTGGTCGGCCAGCGTTGGCTAAGTTTATGGCGGCATCACACTACGCGTACAACGTCTTGAAGATGCCTGGGCCGTTGAGCGTCATCACCATCCATTCCGATAAGAAGGATGCGCTCATCTGTGCCGACCAACTTTACCGGCAAGCAGTTGCAGCACCTGCCATCAAGGCATCTGCTCCTGCCGCTGGAACTCCCGGGGGGAAGAAGACCGGCAGGAACCTTGGCGCGAACTCCGGCAAGCACGCCTCCTTGGAGTGCTGCGCTTCCGTTGAGGACGTACCAGAGAGTTCCACCAGCAAGAACAAGAAGTCCAAGGCCACCCCGCCGGAAACCAAGAAGGTGCCTGCCAGGGAGGACGGAACAGGGGGAACTTTCACCATAAGTTCCACCCTAGATGACAAATAGGAAAGCGCGCTCGTTGCTTTCCTGCGGGCGAATGTCGACGTGTTTGCGTGGCAACCGTCTGACATCCCCGGCGTTCCCAGGAAAGTGATTGAGCACCACCTTGCTGTCTGTCCTCATGCGCGGCCCGTCAAGCAAAGGGTGAGGAAACAGGCTTTGGAGCGGCAAGAATTCATTGCCAAAGAGATTAAGAAGCTGGAGGCGGCAGGACTGGTCAAAGGAGTGCTTCATCCAACCTGGTTAGCCAACCCGGTAGTAGTGCGGAAAGCGAATGGGAAATGCAGGCTCTGTATCGATTATACAGATATCAATAAAGCTTGTCCAAAAGATCCTTTTCCCTTGCCGCGCATCGACCAGATTGTGGATGCCACCGCTGGTTGTGATCTCCTGTCCTTCCTTGATGCCTATTCAGGGTATCATCAGATTTTTATGGCAAAGGAAGATGAAGAGAAGACCGCCTTTATCACCCCATGTGGTACGTATTGTTTTATACGGATGCCTTTCGGGTTGAAAAGTGCTGGTTCAACATTTGCCAGAGCAATCCAAATTGGTTTTGAGCCACAACTCCATAGAAATATGGAGGCATATATGGACGACATAGTGGTCAAAACTAAGGATAAAGCAACGCTCATTCAAGACCTAGAAGAAACATTTGCAAACTTGCGCAAGATCAACTTGAAGCTCAATCCTGAGAAGTGCGTGTTCGGTGTTCCTTCCGGCAAGCTCCTCGGATTCTTTGTATCTTGTCGGGGAATCGAAGCGAACCCCGACAAGATCAAAGCCATTGAGTAAATTGAAGCGCCGAGACGCGTCAAGGATGTGCATCGTCTTGCCGGCTGTGTTGCTGCTCTAAGCAGGTTTATTTCCAAATCTGCTGAGCGCGCCCTGCCCTTCTTCAAAATTTTGAAGAAGGCAGGTCCAATGAAATGGACTCCGGAAGCGGAGGCGGCGCTGCAAGATTTGAAGAAATACCTTTCTTCTCCGCCGACGCTAGTTGCACCTAAACCACAAGAACCGTTGCTGCTGTATCTGGTGGCGACAAATCAAGTGGTTAGTGCTGCGCTGGTTGCGCAGAGGGAAGCTGATGAGGAGGCAACATCAGTGGCAGGACCGCCAGATGACGCGGCAAGATCTTCCCCGGCAAGGGTTGATCCCGGCAAGACAGGATCTGCGCAAACAGAAGAACTTGTGCAAAAGAAAAAGGTGGTGCAGCGCCCAGTTTATTTTGTTAGCTCCCTCTTGCAGGGAGCTAGATCAAGATATTCTGGTGTGCAGAAGTTGCTTTTCGGCCTCCTTATGGCCTCAAGAAAGCTGCGCCATTATTTTCAAGCACATGAGATCACCGTCGTCACTCGCTTTCCGTTGCAACGGATTTTGCAAAATCCGGAGGCAACTGGCAGGATCGTGGAGTGGGCGTTGGAGCTGTCCAGCTTTGGTCTTAAGTTTGAAAGCACTTCCACAATTCAGAGCAGGGCCTTGGCGGAATTCATTGCAGAATGGACCCCGACGCCAGACGAAGAAGTTCAAGAAACAAGTCTCCCCGGCAAGAAAACCGATCAGCAATGGGTTATGTACTTTGACGGGGCTTTTTCGCTGCAAGGCGCTGGTGCTGGTGTGCTGCTTGTCGCACCCACCGGGGAGCACCTCAAGTATGTAGTCCAAATGCATTTTCCCTGGGAGAGTTCAACCAACAACACTGCAGAATACGAGGGTTTGCTTGCCGGTCTTAGGATCGCGGCAGACCTTGGTATCAAAAAGCTCGTCATCAAAGGCGATTCACAGCTTGTCGTCAGGCAGGTCAACAAGAACTATCAAAGTCCATTGATGCAAGCCTACGTAGATGAAGTGAGGAAATTGGAAGAGCGCTTTGACGGTCTCCAAATGGAGCATGTCCCTTGTGCCGAGAACAGTGTTGCTGACGACCTGTCAAAGCGTGCTGCCCTCAAGTTGCTTGTGGAACCAGGAACATTTGTGCTCCAATTGACTCAACCATCCGTGGCGCCATCGATGCGGCAAGAAAAGAGAAGAAAGTTGAACTCTGACCAGTACTTCCCGGCAGAGCTCACCGGAGCCGCCGACAAGGAAGTTGCCGGGATCGACACACCTGCCGGGGAACAACAGGCTCCGACAGAGCCTCAGGCCCTCGTTGTCGAGACAAACGTTCCCCCGGCAGAGGAGATGCCTTTAGTCCTAGTTGTCGAGCCTCAGGCTCCAGCATGGGCACAGCACATTGTCCATTTCCTTCAGACAGGTGAACTCCCTGAGGAACAAGAAGAAGTGGAGAGAGTAGCCCGTCGGTCTGTTATGTACAAGTTCATCGATGACGTCCTGTACAGAAAGAGACCAAACGGTATGAAATTAAAGTGCATTCCTCGGGAGGATGGACTAGAGCTGTTGGCAGAAATACATGGGGGCATGTGTGGCTCTCACATAGGGTCAAGAGCGCTTGCCGGAAAAGCATTCCGGCAAGGTTTCTTTTGGCCTACCGCCCTCCAGGATGCGACTGCACTAGTAACTAGGTGTGAAGCGTGCCAGTTTCATTCGAAGAAATTACATCAGCCAGCTCAAGCTCTTCAAACAATCCCTCTCTCCTGGCCATTTTCGGTCTGGGGGCTCGACATACTGGGCCCCTTTCCCCGTGCTACCGAGGGCTTTGAGTACTTGTATGTTGCTATCGACAAGTTCACAAAGTGGCCAGAGGTGGAAGCAGTGAGGAAGGTGACAGCGCAGTCGGCTGTCAAGTTCTTCAAAGGAATTGTTTGCCGTTTTGGTGTGCCTAACAGGATTATCACCGACAACGGCACGCAGTTCACAAGTCGCACCTTCATGCAGTACGTCCAAGACCTTGGCGGTAAGATTTGTTTTGCCTCTGTTGCTCACCCGAGGAGCAACGGCCAAGCGGAGAGGGCCAATGCTGAAGTGCTGCGCGGTCTCAGGACCAGAACTTTCGACAGGCTGAATAAAGTGCGGAAGACGCTGGATTGATGAGTTGCCGACGGTTCTTTGGTCAATCAGAACGACACCAAATCGAGCCACCGGCCAGACGCCCTTCGCTCTGGTTTATGGAGCGGAAGCAGTTCTCCCCACGGAACTCATATACGGATCTCCTCGAGTGCTTGCTTATGATGAGCTCGAGCAAGAGCAACTGCGGCAAGATGACGCTGTGCTCCTTGAGGAGAATCGTCTTCAGGCTGCTGTGCGAGCTGCACGCTACCAGCAAGCTTTGCGCCGCTATCATAGCCGCAAAGTTCATCCCCGAAGCCTTGAGGAAGGCGACCTTGTTCTTCGACGAATTCAGTCCGCCAAGAATTCAAACAAGTTGACGCCAAAGTGGGAAGGCCCTTATCAGGTAGTACGAGTCACCAGGCCTGGCGCTGTCCGCCTGGAGACCGAAGATGGCGTTCCAGTGAGTAATTCTTGGAATATCGAACATCTTCACAAGTTCTATCCATAAGGCGCGGTTGCCGGGGGCTCCCGGCAACCACCTTTTTGTACAAGTCTTGCCGACAAGGCATGTGATCCTTTGTACAAAGCCAGGCGCAGACCCTGAGCACAGATGAATAAATTTAATTGTTGTACATTCCCTTATTGGTTCCCATGTTCACATTTACATATGCATGTGTGTCTAAGATGTTGTATGACACTTGATCCCGGTAAGTTCTAATGAACCGCCAAGGTTTCATCCCTTTATTTTCTCTTCTTTCTTTTTCTCAAAGACAGAAGGATTCCTCGCGTGCACATTTGCCGGGGGGGAAGGGAGACATGAATACCAGTTGGTGATGTTCGGAATCGATGCTTGCCGGAGGAAGAACAAAGCCAGGAAGCTAAGTCCTAAAAACCTAGAGCAAGTTTTTTCTTTTAGTATCAAGTTATTTCCTTGGACGATTCCGACCCTTGTATGGAAAATCTGCACGCGAAGGAACCCTTGTTGTAATCAGTTGCGCCCTTATTTTGTTTCGAGTCCGCTCAACGATTTAAGTGGCTGCACTGAGAACGCCAAGGAGTCTTGCTGGCCGCTGCGCCTCCGGCAGGCTGCTGAAGTCCCGCACCCAACGCTCGCGGCAGGTTGCGCGCCGGCAAGTTTTTCAGTAAGCGTAGGATGAACTCCATACATAAAGGAATCAGACAAGGAAAGTAGCTAGCATGAGCCTAAAAAATAGTTAAATTATATTACATCCATGAGTTGCCGCAGTCCTAACTTGAGACTTAATTGTCTTTTACATGAGATGATGGCGGCAAGAATAAAAGAGAAGCACTCAATCCCTGCGCTGGCCTTCGATCCTTTTGATGGAGTCCACCTTCTCAAGGATTGGCGCGATGCACTTCTCAAGCGCCTCAACATTTGCATCCTTTGGCAGGTGGCCGAGTGCGCTGGAGAGATCGATGCCGGGATTGCTGTGCACCACCTTGAGGAGCACCTTGCGAAGGACGGCCCGGCAAAGCCGGCGAGTCTCATTCGCCAGTTGGGTCGCCCGGCTAGACTGGAGCGCCCTCAACGCGTTGATGATGCTCTCAAAGAACATCGTCAATCTGGCGCTTGGAGATATTCTTTCCTCGGAAGAATATCTGAAGTTCGACAAGCCCATGGTTGACAGTTCCGCGGTAAGCTTCTCCGCGGCAGCAATGAGACGACCAGTCCAGATCTCCCCTCCCTTCTCGTACTCGTTCTGGGCGGCGGCAGCACTCTTGAGCAGGTTCCTCTCTCCTTGGAGATCCTTGAGTAGAGCCTTCTCACGGGCCCTGCCGGCCTCGAGAGACTTCTGCAGCGTGGTCAATTTCAGCTCCAGAACCGCAATATCATCAGCCGCAGAGGAAAGCTGCTTGGTCTTGTCGGATAGGGCGACTTGCATCTCCGCCAAGGAGTGGAGGGTTTTTTCCCTGTCCCCCTTGAGCATCGAGAGCTCCTTGCCGTGCTCGTCGAGATCTGTCTCCAGCCTCTTCACTTTGTCGCTCAGCTCGTTCTTGGCGGCCTCTGGAGCTTCGGCAGCATCGACGGCCTCCTTGAGCTTGCCGGCGTGACTTGCAGTTAGAGCTTCGAGCGCCTCCTTGTGCTTCTGCTCTAGCTCCTGGGTCCGCCGCGCGACAAGATTTTCAATGTCTTCATCCTTGCTACGAAGCTTGGCGGCGAGCGCCTGCTCACGTGCGGTGAGATCTTCTTCGAAAGCGTCAAGAGCAATGCAGCGCCCCGTCAGGAGAGCATCTTCGGCAGCAATCCTTTGAACAGCTTCATCATGTGCCTTCTCCATATCTGATTGCTTCAGGAGGACCTCATTCCATTGTTGGCTCACTTGTTCTCGGCTGGCAACCAGCTCTTGAAGGGCCTCGGCATGCCAGATTTGCATTTGTGCGACGCGCCTTTGAAAATCCGCTTCGGCTGCCTCGACAACTGCCATTCTGGAGTCCGCTTTCTCTTTTCGGGCACGATGGAGAGCCTGGAGTTTGCGGAAGTTCTCGCCCATGGCCTGAAGGAGCTGATCCTCTTCAGACTTGCCACTGCTAGCACTGGGATCGTCAACAACTTCTAGCCCGGCAGCGGCAATAATTTCCTCGAAAATTTCTCCTTCGGCTGGTGCCTCTGTGCTTGCCGTCCCTGGCAAGTTGATGAATAGGTTTTCGCCAACCTTGAGATACTTGCTGGATGAGGGCTCTTCAGATGTTGATGGCTGGTCTTCAGTGGCCGCCTCACCAGTGACAGGGGGCTCTGTGGCCGATGCAGCGCCTGGCGCTCCTGCGGCAGGAATGCTGTCAGTATGGTCCCCAGCCTCCCTGTCGCCCTCTTCGGCAGGTTCTTCGGCGATTTCCTTTTGTGCTGTCTTGGCGGCCTCCCCGTCAAGAGCATCACCAGCCCCGGCAACGTCATCCTTGGTGGTCTCGCTGGCAGTGATCCTGTCCGCTTCGCCGGCGGCATCCCTGGCGGTCTCCTCGATGACGGCGTCGACGTCCATATGTTCCATCGCGGAGAACTCTGAAGGGCGAAGGAGGAGGGTAGAATAAGATCGAGTTTTTGGATTTTGAAGTAATTAAAGATAAAGAGGTAGGAGGAAAAGAATAACTAGCACTCTGAGGCGATCGAGTACCTGCGTCGGGCTGTCGAGAGGTGGCTCCGTCTCTCCCGGCAACTCCGGTTGCCGGGGGTGGGTTGCCGTAGTCCGTGCTTGTCGGCTCCTCCTCAATCCGGACGGACTCATCGGCAGGATCTCTTGCCGGGGATGTGCTTGTGGGCGGAGCGGTCGATGAAGGAGGCACAATGGGGCAATCTTCTCCTTGTTGCCGTTCTTCTTCTGCAAACCCAAAGATATCAGTGACAAGAATGAAAGCCTCGGCACCAGCCAACAGAAAAAGGGACAATGAACTTACGCTGGGGGCTGTGCTGGGGGCTGCGCTGGGGGCTGCGTTGAGGACTAGACTCCGGGCTCACAATCACGGTTTCTAGCACGCTAGTGGAGCCTGCTGGGGGCTCGTCGCTCGTAGAAGTCCTTGACCTCTTCGCCATCCTCTCCAGCAAGGTTTCTGTGTCACTGCAGAAACAATACAAGCAAGTCAGTAAGACTGATGCAGATTGGAAGGTGGAAGTTGTGGCAGATACTCACTCTTCTTCCTCCCGCTCCGGACTAAAGTCGGAGATGTCGAAGTCGACCTCCGTTGCGATGTCTGAGTGGGGAGGCAGAGGAGGGGTCCTGGGCCGCTTGGCTGTGGCAGGTGCTGGGGCAGCCTCTGGCACGGTTGTACGAGACCCTCCTGCCGCTCCGGCGGTGGTCGCTGGTGTGGGTCTCGCGCGCCGCGCGGCCTGTTGACGGGCCCCCTGCCGCGGTCCGGTCTTGCCGGCCACTTTCTTGCCGGGGGATTCGCCGCTCGATGTAGGCTGGCTTGCCGGGACGCCTGATGCGGCTTTCCGAAGGACACGCTTTGTCTTCTTCGGGGGCGAGGGCTCTTCTCACGCCTCCTCTTCGGCCGTGTCTTCGCCGGATGAGTTTTCAGCGACTTCGCCGCCTTCATCCCCGGCAACCTTGCTCTCCTCGGCAGGTTTTGCCTCCACTACCACCTCTGCATCGCTGGCTTCCCACTCTGTGAAGCCAACGCTGCCGGCCTCCGCGGCAAGATTCGCTTCCTCCACTCTGGTAGCGATGTATGCTACCTCCTGATCTATGGTGGCGCGAATAAGATCTGACTCTTGCCGGACAGGCTTCTCCGTTAGATTGTCGAAGAACTTCTGCGCTTCTTCCTCGCTTGGCTTGACCCAGGTCGGGTCAAGGCCGTGGGCGTTAAACATCAGCAAGAAGGCAATGATCGACCCCAATGCAGAGTTGTTGCACAAGGGGACGATCCTTGCCGGCAGCCAGTGCTTGTCTTCGCGCTGGAATAGCTTTTGGCGGAGAGCGCCAAGCTGCATAGCAGTCAGGTTATTGTTCAACCCAGGGCGCAGCCTCATGACATCTGCTGTGTTCTTATACTCCCAGGCTAGCCTCCCCCTATTCTGCAGAGGGGCGATGCGGCGGCGGAGGAAGTCGAAGCCGATCATCTCCATCGTCAGCCCGGCAGCCTTCAAGCGGAGGATCCTGGTAGTGGCGATTGTGAGCTTCTCGTCTTCTGCGGCGAGAACGCCCCAATCCTTGCCGCGGACCACCTTCTGTCGCCGGGGATGACAAAAAAGATGAGGATCTGCTTCCTGGATCCAGCACCATTCGGCACGCCACTCGTCCCACTTTTCGCAGTAAACTCCATCTGGGTATATCTCTTTGTTCCAGGCCCTTGGAATCCAAGCAATAGATCCAGAGAGAGCCTCTCCTTTTTGGATTCGAGGATAGAAATAGTGGCGGAAAAGAGCAGAATTGGGGATCACGCCAGCGAAATTCTCACAAAGGTGGGCAAAGATCGACATGCAAAATACGGCGTTCGGTGTGAAATCAAGAAGGCGGAAGCCGTATGTGTACATGATGTCGTTGAAGAAATCAGAAAAGGGTGGACAGAGCCCGCAATAAAAGTACGCAGTGAAGAAGGGTTATCTGTCCGATCCACCTTTGGAACAAGCACCTGGGATTACGCGTGTGGCGGGGTGAGCTTGCGTTCCTTTCGCCCACATGCATTGGTATCGCCCCTTCAAAGTTTCTGCGTCGAGCGTCGGAGGGAAGACGACGAGCCTCTTCCGCATCTTCACCAGTTCGCTCTCCGGAACTTCAGTTTTCACCTCCTTGTCCGTGCCCTTGCCTTTGCTGGCCTTGGGCGGCATGGCGACTGTGAAGATGGAAGCCGGGGGGCGGAGCGAGCGCGGGAGCAGCGGGCAGAAGAGAAAAAGGTTTCGCTCTGAGCTCGAGCAGAGGAAGGCGATGGCGATGGCCAGATTGGGAAGAAGGGGGGGGTGAATAGGTTTGCGCCTCCACGACTTCTCCTTTTTATGGGGAAGGAGCGGGGCCACCTTGTTTATCCCCCAATATGAATGCGCCTCTATGGGCGCGAAACAGTTTGCAGCCTTTTTGGCACACTTCCCACATCGCGCGCTCCGTGCGCATAGTGGGGGGGCACAGTAAAACAGGATCTTTACGAGCAGTTAATTCCCTGCCACGCGTGCCCGTGCACTGTTTGGGCCTAGCCCAACAACGCCTCGCACTCGTGTATGGCCTAGGCCCGGGGGCTCCTGTCGGTGTACTAAGTATTGGGCCACTAGTACCCCGTACTTGTGCATGGGCAGTTGTAGCCGTCCTCGCGGCAAGGCTTGCCGGGATCAGCTCGAGGTCGATTCAAGTCATCAAGGAAATCGTCAAGTCAGAAGATCTGAGGATCAGCAGATAAGCAATCCTGGAAATCGAAGGCCAGTCTCCCCGGCAAGATCCTTGCCGGGATGGCTCGTGGAAGCCCGGCAAGCCTCGGCGCCCGGCAAGGCTTGGTTCCCAGCAAAGCTTGGTGCCCGGCAAGCCCTGGCGCCCGGCAAGATTCTGCCACTGTGCCACCGCTTCGGCACAGTAACAAGTCTAACATTCTGGCTCCTTCCCTGGGTGCGTGCCGGCATGCCAGTGGAGGAGAGCTTAAGCGGTGCTGATGGGATGACCCCTTTTTCCATCCCCAAGAAAGTGAAGACACCTAAACGGACACCTCACGGTGCATTAAATGCGTTTGTCCTAATCCGTCAGGGGTTAGGTATGATACCCTGTAGCTACTTTACACCTCAATGTATGTACATTTTGCCACTATGGAGACCCCTTTGAGCATATGAAAGGAGGCCCAAGGCAACTGCTACAAAGGGGGGAAAAAGGACTCTGGCCCATTCTGCATGCGTAGCTGCTCTCTGAACGTACTGTTCATTGCGAGCGCTCTTGAAGGTTGGGCTCAAGAACATCAATAAGAACAAAAAGCAGGAGTAGGGTTTTACGCTGATAAGCGGCCCGAACCTGGGTAAAAGCTTCCCGCGTCGATCACCGGTTCTGCTCTTTGCATGTACCTCTCCCCCGCCGAATCGTAAAGGGGTCTCTCGGGATCCCATAGGTGTCGTACCCCGACAGAGACCACCATTTTGGCCGGCTCTACTCGGGATCACCATGGCCAAAGCTTGTCCCGGCATCTTCGTGGATGCTAAATCAAGCCCATAGGATGTCTGACTGCTCAAATAGAGGAGATATGAGGCTGGAATCAACTCGAAGGCTCTGGGTGGGAGAAACTTGCAAAAACAAGTTCCAACAGCAAACTGTTTGATAGATGGATCAGGCAGTGCACAACTCCATTTGTCCTCGGTTTTGGGTGAGTGTGGTTGTCTACTAAGGTGACCAGTATGCCAAAATATCAGCCCGAAAAGATGAGGCTAGATGGTACTTGTTGTGCATTGTGCCCAACTGGCCAGAAACAAAGATGAGGATGCTGGGGAAAATTGGATCAGTGAAAATAGCTGAAATTTGGTGGAGGCCAATGATTTAAGATATACAATGAGCTAGTAAAATTTCAGCCCATTTGGATACTCTATGAAGGTACTTCCTTCACAGACAAGCAATCTGAACAGAAACTTGAGAAAATTGCAGGGGACAAATTGCTTGATCAAATGATCTGGTTCTTGGTAGCCATGGGTGATTTATCAATGTTAATCACCCTGAAAAATTTCAGCTAAAAAAGATCAAGGGGTCAAGCACTTCCTTTGCAAAAATTTCAGACAGGGCAGAAACTTGTATTGGATCATGTGCTCAAATTATGAGCTGTGAAGCATGGGTTTGGATGGAAATGGTGAAGATATAGCAAGGAAAAGCTCCACAAATTATTTGGGAATTTTCCTTGCTACCAAAATGGTACTTCCTATGGAAAATGGCAGAAATACAATATTGGCTTAAAGTAGGAAAAGACAATTTCCCTTATTTAATTATGGCCAATATTTTTAGGAGAGCTCAATATGGTCACAAAGAATATCTCCACAAGTTTTCAGGGGCTTTGGAGATAGATAGATATTTTCCTGGATTTAATTCCTTTAAACAGCAAAAAAAGGAATTAATTTTAATGAAAAAAATTGCAAATGACTTGGCAATATTTTTGCATATCCAGGGTTTATGGGTGTACGAGGATCTCTGGGAGTATTTGGAGGATCAATAGAGCAAAGGAAACGAGGGCTCATTTGTAATCACAAAGCCAAGATTTGAAATTTCAAATATTGGAATTAGAGTTTGAATGGCCTTGAGATGATACAATTGAGGTCCTGCCCAACATCAAAGGCAGAGACAAGGTTTTGAAAGGTTGAAAGTTGCCTGGATTCTCAGAATCATCCAGCAAACTCTGGAGAAAGATTTTGAAAAGAATGCTAGGAAGGAATAATAGCGCAAAAATTGATAATCCAATTTTTGGGCTGTTACACCTTTGGCATAAGAAGATAGGATTTCATTATCATTAAACTCACATAGGTAGGGAAGGTGTTTTTTAGGGTTCTCCGAGCAACATGTAAAATCATAAACTTCACATAGATTCCAAGCATAGCATAGCAAACAATTTATTTGATTCCATAAGAGTCCCCCTTTTTGAGACAAACGGTGGAGCACAAAATGAGCATGCATATCTAATGATTTTCCCTCAACTAATATTGTTGGGTTTCCGCACGAGCACATATGGAACAAAGATGATCCAAGTAGAAAACATTAAGTGGATCCATATCAATAGATTTTTAGCAAGCAAATAGAAGGTCTTGCAACACTAGCAAAGATAGCAAACGAAAAAGCGAACGGAAAGAAGGCAACTATTTTTGTGTTTTTCTGAAAATGTTTTAGAAGTGGGGGAGAGGAAAACAAGAGGCAAATGGAGAATAATGTAAATGCAAGAGATGAGAGTTTATGATGGGTACTTGGTAGGCTTGATGTAGATCCTCCCCAGCAACGGCGCCAGAAATTCTTCCTGCTACTTCTTGAGTTTGCGTTGGTTTTTCCCTTGAAGAGGAAAGGGTGATGAAGCAAAGTAGATATAAGTATTTCCCTCAGTTAAGAACCAAGGTATCAATCCAGTAGGAGGAACACACAAGTCTCCAATAATTGCACCTACACAAACAAACAAATACTTGCACCCAAACTGATAAAGGGGTTGTCAATCCCTTCATGGTTACTTGCAAGGATGAGATCTAATAGTGATAGATATAAAAGATAAGTAAAAGTGTGAAACAAAATAAAAGTAAATAAATTGCAGCAACATATTTTGTGTTTTCGATTTTATAGATCTGAAATTAATATGATAAAAGATAGACCCAGGGGCCATAGTTTTCACTAGAGGCTTCTCTCTTGAAAGAAAGCATATGGTGGGTAAACAAATTACTGTTGAGCAATTGATAGAAAAGTGCATAGTTATGACGATATCTAAGGCAATGATCATGTATATAGGCATCACATCCGTGACAAGTAGACCGACTCCTGCCTGCATCTACTACTATTACTCCACACATCGACCGCTATCCAGCATGCATCTAGTGTATTAGGTTAACAAGAATGGAGTAAGGCCTTAAGCAAGATGACATGATGTAGAGGGATAGATCCAATCAATATGAAGAAACCCCATCTTTTTATCCTTAATGGCAACAATACAAATACATTTCATGTCCCTTTCTGTCACTGCGAATAAGCACCGCAAGATTGAACCCACTACAAAGCACCTCCCCCATTGCAAGAAAAATCAATCTAGTTGGCCAAACCAAATCAATAGATCAGAGAGAAATACAAAGCTATCTTAATCATGCATAAAAGAGTTCAGAGAAGACTCAAATAATATTCAAAAATAATCTGATCATCAATCCACAATTCATCAGATCTCAACAAACGCACTGCAAAGGAAGATTACATCGAATAGACCTCCAAGAACATTGAGGAGAACATTATATTGAAGATCAAAGAGAGAGAAGAAGCCATCTAGCTACTAGCTATGGACCCGTAGGTCTGTGGTAACGTACTCACACATCATCGGAAGGGCAGCAGGTTGATGTAGAAGCGCTCCATGGTCGAATCCCCCTCCGGCAGAGTATCGGAAAAGGTCCCCAGATGGGATCTCACCAAGAAAGAAACTTGCAGCGGTGGAAAAGTATTTTTGGTGTGCCCCTGGTCTAAGGGGAATATTTAGGTATTTATAGAAGAAGAATTAGGGCTAGAGGAGTCACGGGGCCGACAAGCTTACAGGGCGACCCCCTAGGGCGTGCCCTGTGAGCTTGTCGTTGACCCGTGGCTCTTCTGGCCTCCTCCCGAAGCTTCTAGGGTGTCTTGTGGTACAAGAAAAATCGTAAAAAAGTTTCGTTCCGTTTGGTATTGATTTTCTATAAAGACAAAAACAAGGAAAAATAGCAACTGGCACTGAGCACTGGGGTAATAGGTTAGTCCCAAAAAATGATGTAAAATAGCATAATAATACATATAAAACATCCAAGGTTGATAATATCATAGCATGGAACAATAAAAAAATTATAGATATGTTGGAGACGTATCAGCACTCAACTCGCGGGTTCCCGAGGTGACATTGGGGTAATCTATGCATAGGGGTTGATGCATGTTTTCATCCTTCTTTCTCCGGTAGAAATCTTGGGGCACGCTTTGATGTTCTTTGTGTTGGATTGAATATTATGAATCTGAAGTTGTTTGAGGCATATCGTATAATCAACTCACGGATACTTGTGGTGACATTGGAGTATATCTAGGTGATATTAGAGTTGGTTGATGCGTATTATATGGTGTTATTTTAGTACGAACTCTATGGCTGTTTATGACACTTATAGGAATAGCTCAATAGATCAATCGAAAAAGATAACTTTGAGGTGGTTCCATACCCTACAAACAATTTCATCTTATGTTCTCTGTTAGATAAGAACTTTGGAGTTACTCTTTGTCGCATGTTAAGGGATTGTTATATGATTCCATTATGTTAGCACTGTTGAGAGATTGCACTAGCGAAAGTGTGAACCCTAGGCCTTATTTCTAAGCATTGCAATACCCTTTGTGCTACATTTTACTATTTTTTACCTTGATGTTTTTTTATTTTCAGATTACAAAAACCTATATCTACTATCCATACTACAATTTTATCACCATCTCTTCGCCGAACTAGTGCACCTATACAATTTGCCATTGTATTGGGTGTGTTGGGGACACAAGAGATTTCTTGTATTTGATTGCAGGGTTGTTTGAGAGTGAAAGGATTGAGAAGAGGGGTCTAGAGGGGGGTGATTAGACCCTCAACAAGTAAAAGTGGCAATTTTTAAGAAAAGGGACGGGATTGAATTGTGCAAATGCAATGAAGACACGGAGATTTTTGGCATGGTTCCGATAGGTGGTGCTATCGTACATCCACGTTGATGGAGACTTCAACCCACGAAGGGTAACGGTTGCGCAACTCCACGGAGGGCTCCACCCACGAAGGGTCCACGAAGAAGCAACCTTGTCTATCCCACCATGGCCATCGCCCACGAAGGACTTTCCTCACTCGGGTAGATCTTCATGAAGTAGGCGATCTCCTTGCCCTTACAAACTTCTTGGTTCAACTCCACAACTTGACGGAGGCTCCCAAGCGACACCTAACCAATCTAGGAGACACCACTCTCCAAAAGGTAACAGATGTTGTGTTGATGATGAACTCCTTGCTCTTCTGCTTCAAATGATAGTCTCCCCAACACTCAACTCTCTCTCACAGATTTGGATATGGTGGAAAGATGATTTGAGTGGAAAGCAACTTGGGGAAGGCTAGAAATCAAGATTCTTTTGGTAGGATTGGTATATCTTGATCTCAACACATGAGTAGGTGGTTCTCTCTCAGAAAATGTATGCTGGAAGTGTAGGCATGTTCTGATGGCTCTCTCACATATGGAGAAGGGGGTGGAGGGGTATGTATAGCCTCCACACAAAATCCAACCGTTACACACATATGACCCAACTCGGTCAGACCGAATAGATGAACTCGGTGAGACCGATTTAGTTTAAAGTTTGAACATTAGGAATCTCGGTGGGACCCACTGGAACAACTCGGTGGGACCGATGTGCTAGGGCTTAGGGAAAACCTCATCTCAGTGGTGCTGATTGCATCAACTCGGTGAGACCGAAGTGAAGCAATAGGGCAACAGAGAGTTGGTTAAGCCATCTCGGTGAGACCGGTCGCTATTTCGGTGAGACCAAAATAATTGCAAGAGGCAACAGAGAATTGGCAAGGCCATCTCGGTGAGACCGAGATCCGTATCGGTGTGACCAAACAGTTAGGGTTTCTGGCAGTGGCTATGTCATAAGAACTCGGTGGCTCCAGATAGAAAGAATCGGTGGGGCCGAGTTGGAATTTAGGGTTTTGACATATTTGGAATGAGAAAGAGGTTGAGTGATTTGGAGCAATATCACTAAGCATTTGAGCAAGCAAGCCATTAAGCAATATCTCATCCCCTTTTAATAGTATTGGCTTTCCTATGGACTCAATGTGATCCTGGATCACTAAAAATGAAATGAAGAGTCTTGATCTATTGCCAATATGTGTCGTTAGCATTTTGAAGGGGTTCCACATCCTCTTGTCCTTTCCACGCCATTGTTGAACTTGTCTGAAATACACTGGATAAAGGCATTAGTCCAACGAGAGATATGTTGACATTAATTACCAAAATCACCCAGGGAGCACTTGTGCTTTCAATCTTCCCCTGTTTTGTAATTGATGACAACATACATCAAAGCTTTAGGTAAATGATATGAAGGGTAGCAGGTAAAGTTTTGGAGAGACATGTAACATGCATAAGCTCCCCTTACATGTATGCAATCATGTGAAGATAGAATATACTAACATGTGAATGCAAAATCATGATAGAGCAAGCAGAGAGTTACATGTATCTTGGCTATATGCATCAGAGCAAATGATATGATTTAGAAATGTACCTCCATGTTTATGAATCCCTCTTGCAAACAATATGTGCACCAGTAAGAGATCATCATGCACATGAGCGTGATGCATACACTTACCTTGTGGTCTTGAGCTGACTTTGGAAAGAGCGGCTTGAGAAAATAGGGTTAGATAACACAAGAACACTCCTAATAAAGCATGTTAAGGAACCACAAGAATACCAAGGCTGGGATGACATGTAATGGTTGAGTACTAAGTACTTCATTTAGATATAGACATGTCCCCAAAGATTTAAAGATGGGCAATGAATTCCAAAGATTTTTCTCCCCGTAGACATGGACTCTTTCTCCCCCTGAATCTAATATTGGATAATGGGAGAGGGTAGGGTGATATCGTCGGTGAACATGATCACCTATGGGGCCACAGGCCTCTTTGTGGTTCGGCAAGGGGGAAGATCACGTTGCACAAAGAGCGGAAGCCATGGGGAAGCACGATGATGGTGACACTGGTGGTTTTTACCCAGGTTCGGGCTGCTGGGAAGCGTAAAACCCTACTCCTGCTTTAGTGGATTGGATGGAGGAACACGATGAACACGCAACGCTCAAGCCCGACAAGGTGGCCTCGGGAAGAGTTGCTACTTGCGTACACGTGTGCGAGGGTCCGAATCCCTCTCTAGGTAGCCTTGAACCTCCTTTTATAGTTCAAGGGGTAACCACAGTGGCAAAATACCCTTTATCTAGTGATTAGATAGCTAATAGTGCTATCATACCTAACTCTGGCAGTTAGGACAAAGTGCATTAAATGCACTGCTAGGTGTCATGCTGAGGGTGAAGCCCGGCAAGCCTATTTTGCCGCTTAATCACCTTCTGCTTATCTGTTAGACACACCTATGGACGGGTGTCATGCGGGGGTAATCTGTCTTCCGATGGGCTACCACGTGCTTAGTGGAAGCCACTTAATCATCTGGAAGCTTGACACCGCATTGATAAGTGATTTGCGTCGTGGTGCGGTGGAGCGGTGGTGCCTTGGCGGGAGTCCTTGCCCTTGGCGGTCCCGGCAAGCCTGCCGGGGTTATCTTGGACTTGTCCTTGGGGTGGTCTCGACTAGGCCGGGCTCACCTACCCGGCAAGGGAGGCCTTCCCAAGGCGATGCTCTGCTGTCTTGTATGTTGACTTGGTCTTCTTGATCCGCTCCTTGATCTCACAAAGAGCAGTTTCTCTGGCTTGGCCTTGCCTTGTATGTTGGTGACGGACACGTGATGCCAGCATGCCTGTGTATAAGTCCAGGTGACAAACGTGAATGTTTGTTGCACTGACAAGTGAGATAAAATCAGAGCAAAATAGGGTAATTGCAACTAAAATCAGAGCAACAAGAATTATAGCAATAGCTAAGATCAAACATATTAACATGTCTTTCCCCTCTTAAAGACATGTGACTTCTCCCCTCATTGTTAATAAGCATTTGTAGAAGAGCGTAGATGTGCTCATTTGATAGGCTTTGATGTGCTCTCTCTCCCCCTTTGACATCAATTACCAAGAAGGGCACTTCTGGAGCATGAGTCAAGTAGGTGTGGTCCTTGAGAGTCACTACAAGGAAGTAAGTAGCTTATGATGCTGATGGAGGAAAGAATCATTGAGTGGAGCTGAAGAGAATAAGAAGGAAGAAATGGCAAAAAGGTTTCCTAAGGGTTGAAATCTGTGATGCTGATATGGTTGCATCGGTGACTCCGGGATGGCAGAATCACAGATGTTGCTTATCGGTCAGACCAAGCTAGTCCATATCGGTTGTACCGATGAACTATATACAAGGAGACCTTGTATTTCGGTCGAGCCGATAGGTTTGGATCGGAGGGGCTGAGTTCAACGCAGAGAAAAGATTTTGTCAACTCAGCTCACTTGGCAAATGAAATCTCACAAGGATTTGCAAGGAATTAACAGAAAGATTTGCAATGAATTTATAATAGTATCATAGATGAAAAACAGAAAAGATGATCTAGATGAAGTTTTTTTGTTTTAGAGAGAAACAAAATAGCAAGAAAAATATGGAAATGGAATAAACAACTGAGCAAAAGAACATTAGAGAACTTCATCTAGAAAGGGTCTGTCGTGCCCATTTGTGAGAATAATTCCCAGAATAGCCCTAAGTCACACCAGCCCCAAGATCAACACAACTGGTGGACTTCCTTGATACAGATAACTAGTACAAGATAATATTACACAGGGTTGAGTCTGAGGGCTCAACAAAGTTTATTACAAACTCACCAATAGATGGCAGTGGCGGAATATGACAGTGGTGTGGTGGTGATACAATACTAGTACAATAACATAGAGCCAAGCGTCAGTGTGAGGCTTCACTATTTTATTTGTGTAGCGGAAGCTCAGCGGATGATACAAGTGGTAGACTCCTATCTCACAGGTTGACTGACTGGGACTCCTCTAAGCGTCGGGCTCGCTAGCGCAATCCTCCTCCACAAGCTCGTCCTCCTCCAAGTCTGGCCAAGTAAATAGCCAGGGACAAGCCAGTGAGTACGTTGGAATGTACTCGCAAACATTATGAACAGAAGATAAAATGGATGCATATGCTCGTGCTAGCTGAAAGTTAAATCATGACAAATAAATGATATGAACGTGAACATAACATGTTAGTCATGATCAAACTTATTAGAAATTAAACAAATGAATGCCACGGGTAGTCTAGCCAGCCCAAGTGACACTCAGCAAAATAAAAGAAATGTCAGTCGGGTGTCAAGTGACTCCATGGTCGGACTTGAAGAGAAATGCCAAACGGGTGTCCACAAGAGTAGTGGCGGGATAAACCGCTTGTTAACTCGAGAGACGCCACGAGAGGTCTTGCAAATAAAATTGAGTGCCCGCGGTAGTCTAGCCAGCCCCTGAGACACTCAGGAAATTCAAAATAAGATAAACGGGTTAGTCCTCAATAATATGCATAACCATAATAATATTTAACATGCATAAAATATTCATGGTAGCATCAGGGTGTCAATAATTATCCTGCAAAATATTTTAGGCATTTTAAAATTATTTCCTCCAGAGACCGACACCGGGACCGACACTTGACCCACCCAGCTAACGTCCTTGACCATGGACAACGGCTATTCGAATAGGTTTAAACTTTGCAGAGGGTGTACTCTTTACCCACAAGTAAAGGATTTCTTTAGTCAGCACCGTGACACAGACTAATTCCCATTACGGTCTTTGGGTTGAAAACACACCTGACCAGCACACACCAGATTAACTTTCCGGATGCCAGGAATCACCCAAAGCATCGTTCAAGAAAAACTCTAAGACGAAGAGACCAACGTCCTGCATGGGATCACTATTAATACACGCGGATTCCAAGGGGTGCCCCCCTCTCGGACACAACCGGAAACACCCATGCCCCCTGACCCAATGACAGGATTTAGTCCAAGGCCCTGGAAACCCTCATCGTGGCCCTCTGTACGGTGTGTACCTGGACAGGGGTTAACACCTTACTCAGCCATACCTTCCTTGCGGAAGGACTCGTGGCAGCACGGGATCCAGCTAGGTGTAACGAAACAAGACTCGATCTAGGCCGACTCAGGAGGTGTTATTTATCTTCACCGGTATATTCCACATACATCACGTGACACCACCGTGTCAAAAATAATGGCCCATGCCCACCGACACGTCCAAGGCAGGAGACACTCTCCTGAATATCTCACAGCTATACCAAGTCAATAAGTTTCCTTGTTTGAGTGAAGTGCAAGACAAGCATAAGAAGTGATATGACCAAACATGCATGCACTTGTGATATATGTGGTGCAATTCCAACCGATGCAAACATGCAAATGCAAATGAAATCACCATATCCCAAGTTCAATAATGCTTGCCTTGTCCAAAGTAGTCAGGTGAAAACCCTTCGAAATTCTCGGCAAAGTTTCCCTCTTCTTTTTCTGAAAAATTCAAATTCGACTCAATTAAAATTTTTGATAACAGTACAAAAAGTTGTGTCAAAATATTTTTAAATAAATAATAAAACAACTAGAGAGAAAAATAAGAGTTTAAAAAAAATTCAACCCAAACAGAGTTGTGGATGAGAAGTTATTAAACTTTCAAAACCAGGGGTGTTTCTGTAAAAATCCAGTCCCTGTGCATTTATAAAGAAAACGCTTCGGGCATGAATACGCCTTTCAGCGTGGGAACCGTAAAACAGGAAATACGTCTTAGATTTAAATAGAGAAAAAGAAAAAAGAGCGCGCGGGGTGGGGTCCACCCGTCAGGTTCAAATTGAACCCGATCGCGCGCGAGACAGAGAGGTGACGGCGGTCGCCGGCGACGATCGCCGGGGTTCCAGCAGCTGGCGATGGTGGGGACGTGTCCGGGATGATGTACCGCGTCGGGGGTTGGTGGTGGTGGTCGCCGGAGAGTAGCAGAACGGCGGCGAGGTTGACGGCGGCGGACGGCGGTTCGGTGGTGTTGGGATTTCGCCGAAGAGAGCTCGGGGAATGGAATTGGAGCGCGGGATCGATTGTTTGGTGGATGAGATGGCTACTGGTGAAGTTTGAGCTGTGGTGGTGGCGTAACGGCGTCGAGCCGATCGGGAACAGAGGCGGCGGAGCGGTGACCGGAGAGGAGGGAGGAGACCTCCTCGAGGTCAGGGAAGTGGCATAGGGGCGATAGGGAGGTGGTGGAGGCGATGGGTGAGGAGAACGAAGCTCGGGAGGGCCTTTTATAGGCGATCCGAGGCGGTCCGGCGAGGTTTGGATCACGCCGGAGTTACGGTGGTCGGCGAGGTAGGTTTGGGCGGTGGCCGTGGTCGGTGGGTGTCAGTGAGAGTGGTGGAAGCTGCCCGAAGCTCCAGCGCTGACGAATTCGAGCTCGGGTGCCTTATCCACGGCGAGGTCGGTGTACGGGTGCGGCGGACGTGCCCGTCTCCGGCGACTGCTGGATGGGGTCCATAGGTTTGGTCAGTGCACGGAGCTGCGGAGGGAAGCGACGCGTGGAGAGGGAAGTAGGTTAGCAGGGTGCGGCGCAGTGAATGATGCCAGTGGCGCGAGCTGATCCGCTCGGCCTGCCGTGGCCGAGCGTGGTGGCCATTGCACCGGCCAGCCTCCGGCCCGTTGACGGCGAGGGGCTGAAGAGGAGGCCCCATGGCTGCACATTTAAGGCGAGGGAAGGCGTGGAGGAGAAGAGGATGGATGGAGTGCAGTGCACGGCTCGATCACCCCCTGCTCCGTGAAGATTCAGTTATCTGAATCTTATTCAGCAATGAACAGTGCACACATACTCATATAATCCTATGGCAGAGAGTGCTAGGGATTTTTAGAATTTTTGGAAATTTTTGTGGTGATGTGTTGATGCATACGAGAGGGCCTGGCAAAGTTTTGGAATTTTTGGAGCTATTAAAAATAGACTTGTATCAGAAAGATTAAATCTGGTCCAAATTTGAACATAAGAGAATTTGAAATTTTTGAACTGTGGCACCCCATGTTTTTGGAGAAATGGGTTGTGGGTACCATATATTTGCTGAGATAATTTTGGTGGAGGTAGAATCCTTATAGAAATTGTGGTTCCTTTGTAAACTAGAGGGATAATGAATAATATAAATTCCAACTTTGGAATTTATAAAATATTGAAAGAATATTTTTGTGGAGTGGAAAGGAGTTGGATATTGTCCTATAAGATGCGCTTGACTTGTGGGATAAATTTGGAGTGGAAGAAAAATTATTGGAAGACTTTAGAAGGGCTAAAAGGAAGTGAAAAGGTTATTTCCTTTGAAAATTTGAAATCATTTCCAAAAACTTTTCTAAATGAAATTGTTTGAAAACCCCCAAATTAATTATCCAAATAATTTTAAATCTTTCAAAACAGAACCACTAAAGAAAATTTGAAAACCCATAAAAATAATTTTCAGAATAAAAGAACTATAAAGAGAATAATGACAAGAATAATTCAAAATATTTTATTTTAGGGGAAAGGTTTTGAAAATCCAAAAGAAATATTTTTCGGGTGTTACAACACCTACCCCCCTTAAGAAAAATCTCGTCCCCGAGATTTCAGCTGTCCCTCAAACAGGTACGGATATTCAGTCCTCAGGTGATCCTCTCTTTCCCATGTTGCTTCTTCCTCAGTGTGATTACTCCACTGAACTTTGTAAAATTTTATTACATTCTGTCGGGTTCTCCGTTCAGAATCCTCCAAAATCTTTATAGGACGTTCCCTATAGGTAAGATCTGGTTGGATATCCAGGTCTTGATGCTGGACTTGCTTTTCTGGATTACTGACACATCTCCTTAGTTGTGACACGTGAAACACATCATGAATATCTGATAATTCTGCCGGTAGCTCTAGTTGATAAGCAACCTTGCCTCTTCTTAAGATCACTCTAAATGGTCCAATAAACCTCGGTGCCAATTTTCCTTTGACTTTAAATCTCTGTAGTCCTCTTGTTGGAGATACTCTGAGATACACATATTCATCGGGCTCAAAACTGATTTGGCGGTTTTTTTTATCATAGTAACTCTTTTGACGGCTCTGAGCCACTCTCAGTCTGTCCTGAATAAGCTTCACTTTTATTTCTGCCTCCTTAAGAACTTCGAGACCAAAAATTCAACTATCTTCGGTCTCAGACCAATTGAGTGGGGTACGGCACCTTCGTCCGTACAGTGCTTCAAAAGGTGACATTTTCAAACTAGCTTGATAACTGCTGTTATATGAGAACTCCGCGTATGGTAAACTGTCTTCCCAGCTAACTCCATAAGTGAGCACACATGCTCTCAGCATGTCCTCTAATATTTGATTTACCCGCTCAGTTTGTCCTCCGGTCTACGGGTGGTATGCTGTGCTAAACGTCAGTTGAGTCCCTAGGGCTTGCTGTAGGTGCTCCCAAAACCTAGAGACAAATTGGGTGCCTCTATCAGAGACTATGGTCTTGGGTACTCCGTGTAAGCAAACAATCCGGGAGAGGTATAGTCTGGCAAGCCTCTGTGTGGAGTATGTGGTTTTTACCGGAATGAAATGTGCCACCTTGGTTAAATAATCTGTTATAACCCAGATAGCATCATTTCCGTGTCGTGACCTTGGCAATCCGACGATAAAAATCCATTCCTATTACGTCCCATTTCCATTCAGGTACTCTGAGTGGCTCCAGTAGTCCTGCTGGCCTCTGGTGTTCTGCTTTTACCCGCTGGCATGAATCACAACGTGCGACATATATGGCTATATCTCTTTTCATCCCGTGCCACCAATAATTTTCTTGTAGATCCTTGTACATTTTTGTCCCTCCTGGATGAATAGAATATGGAGTGGTATGGGCTTCTGCCAAAATTTGTTGCTTTAAATCTTCCTTATTAGGCACGCACAATCTTCTCCCGAACCATAAAATTCCCTGACTGTCTATGGTAAATTCAGTCGCCTTGCCCAATTTTATTTTCCTCTTAATCCCTTCAATACTTGGGTGTCCTTTTTGGGCTTCTTTGATCTGATCCTCTAATGTTGGTTTTATTTCCAGTTGGGCAACGGTTCCTTCTGTGACTAGGACCATATTGAGTTTGGCAAATTCCTGATTAAACTCATGCTGTAAGAATTGCGCACTATTATTGTTGGTGCAGGGATTTTGGCTGAGGGCATCTGCCACAACATTTGCTTTACCCAAATGATAATGAATTCTGATGTCATAATCCTTTATTAACTCAAGCCAGCGACGTTGTCTCAAGTTTAATTCTGGCTGGGTGAAAATATACTTAAGACTTTTGTGGTCTGTGTATATTACACATCGCTTACCGAGAAGAAAATGTCGCCATTCCTTGAGTGGATGTATTACTGTAGCTAGCTCCAAATCCTGAGTAGGATAATTCTCCTCGTGTCGTCGTAGCTGTCTTGAGGCATATGCCACGACTTTTCCTTCTTGCAACAACACACCTCCAAGGCCTTTCCTGGACGCGTCACAGTATATCTCAAAAAATTTGTGCACATCGGGCACGACCAGAACGGGTGCCGTTGTTAGCCTCTTTTTCAATTCTTGAAAACTTTTCTCACAGGCTTCAGTCCAATAAAACTTCTTATCCTTCTTAAGTAATTGGGTCATGGGTTTAGCTATCGTGGAAAATCCTTCTATAAATCTCCGGTAGTAGCCAGCCAGACCAAGAAAACTCCTGACCTCTGTCACGTTTGTGGTTTGCTTCCATTCTTGGACAGCCTTTACTTTACTTGGGTCCACTGCTATCCCATCTTGTGTCAGTACGTGTCCCAGAAAACCAACTTCTCGCAACCAAAATTCACATTTACTGAATTTGGCATATTGTTGATTTTTCCTCAATTCCTCCAGGACTATTCGTAGGTGTTGCTCGTGTTCCTCGGGTGTCTTGGAATAAATAAGTATATCATCGATAAATACGACCACGAACTTGTCCAAATATTTCATGAAGACCTTGTTCATGAGATGCACAAAATAAGCAGGAGCGTTGGTTAAAGCAAAAGGCATCACTGTGAACTCGTATAATCCATATCTGGTAGTAAAGGCAGTCTTGGGTATATCTGCCGATCGGATTTTTAATTGATGGTAGCCTGACCTCAAATCTATTTTTGAGAAAACCTTGGCTTCTGCTAGCTGTTCAAACAAGTCATTTATCCTGGGTAGCGGGTATTTATTTTTAATGGTGACCATATTGAGTGCCCTGTAATCAATACATAGCCTTAGGGTACCATCCTTTTTCTTAGCAAATGAAACTGGCGATCCCCATGGTGATGAGCTGGGTCGTACATAACCCTTTTCCATTAGTTCCTTAATCTGTTTCTTCAACTCAGCCAATTCCGTCGGAGCCATTCGGTACGGCTTCTTATAAATGGGTGTCGTTCCAGGTGCCAATTCAATAACAAATTCAATTTCACGGTCCGGGGGCATTCCTGGTAGCTCCTCAGGAAATACATCGGGGTATTCGCAGACTACAGGATCCTTACTTAATTCTGCCGCATCCACTTGATTTAATTTTCCTTGTGATGCAGAAATTCACCTTGTGCCAAATTTTATTGTTTCTCCTTGGCAGCTAGTAAGAGTCAGCGTGTGGTTATAGCAGTCTATGAAACCTTTATTTTTGGTTAACCAATCCATTCCCAGAATAACATCTAGTTCGACTACTTCCAGAACAATAAGGTTGGCTAAAAATACCATTCCTTTGATCTCAATATTCACATCCTTGCAGTACCATTGTGTGATTTGCTTCGATCCCGGGGACTGAATAACCATGGAATTTTGCAAAGGCGAAAAAGAAAATCGATTCTTCGAAGCGAATCTTTTTGAGATACACGAATGGGAAGCTCCGGAATCAAATAAGACTGTGGCATTAATTGAGTTTACAGAAAACGTACCAAACACAATATCTAGTGCATTTTGTGCCTCCTCAAAGGTCACGTGGTTGACCTGTCCCTTCCTCTGGTTGTTATTGGGGTTGGAGTTGTTTGCTTGGTTGTATTATTTCCCTGCTTTGGGCATTCCCTGGAGTAATGCCCTTCTCCTCCACAGGCATAACAGGTGATGCCCGGATAAAATGTCGTATCTTTGGTCCTGTTGTTGAAAGCACTGCGGTTCTGTTGTGGTGCTACCGTTGCTGGTCGGGGTGGCGGAGTTGCTGGTCGGGGTGTTGTAGGCTTCTGAAATTCATTCTTGGGCCTGTTGTTGCGAACTTGAGATGACTGGTTCATACGGTGCTTGTGTATTTTGTTCATGTTGCGGTGCTCGTTCTCCAGTATAATTGCCTTGTCCACCAGTGTTTTGAAATCAGGAAAGGTGTGGACTACCAGTTGGCACTTTAAAGATGGGATGAGTCCGTCGAGAAATTTTTCCATCTTTTTGTCTTCTGTCATGTATTCATCATTGGCGTACCGGGTCAGCTGAGTAAATTGATCCAGATACTGGGCTACTGTGGTACCTCACTGCTTGAGATCCTCAAATTCCCTTTTCTTCAATTTCATGATACTGTTAGGAATGTGTGCTCCCCGAAAGTTTTCCTTGAATTGTTCCCACGTCATATTGGCTCCGTTGGGATGAGTGTGACATAAGTTTTCCCACCATGATGCTGTTGTACCAGAAAAATAGTATGGGGTATAAAGCACTTTTTCCTGGTCCGTACACTGGGCAATAACCAATTTTCTTTCAATATCACGTAGCCAATCATCTGCCTCCAATGGTTTGTCGGTGTGAGAAAACACAGTAGGATTGGTCTTCTGGAGCTCAGATAATTTTGACCAGTTCTGATTTTGTCCTTGGTGATTTCCCATATTGATTAAATGCTGCATCATCTCTTGGTGCTGTTGCTGGCTTTGTTCGTACAGACGGCTCACTTGTGAAAATGCTGAGTCACTGCCCTGTTGACTAGTCTGTCCTTGTGTAAAATTATTTCCCGTTTGTCCATGGTTGTTCTCTGGCGGATTTGGCATAGAACGGGTCCAGGGGCGATGCATTTTCTTTCTGGGGGTATTTATGTAACACCGGTGAGAAAAGAAATTATAAAGGCAGCAAATAAAATCTTTAAGAGACTGAAAATAAATCTCCCCCAGGATGCAAGTACAACAGGTTATATCATACATGCAGGATTTAATTATACAAGCATGACTTAATTATACAAGATGCTTGCAGAAACTGTATACTACACGACCACTTATTCAACTAGCGTACTACTTCGTCCTCTCAACGTGCTGTGGTCCGAGTCTGTTACTCACCATCTTACAAAAAGAAGAAGATACAGAAAATAAATATCTTACAACCACGTCTCATAAAAGACTACTGTGGTGCTGACGCTTGATCTGTCCTCACGGGGTGTCCGAGACACTGTAGGCTCCGCTGAGGGTAAGTCCCAGCTGAGGTGCTGGAGACTCAGTCTCCTCCTCCTCCTCAGGAATGGTCTCCAGTCGGGCAGAGGTCAATGCTACACCTGACTGAGGTGGCACCATGCGCGTCGGCAGTGGAGCTCTGATCGGAACAGGAGCAGCCAAGCGACTAGCCTCGTCACTCGGGGATGAGCGCTGAACTGCGGGCTGAGTAGGAGAATAGTGTGGCGTAGTCGGAATACGAGGGGTACGTGGTGAAGGTGAACGGAACTCACTCCTATGGGGGATCCTCGCACGAGCCAAGTCCATCCGTGTTGCAAGGTGGTCGTCCACCAGTGCGGTGAAGACCGACTCTAGTGCCATGATATACTGGACAAGGGGCTCGATCACCTCATCCCTTTCTCCTGCGGTGCAGGAAAATGCATAACGGTTGGTATAAGGAACATGGCACGGAAGGTAGTGATAGGGACAGGTCTGCATAACAGGCAAGATGTCCCTGAGACGAGCAATAGCCTCACGGGCGGCCATCTGGATAGCATGCCTCTCAGAGGGCATGACTCTCCCCATAAAACGGTAGTTGCGGAAAGACAAGGTACTTCCACCCCGAATATATACTGAAGCCTGGTACATAGTCAGAGTGTCTGTGATCCTATCAGGAAAAACGGTGTACTCTGGACGGCTCGGAGATCTCATCGCATCTCTAGCGATGATGGTAAGAAGACGGGAAAATCCCGTAGGCTCGTTGGCGAAAATCTGGGATGGGCAGTTGCCGCTAGACATCTACATCAGTAGACAACAATCCAAATAGTTATATCATGTGCATATGATGACCATGGGAAAATGCTACAATGCATGAAATGCATGCTAAAAATGTTAGTACTGACTCGAGTGCAAGCAATCGTGCCTAGGGCTTCCTACAGTCAACCTGGCTCAGATACCAAGTCCTGTCGGGCCCATTTCTGAGAATAATTCCCACAATAGCCCTAAGTCACACCAGCCCCAAGATCAACACAACTGGTGGACTTCCTTGATACAAATAACCAGTACAAGATAATATTACACAGGGTTGAGTCTGAGGGCTCAACAAAGTTTATTACAAACTCGCCAATAGATGGCAGTGGCGGAATATGACAGTGGTGTGGTGGTGATACAATACTAGTACAATAACATAGAGCCAAGCGTCAGTGTGAGCTTGACTATTTTATTTGTGTAGCGGAAGCTCAGCGGATGATACAAGTGGTAGACTCCTATCTCACAGGTTGACTGACTGGGACTCCTCTAAGCGTCGGGCTCGCTAGCGCAATCCTCCTCCACAAGCTCGTCCTCCTCCAAGTCTGGCCAAGTAAATAGCCAGGGACAAGCCAGTGAGTACGTTGGAATGTACTCGCAAACATTATGAACAGAAGATATAATGGATGCATATGCTCGTGCTAGCTGAAAGTTAAATCATGACAAATAAATGATATGAACGTGAACATAACATGTTAGTCATGATCAAACTTATTAGAAATTAAACAAATGAATGCCACGGGTAGTCTAGCCAGCCCAAGTGACAATCAGCAAAATAAAAGAAATGCCAGTCGGGTGTCAAGTGACACCACGGTCGGACTTGAAGAGAAATGCCAGTCGGGTGTCAAGTGACGCCACGGTCAGACTTGAAGAGAAATGCCAAACGGGTGTCCACAAGAGTAGTGGTGGGATAAACCGCCTGTTAACTCAAGAGACACCACGAGAGGTCTTGAAAATAAAGTTGAGTGCCCGGAGTAGTCTAGCCAGCCCCTGAGACACTCAGGAAATTCAAAATAAGAGAAACGGGTTAGTCCTCAATAATATGCATAACCATAATAATATTTAACATGCATAAAATATTCATGGTAGCATCAGGGTGTCAATAATTATCCTGCAAAATAATTCAGGCATTTTAAAATTATTTCCTCCGGAGACCGACACTGGGACCAACACTTGACCCACCCAGCTAACGTCCTTGACCGTGGACAACGGCTATTCGAATAGGTTTAAACTCTGCAGAGGGTGTACTCTGTACCCACAAGTAAAGGATTTCTTTAGTCAGCACCGTGACACTGACTAATTCCCATTACGGTCTTTGGGTTGAAAACACACCTGACCAACACACACCAGATTAACTTTCCGGATGCCAGGAATCACCCAAAGCATCGTTCAAGAAAAACTCTAAGACGGAGAGACCAACGTCCTGCATGGGATCACTATTAATACACGCGGATTCCAAGGGGTGCCCCCCTCTCGGACACAACCGGAAACACCCATGCCCCCTGACCCGATGACAGGATTTAGTCCAAGGCCCTGGAAACCCTCATCGTGGCCCTCTGTACGGTGTGTACCTGGACAAGGGTTAACAACTTACTCAGCCGTACCTTCCTTGCGGAAGGACTCGTGGCAGCACCGGATCCAGCTAGGTGTAACGGAACAAGACTCGATCTAGGCCGACTCAGGAGGTGTTATTTATCTTCACTGGTATATTCCACATACATCACGTGACACCACCGTGTCAAAAATAATGGCCCGTGCCCACCGGCACGTCCAAGGCAGGAGACACTCTCCTGAATATCTCACAGCTATACCAAGTCAGTAAGTTTCCTTGTTTGAGTGAAGTGCAAGACAAGCATAAGAAGTGATATGACCAAACATGCATGCACTTGTGATATATGTGGTGCAATTCCAACCGATGCAAACATGCAAATGCAAATGAAATCACCATATCCCAAGTTCAATAATGCTTGCCTTGTCCAAAGTAGTCAGGTGAAAACCCTTCAAAATTCTCGGCAAAGTTTCCCTCTTCTTTTTCTGAAAAATTCAAATTTGACTCAATTAAATTTTTTGATAACAGTACAAAAAGTTGTGTCAAAATATTTTTAAATAAATACTAAGAAAAACTAGAGAGAAAAATAAGAATTTCAAAAAAAATTCAACCCAAACAGAGTTGTGGATGAGAAATTATTAAACTTTAAAAACCAGGGGTGTTTCTATAAAAATCCAATCCCTGTGCGTTTATAAAGAAAACGCTTCGGGCACGAATACGCCTTTTAGCGTGGGAACCGTAAAACAGGAAATACGTCTTCGATTTAATCACAGAAAAAGAAAAAAGAGCGCGCGGGGTGGGGTCCACCCGTCAGGTTCAAATTTAACCCGATCGCGCGCGAGACAGAGAGGTGACGGCGGTCGCTGGCGACGATCGTCGGGGTTCCAGCAGTTGGCGATGGTGGGGACGTGTCCAGGATGATGTACCGCGTCGGGGGTTGGTGGTGGTGGTCGCCGAAGAGTAGCAGAACGGCGGCGAGGTTGACGGCGGCGGACGGCGGTTCGGTGGTGTTGGGATTTCGCCGAAGAGAGCTCGGGGAATGGAATTGGAGCGCGGGATCGATTGTTTGGTGGATGAGTTGGCAACTGGTGAAGTTTGAGCTGTGGTGGTGGCGTAACGGCGTCGAGCCGATCGGGAATAGAGGCGGCGGAGCGGTGATCGGAGAGGAGGGAGGAGACCTCCTCGAGGTCAGGGAAGTGGCATAGGGGCGATAGGGAGGTGGTGGAGGCGATGGGCGACGAGAACGAAGCTCGGGAGGGCCTTTTATAGGCGATCTGAGGCGGTCCGGCGAGGTTCGGATCACGCCGGAGTTACGGTGGTCGGCGAGGTAGGTTTGGGCGGTGGCCGTGGTCGATGGGTGTTAGTGAGAGTGGTGGAAGCTGCCCGAAGCGCCAGCGTGGACGAATTCGAGCTCGGGTGCCTTATCCACAGCGAGGTCGGTGTACGGGTGCGGCGGACGTGCACATCTTCGGCGACTGCCGGATGGGGTCCAGAGGTTTGGTCAGTGCGCGGAGCTGCGGAGGGAAGCGACGCGTGGAGAGGGAAGTAGGTTAGCAGGGTGCGGCGCAGTGAATGAGGCCGGTGGCGCGAGCTGATCCGCTCGACCTGCCGTGGCCGAGCGTGGTGGCCGTTGCACCGGCCAGCCTCCAGCCCGTTGACGGCGAGGGGCTAACGAGGAAGCCCCACGGCTGCACATTTAAGGCGAGGGAAGGCGTGGAGGAGAAGATGATGGATGGAGTGCAGTGCACTGCTCGATCACCCCCTTCTCCCTGAAGATTCAGTTATCTGAATCTTATTCAGCTATGAACAGTGCACAAATACTCATATAATCCTATGGCAGAGAGTGCTAGGGATTGTTAGAATTTGTGGAAATTTTTGTGGTGATGTGTTGATGCATACGAGAGGGCCTGGCAAATTTTTGGAATTTTTGGAGCTATTAAAAATGGACTTGTATCAGAAAGATTAAATCTAGTCCAAATTTGAACATAAGAGAATTTGAAATTTTTGAACTGTGGCACCCCATGTTTTTGGAGAAATGGGTTGTGGGTACCATATATTTGCTGAGATAATTTTGGTGGAGGTAGAATCCTTGTAGAAATTGTGGTTCCTTTGTAAACCAAAGGGATAATGAATAATATAAATTCCAACTTTGGAATTTATAAAATATTGAAAGAATATTTTTGTGGGGTGGAAAGGAGTTGGATATTGTCCTATAAGATGCGCTTGACTTGTGGGATAAATTTATAGTGGAAGAAAAATTATTGGAAAACTTTTGAAGGGCTAAAAGGAAGTGAAAAGGTTATTTCCTTTGAAAAATTTAAATCATTTCCAAAAACTTTTCTAAATGAAATTGTTTGAAAACCCCCAAATTAATTATCAAAATAATTTTAAATCTTTCAAAACAGAACCACTAAAGAAAATTTGCAAACCCATAAAAATAATTTTCAGAATAAAAGAACTATAAAGAGAATAATGACAAGAATAATTCAAAATATTTTATTTTAGGGGAAAGGTTTTGAAAATCCAAGGTCGGCGACAAATTCACCTATGTTAGAGTATATTGACTGAGGAGTCAAGTGATAGCACTTGATCTTAGGTCATACTCACCGTTTAAGCTCAAAATGGGGTTACCATTTTTCGTTTAAGCATTTTGATGTATTCACACCTTGTTGAGTTGCTTTAACTCATGACTTGGAGCAAAGCTTCTCTACAGTGGAATGACATACCTTGGGTTGTGTTGATCTTGATCATGTAGTCGAACTTGTGTTGGATGCTCAAGGTTGATGTAGTCTATCAAGAGTTGGGAGCACCACTAGTAGTTTGAGTTCATCTTCCTAAATGGGTTAGTCTTGCAAGGAAGAGCACTTGTGTATCCAAATTGACAATCATGAAATTTTTCATATAAAGATAGTCAAAGGATATGTTGAGTTCATGCTTCCTTGTATTCAATAACCATATCATAGGAACTTGGTGATGTAAAGATTGCTCAAAATGTGAGTGACTTGCAATCTCATAGATTTGGGTTCATCCAAGTACCTACAGGGGTTAGATAACATGCAAGGGTACAAGTATAGATCCAAGACATATGATCATCATCATAAGGGAAATATCAAGGATTAGTCATAAAAGGCTCATGCCTTGCATGTTTCCAAATGGAGTTTCTAGTCCAAGTTTGAGGCATCAACGATATCAATTCACCTCTCAAACGGCAAAATACTTTCTCATCAAGCGGTTTGGTGAATATATCTGCCAATTGCTTATCGGTTCGAACATGCTTAAGATTGATGTCTCCTTTAGCAACATGATCCCGAATGAAATGATGACGAACTTCAATGTGCTTAGTTCGAGAATGTTTCACGGGATTGTGAGCAATCTTAATAGAACTTTCATTATCACAAAGCAATGGAACATGTTTCACATGTATCCCATAATCCTTAAGGGTTTGGGTCATCCAAAGTAATTGAGCACAACATGATCCAGCGGCAATGTATTCCGCTTTGGCGGTAGATAAGGATACCGAGTTTTGTTTCTTGGAGGACCAAGACACAAGGGATCTACCAAGAAATTGACAAGTACCAGAAGTGGACTTTCTATCAACCTTGTCACCGGCATAGTCCGAATCGGAGTAGCCAATAAGATCAAAAGATGACCTCTTGGGATACGAAATGCCAAAGTTTGGTGTATGAATTAGGTATCTCACTATCCTTTTCACGGCCTTAAGATGACACTCTTTAGGGGCCGCTTGATATCGTGCACACATGCACACACTTAGCATAATATCGGGACGGGAGGCACATAGATATAACAATGAACCAATCGTAGAGCGGTAAACCTTTTGGTCAACCGGTTTGCCATCCCTAGTCAAGTCAAGATGTACACTAGTAGGCATGGGTGTTTTCATACCTTTGCTTTCTTGCATGTTGAACTTCTTGAAAAGATCCTTGGTATACTTTGTTTGTGAGACAAAGGTACCTTCCTTAGTTTGCTTGATTTGCAAACCAAGGAAAAATTTGAGTTCACTCATCATAGACATCTCAAACTTTTCCGACATTAGCCTTTCAAACTTTTCACTAAAATGGGGGTTAGTAGAACCAAATATGATATCATCCACATAAATTTGGCACACAAATAATTCACCATTAACCCTTTTAGTAAAAAGTGTAGAATCAATCTTCCCAATTTCAAAGCCTTTTTCAATAAGAAACTTGGTCAAGCATTTATACCATGCTCTAGGAGCTTATTTAAGACCATAAAGAGCTTTGTGAAGTTTGTAGACATGATTAGGTTTCTTGGGATTGACAAAGCCGGGAGGTTGTTTAACATAAACTTCCTCCTCAATTTCTTCATTTAGAAAAGCACTCTTAATGTCCATTTGGTATAAAGTGATATCATGGTGATTTGCATAAGCTAGTAAGATGCGTATGGACTCAAGTCTAGCAACGGGGGCATATGTCTCACCATAGTCCATACCTTCGACTTGAGTGTAGCCTTAAGTGATGAGACAGTCCTTGTTGCATACAACTTGTCCATCTTCATCTTGCTTATTCGGAAACACCCATTTGGTTCCAATGACATTGTGATTGTCATCGGGCTTTTCAACCAATGTCCACCACTTGGTTCCTCTCGAAGTTGTGTAGCTCTTCGTGCATAGCATTCACCCAATATGGATCCTCAAGAGCTTCTTCTACCTTCATAGGTTCAACACTAGAAATTAATGAGTAGTGTTCACAGAAGTTAGCCAAACGAGTTTTAGAGCGAGTAATTCTCCCGGTTTGAATATCATCGAAGATTTGTTCGATGGGGTGGTCTCTTGTGACTCTTGATCTAACTCGTGAGAGCTTTTGTTTGGGTTGGGGTGGAACATCCTCTTCATTATCTTCTTCTTCTCCTCCTTCATTGTTGTTGGCATTGTCGTTCTCTTGTGGAGGTGGAGACGGAGGTCGAGGTGGTTTGTCTTGTTGTACTTCCTCATTTTCTCTGTCTTGACGTGTTCCACTTGTGGATGCCTCCAAATCAACTTGTGGTTCACCTTGATGTGAAGTTGAGGCTTCCACTTGAACGGAAGAGTTATTCTCCTTCACCTCCGTTGGGCGAATCTTGCCAATGGACAAATCTTGGACTGCTTCCGAAGGATCTTTGTCTCCTACATCAATTGGCAATTGCTCTACTTGCGAGCCGTTAGATTCATCAAACTTCACATCTACCGTCTCTTCAACCTTTTGGGTGAAATTGTTGTAGACACGGTAAGTGTGATAGTTTGAGCCATAACCGAGTAGGAAACCTTCATGAGACTTAGGAGCAAATTTCGAGTGACGATGCTTATCAAGAATATAACACTTTGAGCCAAATAATCGAAAGTATCCAACTTGGGGTTTGTTACCGGTGAGAAGCTCGTATGCCGTCTTGCCGAGAAGCTTGTGAAGATATAGTCGATTTGTAGCATGACAAGCTGTCTCAACCGTTTTCGCCCAAAAGTGTCTTGGCGTCTTGTATTCATCAAGCATCGTTCTTGCCATCTCAATAAGTGTCCGGTTCTTCCTCTCAACAACTCCATTTTGTTGAGGCGTGTAGGTAGCCGAGAACTCATGTGAAATCCCTTCTTCGTCAAGAAAGGTATCCACATTGGCGTTCTTGAACTCCGTTCCATTGTCGCTTCGAACCTTCTTGATCTTCACTTCAAATTGGTTTTGGGCCTTCCTAGCGAAGTTCTTGAATATCTTTTGGACCTGCGATTTATCATCAAGAAAGAACACCCACGTAAATCTTGAAAAATCGTCAACAATGACCAAACCGAACGAGTTACCACCGAGGCTCTTGTAGGCGTTGGGACCGAAAAGATCCATATGAAGTAGCTCAAGCGGTCTTCTCGTGGTCATGATGTTCTTCACAAGATGACTTCCTCCAACCTGTTTTCCTGCTTGACAAGCACTGCAAAGTCTATCCTTGTGAAATATGACATCTTTAACACCAAGGATATGATCACCTTTAATAAGCTTATCAAGATTTCGCATGCCCACATGACCTAGCCTTCTATGCCATAACCAACATTTAGAAGATTTAGCAATTAAGCAAGTACGAGGTTGACCTCTCTTAGTGAAATCAACAATGTATAGATCACCTCTATGAATACAGGTAAAGACCATATTATGATTATCTCTACGAAACACTTGGCAATCTACTTTAGTAAATAAAACATTGAAACCGAAGTCAGCAATCTAGATATAGAAAGTAGATTATAGCCAAGGGATTCAACAAGCATTATGTTTTGGATAGAGCTATCATTGGAAATGGCCACCTTACAAGGGCCAAGTACCTTACCCTTGGAGTTATCTCCAAAAGTGACATACTTGCGTGGACCATCGTTCTTAGCAAGCTCACGGGACATGTCCTTGTCTCCAGTCATATGATCAGTACATCCACTATCGAGAATCCATTCCTTTCCTCCGGCCATGTAACCACGAAGGTTAGCCATAAGACCAAAGTGTCTCATCGACTCATCAAGATCAAAGTCACTATCATCATCCTCATCATCATATCCATGCTCATCATCATCATGTGAATGATCATCACCTAGAGAGAGTGATTCATGAGATTTATGACCATGACAATGTGCATGTTTATGAATTCTAATAGTTTGCAAAATGATGCTACTAATGACTCCAACATTTCCTTTGGCACGCATAAGGTAACGGAGCTCAAATAGACAATCATCAAATTTAGGATCACTAGGATACATATTTTGAAAATAAATGGACTTTTGAAGAATCTCATCTAGATTTTTCAAGGAATAGTTTGGAAAGCGCTCCTCAAGATATTTCCATATAGTATAAGCACATTCAAATGTAGGCAAGCATACAAGCAAATTTCTAGGCAATCCTCTAATGATAAGATCAATAGTTCTAAGATTGCGGGTCATGTCAAGATACTCATTGGGGGTAGGATGCAATGGATCAATGGGGGCGCATAAGGGCTAGTAATATACTTGTTAAAATCATATTCATTGAAAATCTCAAGAATCTCATTCTTCCAAGAGCTATAGAATTCCCCGTCAAGCATAGGCACTCTATGTCTAATACTCCCGGTCGTAGACTCATCCATCTTCCTCCAATGGTGATTAAACCAAAGCAATGGAGACCAAAGCTCTGATACCAATTTGAAGGATCGAGAAGAGGGGTCTAGAGGGGGGTGATTAGACCCTCAACAAGTAAATGTGGCAATTTTTATGCTGTTCAAGTTAAGGTGGAGTTTTAGCACAAGTTTAAGCATTCACAATACATTTCAAGTAAGCATGAAAAGAGTATATGCAGCGGAAAGAATAAATCATGCTAATTGCAAGAAAGTAAAGGGATGGGATTGGAGTGTGCAAACGCAATGAAGACACGGAGATTTTTGGCGTGGTTCCGATAGGTGGTGCTATCGTACATCCACGTTGATGGAGACTTCAACCCACGAAGGGTAATGGTTGCGCGAGTCCACGGAGGACTCCACCCACGGAGGGTCTACGAAGAAGCAACCTTTTCTATCCCACCATGGCCCTCGCCCACGAAGGACTTGCCTCACTCGGGTAGATCTTCATGAAGTAGGTTATCTCCTTGCCCTTACAAACTTTTTGGTTCAACTCCACAACTTGATGGAGGATCCCAAGCGACACCTAACTAATCTAGGAGACACCACTCTCCAAAAGGTAATAGATGTTGTGTTGATGATGAACTCCTTGCTCTTGTGCTTCAAATGATAGTCTCCCCAACACTCAACTCTCTCTCACAGATTTGGATATGGTGGAAAGATGATTTGAGTGGAAAGCAACTTGGGGAAGGCTAGAAATCAAGATTCTTGTGGTAGGATTGGTATATCTTGATCTCAACACATGAGTAGGTGGTTCTCTCTCAGAAAATGTATACTGGAAGTGTAGGCACGTTCTGATGTCTCTCTCACATACGGAGAAGGGGGTGGAGGGGTATATATAGCCTCCACACAAAAATCCAATCGTTACACACATTTGACCCAACTCGGTCAGACCGAATAGATGAACTCGGTGAGACCGATTTAGTTCAAAATGTGGGAGTTAGGAATCTCAGTGGGACTGACTGGAACAACTCGGTGGGACCGATGTGCTAGGGCTTAGGGCAAACCTCATCTCGGTGGCGCCGATTGCATCAACTCGGTGAGACCGAAGTGAAGCAATAGGGCAACAGAGAGTTGGTCAAGCCATCTCAGTGAGACCGATCGCTATTTCGGTGAGACCGAAATAATTGCAATAGGCAACAGAGAATTGGCAAGGCCATCTCGGTGAGACTGAGATCCGTATCGGTGTGACCGAACTGTTAGGGTTTCTGGCAGTGGCTATGTCATATGAACTCGGTGGCTCCGAATAGAATGAATCAGTGGGGCCGAGTTGGAGTTTAGGGTTTTGACATATTTGGAATGAGAAAGTGGTTGAGGGATTTGGAGCAATATCACTAAGCATTTGAGCAAGCAAGCCATTAAGCAACACCTCATCCCCTTTTTATAGTATTAGCTTTCCTATGGACTCAATGTGATCTTGGATCACTAAAAATGAAATGAAGAGTCTTGAGATTTTGCCAATATGTGTCCTTAGCATTTTGAAGGGGTTCCACATCCTCTTGTCCTTTCCACGCCATTGTTGAACTTGTCTGAAATACACTGGATAAAGGCATTAGTCCAACAAGAGATATGTTGACATTAATTACCAAAATCACCCAGGGAGCACTTGTGCTTTCAGAGAGAGGTCATCTTCATCCTACGCCTCCCACAGATTGATAAACTTTAGGTCATTCACTTGAGGGAAAATTGCTACTGTCCTACAAAACTCTGGGCTTGGAGGCCCAACACGAGTCTACAAGAATAAAGTTGCTTAGTAGACATCAAACTCTTTTCTGGCGCCGTTGCCGAGGAGGTGAGTACTTGAAGGTATATCTTTAGATCTTGCAATTGAATCTTTTAGTTTCTTGTTTTATCACTAGTTTGGTTTATAAAAGAAAACTAAAAATGGAATTGAGGTTGCCTCATATTATTCGTCTTTATCATGTCTTTCTTGAAAATGATGGATCAGAAAATTGTGCTCAATTGATAGAAGAAGAATTCAATAAAATGTTTGGCATAAAATCTATGAATGATGAGCATGATTGCAATGTTGCTACTATGAATTCTTTGACTATCCATGATGTTAATGATATGCAAAGCCATAAGCTTGGGGATGCTATGTTTGATGAAGATGATATTTTTAGTCCCCCGAGTTTTGATGAGAATGTTTATTATGATGATTGCATGCCTCCTATTTATGATGGTTATATTGATGAAAGTGGGTTTGGAAGAGTGTCAATTTTATTTAATAATGATCCCACTATTTTGGAGGATGTTGAATCTTATTGTAATAATTATGAAAGTGGATTTGGAGAGGTCATGACTTAATTTAGTGATGAATCCACTATTTTGGAAGAGGTTTCAATTGACTATGAAAACAAAGTTGCTATCTATGATGATTATTGTGATGACATGTATGTTATAAAGAGTAATGATAACCATGAAACTTTTCATCATGATTTTAATATGCAAATGGGTTATGCCAATCAAGTATCACATGATAGTTATTTCATTGAGTTTGTTCCCACTATGATGAATGAGAATAAATCTGCTTATGTGGTGAGTAATAAAATTTATATGCTTGTGGATCATGAAAAGAATGCTTTATGTGATAGCTATATTGTTTAATTCATTCATGATGCTACTAAAAATTATTATGAGATGGGAAGATATGTTCATATATATTTCAACAACATCAAGTTTCCTCCATTTATGTTGAAAGTTTTGAAGTTATACTTGTTTTGCCTTCCTATGCTAGTTGATTCTTGATCCCATAAATTGTTTGCTCAAAAAATCCCTATGATAGGAAGTGGGTTAGACTTAAATGTGCTAGTCATATGCTTCATGATGCTCCCGTTATGGTTCAATTCTTTACTTTTATGTGAGCATCATTGAAATCATCATGCCTACCTAAAAAGGCATTAAATAAAAGCGCTTGTTGAGATAACCCAACATTTACCCCTACTATTTTTGTGTGTTAACATGATTAAGATACTTTAGTGATCATGTTTTATAGATTTTGTTTCAATAAAGTACCAAGTAAAGCCTTTGGGATAGTGTGGATGATAGTTGACATGATTCTGTGCAAAAACAGAAACTTTTACACCCAGTAATATAATTGTTAAAATCACTGGAGACTAGAAAAATTATGAATTTTTTACAAATTATGGATCTACAAATTTCCTACGTTTTCATAAAATTTTATAAATTTTGGACTTACATTAGTGTAGTAATTATTTAGATCTTTACAAACTGTTTTGTTTTTGACAGATTCTGTTTGCAATGCATAGTTTGCTTGTTTTATGGTTTCTATGGCTTATATTTGTTGATATAAATTATGGAAAAATAAGAATACAGTAGGCATTTTGTGGAAACAATTATGAATCTTGTCTTCGACAGTACCCAAGTGAATGATTTGTTTTACTATGCTAACCCATTTCATGAAGTTCCGTTAAGTTTTGTGTGATTGAAGTTTTCAAGTTTTGGGTGAGATATCGATATGAGGAGAATAAGGAGTGACAAGACCCTAAGCTTGGGGATTCCCAAGGCACCCCAAGGTAATATTCAAGGAAGATCCAAGCAACTAAGCTTGGGGATGCCCCGAAAGGCATCCCCGGGGCATCCCCTCTTTTGTCTTCAACATTATCGGTAACCTCACTTGGAACTATATTTTTATTCATCACATGATATGTGTTTTGCTTGGAGCATCATTTTCTTTTAGTTCGATTTGCTTGATGCTATTTATAATAATTTTTGCATCTCTTACTTCAATAAAAGTGTCAAGTATAGCTTTTACAATGCTTATTTTGCAAGTCTATATGTTGTTGTTTGAAATAAGAAAGTTTGTTATGTTTTGAATATATGTGAATAGTCAGAACATGGTAAAATCTTGAAATTTTTACACGGTGAGCTATAACAAATTTTCTACAGTGTGGTAATTTTTCAGAATTTTCGGAGTTAGGGAAGTATGAATATTATTGCACTCTTTACAGACTGTCCTGTTTAGACAGATTGCTGTTATGTTCGCATTGTTTGCATATGTTTGCTTGTTTAATGATTCTATTTGAGGATAGGAGTATTAAATATGCAGAGGCAATTAGTATGCAATGATAAATTATAATTTTAGTGATTTGCTACAGTAGAGAATGATAAGTTTTTGCATTGATTTATACTAACTTATCTCATGAGTTCTTGTTGAGTTTTGTGTGGATGAAGTTTTTGAGATTTTAGAGAAACCGTGATATGAAAGGAATTAAGGAGACACAAGAGCTCAAGTTTGGGGATTCCCAAGGCATCCCAAGATAATATTTCAAGAAGTCTCAAGCATCTAAGCTTGGGAATGCCCCGGTAGTCATCCCACCTTTCTTCATCAACAATTATCGGTTAGTCTCGGTTAAGCCTAAGTTTTTGCTTCTTCACACGTTGTGTGCTATCCTTGGAATTTCATTTTATTTTGTTTTATTTGCTGTTTGAATAAAATAATTAAGGTCTTAAATTATTAAATGAGAGAGATTCCTCACATAGCTACCTATTTACTTAACTACTCACTTGATCTTCACTTATACTCCCTCCGTCCCAAAATAAGTGTCTCAACTTTGTACTAACTTTAGTGTAAAGTTGTACTAAGCTTGAGACACTTATTTTGGGATGGAAGGAGTATCTTTTTGGAGTAGTTTGTCATTTACTCTTGTGCTTCACTTATATCCTAAGAGTAAATTGTTGAATGAGTTGAATATCCTAAAGTTGAAATTATATGTGTTTCATATGCTTGTATTATACCTAGTAGTAGCTTCACATCGGGTTTAGAAAGTGAAATCTATTAAAGCTTGAAAATCACAATATTGGTCATACAAGCAGTTCATGAATGATTAGTATAAGAAAGAGAACTTTCCCATATAAATATATTATCTTGGACATATTCTATGATTGTGAATACCCATTAATTATTTTCAAACGTGAGAAAATTAGTTGAAGTTGGAGAAGGAAGACAACGTAATGAGTTATGTTTGGGTATATTTGCATAGAAGTTATATTGTTATGGATCCTCCAACATGTGGTGCTTGCTTAGGAACTTTTGCTAGCCAAAAATTTGTACTAAGTAGAGATACTACTTGTGCATCCAAAAACCCTTAAACCCAGTCTCTTGACATGAGTGTCCACCATATCTACCTATGGATTGAATAAGATCCTTCAAGTAAGATGTCATTGGTGCAAAAAGCAATAAAAATTGATTCTAAAATATGTATGATCTTTTATTGCAAGGGAAAATAAGCATTGTACAAACTTGTGATGGTAAAGAAATAAAAGCAAAGGACTGCATAATAAAGGTTGCTATCACAAGGGGCAATATAACATGACATTCCTTTGCATTAAGAGCTGGTGTATCCAAAAATAAAAAGCGCATGACAACCTCTGCTTCCCTCTGCGAAGGGCCTATCTTTTACTTTATGAATTTACTTTTATGCAAAAGTTAATAGTATGCATTCTCTTTTCAACCTCAATTATTCTTTAGTTGGCAAGCATCATGTGGTGGGGAAAGATCTAGGCACATATGGACAGTCAAATATATTTGATCATGAATTATTATTGTTGACAATTATCTCTATGATAAATGAGTTGGGAGGCTAACATTAAGCCACTATCTTTCTCTGTGTTTGATGGATGCCATTTGTTCTAAAAATATGCTTTGAGTACTAGCAATCATAGAAGACTATATGATGATTGAGTATGTGGAGCTCTTACTTAGACTTTGTTGAGAATAAGTTGAATTGCAATTCTTTGGTGACTAAGAACATAGGTTGTTAACTTTCAAGAGAATGCATTGTTTGAACCATAACATGCGAATTGATTGCTACTTTATCATGATGAGTTTTATGAGAAGGAGTTGCTATTGTGAAGCTAGGAAAAGTGATTGAAATTATCATTGATAAAACTTATGCACTATGCTAGCATTCACACTTCATAAATTGTTTCTTTTATCATTTACCTACTCGAGGACGAGAAAGAATAAAGCTTGGGGATGCTGATACGTCTCCAATGTATCTATAATTTATGAAGAATTCATGCCATGTTTATTATAGTTTTGTATGATTTTGGTGCACTTTTATATGGATTTTATATGGTTTTTATGGAATAACATATTGACCTAGTGCCCAGTGCCAGTTGCTGTTTTCTGCTTGTTTTTTGGTTTTCCAGAAAATCCATATCAAATGAAGTCCAAATGCAGCGGAACTTTTTGATGTTTTTTTGGAACAAAAGAGACCCCCGAAGCTTCGTGGGAGGGCCGGAAGAGCCATGAGGTTGCCACTACCTATCAGGGTGCCAGGGGCCAAAGTGGTGGGCTGGTGGGTAGTGGGCACCTTGTGGCCCATCTCAGCGCGAAACCGACGCCAAAAAATCCTATAAATAGAGATTCCTCCAGAAATAACCCTAGAACTCTGACTCCGCCGCCGCAAGCCTCTGTACCTCCATGATTGAATCTATAGCCCTTTTCTGGCACTCTGTCGGAGGGGGACATCATCACCAGAGGCCATCTTCATCATCCCAGCCGTCTCCATGATGAGGAGGGAGTAGTTCACCCTCAGGGCTGGGGGTTTGTACTAGTAGCTATGTGTTTGATCTCTCTCTCTCTCTCCTGTGTTCTTGATTTGGGACAATCTTTATGTACCGTGAGCTTTGTTAATGTAGTTGGATCATATGGTGCTTTCCCCCTCTCCATCTTGTTGCGATGAATTGAGTTTATACCTTTGAGCTTTCACTTTTGTCGGATTGAATACTTTGTTGGATTTGAGAACACTTGATGTATGTCTTGCATATGAATACTCGTGGTGACAATGGGGTATTATATTGATCCACTTGATGTATCTTTTGGCACTCAACTCGTGGATTCCTGAGGTGACATTGGGGTAATCTATGCATAGGGGTTGACGCACGTTTTCGTCCTTCTTTCTTCGGTAGAGATATTGGGGCCTCTTTGAAGTTCTTTGTGTTGGATTGAATATTATGAATCTGAAGTTGTTTGATCCATATTGTAGAATCAACTCATGGATACTTGTGGTGACATTGGAGTATCTAGGTGACATTAGAGTTGGTTGATGTGTATCATATGGTGTTATTTTAGTACGAACTCTAGGGCTCACTGGTACAGCGAGCTGCTATACAAACGGTTTCTAGCCCCTTTCTGTGATGGCATTTTAAATTGTTGCTAGGCGAATGTGGGCGATAGGGGTGGTCCTTCCCACACGACCCAGAAACCATTGGGGATAGGGAGCCATGATGCATACGTTTTGTCTAACTAAGCGTATGCGATGCCGGCATCTATCACAAACCCGAGTCTTCAGACAACTATTTTTGATATCTCGAATATCCCAAATGCTCCATCCTTGCTACTTGTTTGTGCTCGCATTACCATCGCAGTCGGTATTCCGTGGTGCTACATTTATGATGCGTGACCCATCACAAATAGTTCACGATTATAGAACGTGTACGATAAGCAGACAATCACACACATTTACTTTTCCTCACCTGTATGCGATTCGATGTAAGAGTGCATATAGTTGTCCCTATAAAACTATATGCGAAGCTTGAATATATCCCACACGATTCATCCGTCATACCCGCGTCGGATGAAGACCTATCACACGTGTTCTTCTATGACCAAATGTTTGCGATGCGCACGACATCATAAACAGTCCATAATTGCCAAGCGTGTGTGATAAGGTGACTTTCTGTTGCTAATCTCACATGTGTTTTCTTGGCTGATCGTGTGTGCAGTAGAGATTGATTGCACATGTAGTGGATCCGAGAAATGTGTCTGATCTCCATGTTTATCACAGATGTTTTGCTTTCGCAAACCATGTGCAGTGTAATCCCTAATTTAATCCCTGCATTTAAAAATCATAGATTTTGAATTTGAAAGTAGGCAATCACTTATTTCATATCGAACCATGTTTATTACAAATATAGGTTCAAGCATGAATGCATAATTCGATGCGCAGGTACATATACTAAAGAACTACAGAAGCACCAAGTAAAGAACGATGAATCATAGTTGTACTAAAGACTGTAAAGAGAGGGGCGAAAGGCATTCTGGTTGCTGGAGAAGGTGAAGCAGAATGCTGATATTGTGCCCTCCTCCATGCGTAATGCGCGCACAACTCTAGGCCAACCCCTTGTGATGACTGCCCGCCCATTGTTCACCATCTTCATTAGGACTTCTCGATGCTCATTGTAGTCTCGATGAAATACTTTAACCTTCATTGCGTTTCCACCAATCATGTACTTTGCGAGGTAATCCTGAGTAAACTTCTTTGGGAACCACTACAAATGAAAAAGATTCAGACATTGTTGTTTAACAACTCATTATGGGCAGTAAAAAGAGAAGGCTGCATTGTTTGTAGTTACCATCCTACAACTCACTATTGTGTTGGATATAACGTAAACAAATAATTTGATTGCCACTGTTCGTATCTTTTTGCTAATAATCCTTATCAGTTTCCTCACTTGATGTCGGTTCATGAATATCTCATTGCCCCATACGCAAAAAGGGTCGATGCGTGGATCTTTGCCAAGGATATATGTACCTAAAAGCAACAAGTCAATATTAGAAGCTAAAAAGTGTCCAGGCGTGGATCTATATGCACTACATTATGGAACGACGGGGGGAGTACAAGCCGAGGGATGAAACTAACCTCGGTGGAGAATGCTGGCCACTCCGGTTGTTGTCCTGCATAAGTAGTGGAAAGGCATTATAAGTATAGCAACCTTAACATCAAACAAATATAGCCAAGGTAAGCAACATCATCTCCAAATGATAGCTTGAATGTGTTGGTTTCAGTATGTTGTTAAAGCGGATATAAAATGGAAGGGAATGTTACCTACAATATGCTTAACAGCCACCAAATATTGGAATTAAAACTGGTATTGTTGAAAATGAATAGAACGTAGCTCATGCTTAAACATCGCACTGGATAAATGTGTAAAACTGAAATAAAGGGCATGTGTTAACTAGACCAGGCATAACTGGAACCAAATATAGCCGTTCAAACTGGTATTGATGAAATCGAGCTGCATAGTTCCGACTTGCACATAATGAACATCACATTGTGAATCACTTGAAATAAACTAGGCATAAATGATTAGTATAACAACCAAATATAGCCATTGAAAACTGGACAGAGTCTCACTGCAACCAACCTAACAAGCAAATATAGATAAACAGGGCATATGCTTGAAAACTGGACAAATGCTCACTGCAACCAACCTAACAAGCAAATACAGATAAACAAGGCATCTGCTTGAAAACTAGACAAATGCTCACTGCAACCAACCTAACAACCAAATACAGATAAACAAGGCATCTGCTTGATAACTAGACAAATGCTCACTGCAACTAACCTAACAACCAAATACAGATAAACAAGGCATGTACTCACTATAAACAACCAAATATAGCCATTCGTGAAATTGAAGTGGACAATTCATACTTAAACATCACATAGCCCTATTGAACATTATAGTTTTCCATAACTGAAATAATTAAACACAGCACAGTTAAAACACCACATGGCAAAAGCTACTACAACAAAGGGTATGGGTTGGCTAGCTCGAAAAGGTAAGATTTGCTGATAGGATGTTGCATCACTTGTCATGGACGGGATCCTTCCAGTTCGAAGAGCACATACCGATGGCGTGCTCTCTGATGTCGCAGATGGGCTGTTTCACCTTGGAAGAACCTTTGTGGGTGCCCTCCTCGTGGTCGTGGTCGATGAGATCTGACTTTGCAATTGAGGATCCCAAGCCGTCGCCGTAGAACGTGTCCTTCAGAAATGAGAAAATGGGCTCGATGGCATACAAGGATCAGAAATCCTTGACCACATGGCGGAGGAGATCAGCGGTAGGGCCTTCGAAGAGATCGACAATGGTTGAACCAGATGGGTTGGGGATGGACCAATTAACCTATGACATGGCTCGCGTGAAGCCATCGTTGTCGATGAGCTTGATGTCGTAGCCAACTTTCCCGAGGTACAGTAATACGCTAGCCCACTGACGTGAAGCCTTCGGCATTGCAACATAGTCAAAGTCCCCGACAGCTTCCGCGGTGAGGTGTTGCTCCGGGATCGACAGGTCGGGACGAACGGCGGTCACCTCGCCAACGTCCGCTGGAGAGGCCATGATAAACCTCTTTTTGGCCGAACGCTCGTCGAGCTCCCCAGGATACGTGGTCAGGCTTAGGCTGCGACTCTCTGGAGCAGGGGATGTGGATCTAGCAGGGAGGGACATCGCATACCTCATCTAAACAATCAGGGGGGCGATGGTATGGGAATCGCTGGGTAACCTGAACTTTATTACCTAAGTTAGGACGCATGGGCAGACCGGCAGGGGTTGGTGTCGTGGGAAACCACGGCCACCTATGGGGCCATCAGCCCCTTGTGGTTCGGCAGGGGGGATGAGCACATTGCACAAAGAGCGGAGAACCATAGCGCAGCACGACAGAGATCACACTGGCAATTTTACCCAGGTTCGGGCCGCCGCGAGGCGTAAAACCCTACTCCTGCTTTGGTGGATTGATGGTGGATTGTGGTGGAAATGCAGCGCTCTTGCCCGGCAGGGTTGCCTCGGGGCGAGAGCAGCTACGCACGTACCAGTGTACCAGGGTCCGAATCCTTTCTATGGTTGCCATGGCCCTCCTTTTATAGATCATGGGGTCACCATAGTGGAAAATCAGTCATTGTGTGCTGATTAGATAGCGAACAGTGCTATCATACCTAACTCTGCAGTCAAAGCAGGGCACATTAAATGCGCCGCTTAGTGTCACATCGTGGCATGCCTGGCAAGCCTTGCCGGGCTGGTCGGCCACCTCCTTGTCTGTCTGATTGCCACGTCGCTGGATGGGTGTCATTTGGAGGTGATTTTCATAGGAAGTGGCTGCCACGTGTCGAATAACAGCCACTTAGTCACTTGGGGGCTTGACACCACACCGATCGATGACTCGCATCGCTATGAGGTGGAGCGGTGGAGCCTTGGCTGGGTAGTTTGCCTTCGTAGCGCCCGGCAGGCCTGCCGGGACGGTCTTGAGGATTGTCTTTGGGGCCACCTTGTCCTCACCAGGCTCGCCTGCCCGGCAAGGGAGGTTTCTCCTTAGTGGTGTCTTGCTCATTTAGATTGTCTTGGTCTTCTTGTTCTGCCCTTTGATTCCTCAAAGAGCTGATCTCTCCTTGCTTGGTATGGACTTGGATGTTGCAACCTTGCTGTTTTAGGCCTGTGCATGGTCTGGGAAACAGACCCAGGTTTTGTTGCACCGACAGGAGCCCCCGGTCCTGGCTCGAATGCGCTGCCAGGCGTCGTCGGGGTAGGCCCTATCCAGTGCATAGGCAAGAGGGGAGCAGTTGCTTGTCCTTTGAGATCTTCTTTGCTTCTTCATTAATCTGAGCCCAGGTCAGTTTCCGGTTCTCCCGCCCGTCGCGTAACGTCAATTGTAGTGGGAGAGATAATGGGCCATGATTCGTGGGGTACCCACGTCCCACGTTCACGGGGCGGTAACCGCCACCCCATTATCCTTCCCACCCCAAGCGCCTCCGCCACGTGTATTGCATGTACTGCACAAAGTTGGTGGCAGATGCGGAGGACGCGGGAATGAGCGTCGTGGCAGAAAGCCAGGCGTCATGGATTGGTGCAGGGGGTCGGCCTTGATTCCTCGAGCCGTTGATGGCGAGGAGGAGCCGGACTGGGTGAACGGGGCGGCTACCTTCATGGAAAAATCTAGCCCCCTGCCCTGCTCGCCTATAAAAAGGGAACATGGGGCAAGGCGTTTTTCCACACATCCTTCTCCTTCCATTCTTGTAGCAATCCTCACCCACCATGGTGAGAGGTCGGTGGTGCGACGTTGCTCCAGTGGTGGCGACGAGAACTTCTGCTCGACAGCGTCTCCCTCCTCCCTCTGAAGATGCGGGGGCGCAGCCCACCGCGAGAGGATGTGGGAGGGGGCGAGGTCATGGTCGTCGTGGCACCCGGGGCTGAAGAGGACGGGGAGGCGCTCTGGTTGCGCCCCCACCGGCCGCCCCTCCCCCGATGGAAGGCCATGTCAGAGACCAACCCCTGGAGTTCATCATTAGATTGTACAAGCCTCCGTGCGGCCGCCTCCGTCTCCCGATTCCATTCACGAGGGCGATGGAGCTTGAACAGCCGTGCGCATTGAAGCTGCACATGAGGGGTTGCGGGAACGGTGGCATGTGGATGGATGTGGATTTTCCCGCCCCTCATGTCATGTTCTTTCGACGCGGCTGGAAGACCTTTGCTCGCGCCCATAGCTTGTCGGAGGGGCACGTCCTCCATTTTAAATTAATGGAGGCCGACCTACTCCCCGTCAAGGTTTTTGGGTGCTCAGGTGCTCGCTTAGGGTGCTGCGCGGAGAGCTCGACCGACGATGAAAGCTCCTCCTCGAGCGACAGTGACGAGGAGGACAGTGACGATGATGACAATGGCGCCGATGCGGAGGACGACAACTCCGACTCCGGCTGAACACTAGCCGCACCGTCACCGTCAAGCCGGGGCACCAATATCTGCACCTGCACTCCATTCCCGGCAAGGTGATTTGCCAGGGAGTTGGATGTAGAGGTGTGGATGGCATCTCGGGCTCCTCCAGCAGCCTTCCAGCTGGACCCCGGCAGGCTTCCTCGCGGGTTGCAGCTCCGTTAGCCCTGTCGCGTCCTGCTGGCCCTGGTGGTGGCGGCTGGTGGGCTGTCCCTGCCGCTCTCTTCACCATCACCTTTAGCCCGCACCCTCCCGCTCTTGTTAGACCCCTCGCCAAGGGGCCTGATAGGGTCAGGCTGGGCTTCTGCCTAGGCGCCCCTTTTGCCTTCTTCCCCTTCCGCCGCAGTGCCTATGAGGAGAAGGACAAGACAGGGCATCACGGGGCACTTATCTTTTTTCAATCTAAAATACGTAGGCACTTGCCAAACTTTAGTCTAAATAATGTAATCTTCTTTATCCATGTTGGTGTTCTATAAGATCTGTACTAATTAGCATATTAATGAAAAACATAAGCTTTGCCGAGCACTTGTGCATGCATCATACCTGTCGGGGCACGACACCTATGGGATCCCGAGGGACCACTTTATGATTCGGCTGGGGGAGAGGTATACGCAAAGAGCAGAACCGGTGATCGACGCGGGGGGGGGGGTTTACCCAGGTTCGGGCCGCTGATCAGCGTAAAACCCTACTCCTGCTTTGTGTTCTTATTGATGTTCTTGAGCCCAGCCTTCAGGAGCGCTCGCAATGAACAGCGCGTTCAAAGAGCAGCTACGCATGCAGAATGGGCCCGAAGTTCTCCCTCTCTGTAGCAGTTGCCTTGGGCCTCCTTTTATATGCTCAAAGGGGTCTCCACAGTGGCAAAATGTACATACATTGAGGTGTAAAGTAGCTACAGGGTATCATACCTAACCCCTGACGGATTAGGACAAACGCATTTAATGCACCGTGAGGTGTCCATTTAGGTGTCCTCACTTTCTTGGGGATGGAAAAAGGGGCCATCCCATCAGCACCGCTTAAGCTCTCCTCCACTGGCGCGTTGCCACGTATCCAGAGAAGGACCCAGAATGTCAGGCTTTGTTACTGTGCCGGAGCAGTGGCATAGTGGCAGAATCTCGCCAGGCGCCGATCCTTGCCGGGCACCAATCCTTGCCGGGCGCCAGGGCTTGCCGGGCGCCGAGCTTTGCTGGGAACCAAGCCTTGCCGGGCGCCGAGGCTTGCCGGGCGCCGAGGCTTGCCGGGCTCCACGGGCCATCCCGGCAAGGATCTTGCCGGGGAGGCTGGCCTTCGATTTCCAGCTTTGTTTTTTGCTGATTCTCAGATCTCTGACTTGATGATTTCCTTGATGACTTAAATCGACCTCGAGCTGATCCCGGCAAGCCTTGCCGCGAGGACGGCTACAACTGCCCGTGAACAAGTAAGGGGTACTAGTGGCCCAATACTTAGTACACCGACAGGAGCCCCCGGGCCTGGGCCATACACGAGTGCGAGGCGTTGTTGGGCTAGGCCCAAACAGTGCACGGGCACGCGTGGCAGGGAATTAACTGCTCGTAAAGATCTTGTTTTACTGTGCCCCCACTACGCGCACGGAGCACGCGATGTGGGAAGTGTGCCAAAAAGGCTGCAAACTATTTCGCGCCCACAGAGGCGCATTCATATTGGGGGATAAACAAGGTGGTCCCGCTCCTTCCCCATAAAAAGGAGAAGTCGTGGAGGCGCAAACCCATTCACCCCCCTCTTCTTCCTAATCTGGCCATCGCCATCGCCTTCCTCTGCTCGAGCTCAGAGCGAAACCTTCCTTCCCTTCTGCTCACCGCTCCCGCGCTCGTTCCGTCCTCCGGCTTCCATCTCCACAGTCGCCATGCCGCCCAAGGCCAGCAAAGGCAAGGGCACGGACAAGGAGTCGAAGGCTGAAGTTCTGGAAAGCGAACTGGTGAAGATGCGGAAAAGGCTCGTCGTCTTCCCTCCGACGCTCGACGCCAAAACCTTGAAGGGACGATACCAATGCATGTGGGCAAAGGGAACATAAGCTCACCCCGCCACACGCGTAATCCCAGGTGCTAGTTCCAAAGGCGGATCGGACAGATACCCCTTCTTCACTGCGTACTTTTATTGCGGGCTCTGTCCACCTTTTTCCGATTTTTTCAACGACATCATGTATACATACGGCTTCCGCCTTCTTGATTTCACGCCGAATGCCGTATTTTGCATGTCGATCTTTGCCCATCTTTGTGAAAATTTTGCCGGCGTGATCCCCAATTCTGCTCTTTTCCGCCACTATTTCTATCCTCGAATCCAAAAAGGAGAGGCTCTCTCTGGATCTATTGCTTGGATTCCAAGGGCCTGGAACAAAGAGATATACCCAGATGGAGTTTACCGCGAAAAGTGGGACGAGTGGCGGGCCGAATGGTGCTGGATCCAGGAAGCAGATCCTCATCCTTTTTGCCATCCCCGGCGACAGAAGGTGGTCCGCGGCAAGGATTGGGGCGATCTCGCCGCAGAAGACGAGAAGCTCACAATCACCACAACCAGGATCCTCCGCTTGAAGGCTGCCGGGCTGACAATGGAGATGATCGGCTTCGACTTCCTCCGCCGCCGCATCGCCCCTCTGCAGAATAGGGGGAGGCCAGCCTGGGAGTATAAGAACACAGCGGATGTCATGAGGCTGCGCCCCGGGCTGAACAACAACTAGACTGTTATGCAGCTTGGCGCTCTCCGCCAAAAGTTATTCCAGCGCGAAGACCAGCACCGGCTGCCGGCAAGGATCGTCCCCTTGTGCAACAACTCTGCACTGGGGTCGATCATTGCCTTCTTGCCGATGTTCAACGCCCACGGCCTTGACCCGACCTGGGTCGAGCCAAGCGAGGAAGAAGCGCAGAAATTCTTCGACAATCTGACGGAGAAGCCTGTCCGGCAAGAGTCAGATCTTATTCGCGCCACCACAGATCAGGAGGTAGCATACATCGCTACCAGAGTGGAGGAAGCGAATCTTGCCGCGGAGGCCGGCAGCGTTGGCTTCATAGAGTGGGAAGCCAGCGATGCAGAGGTGGTGGTGGAGGCAAAACCTGCCGAGGAGAGCAAGGTTGCCGGGGAAGAAGGCGGCGCAGTCGCTGAAAACTCATCCGGCGACGAGACGGCCGAAGAGGAGACGCGAGAAGAGCCCTCGCCCCCGAAGAAGAAAAGTGTGTCCTTCGGAAAGCCGCATCGGGCGTCCCGGCAAGCCAGCCTACATCGAGCGGCGAATCCCCCGGCAAGAAAGTGGCCGGCAAGACCGAACCGCGGCAGGGGTCCCGTCAACAGCCCGCGCGGTGCGCGAGACCCACACCAGCGGCCACCGCCGAAGCGGCAGGAGGGTCTCGTACAACCGTGCCAGAGGCTACCCCGGCGCCTGCCACAGCCAAGCGGCCCAGGACCCCTCCTCCGCCTCCCCACTCAGACATCGCAATGGAGGTCGACTTCGACATCTCCGGCTTCAGTCCGGAGCGAGAGGAAGAAGAGTGAGTACCTGTCACAACTTCCACCTTCCAATCTGCATCAGTCTTATTGACTTACTTGTATTGTTTCTGCAGTGACACAGAAACCTTGCTGGAGAGGATGGCGAAGAGGTCAAGGACTTCTACGGGCGATGAGCCCCCGGCAGGCTCCACTAGCGTGCCAGAGACCGTCATCGTGAGCCCGGAGCCTAGTCCTCAACGCAGCCCCCAGCGTAAGTTCATTGTCCCTTTTTTTGTTGGCTGGTGCCGAGGCTTCCATTCTTGTCGCTGATATCTTCGGGTTCGCAGGAGAAGAACGGCAACAAGGAGAAGATTGCCCCATTGTGCCTCCTTCATCGACCGCTCCGCCCACAAGCACATCTCTGGCAAGAGATCCTGCCGACGAGCCCGTCCGGATTGAGGAGGAGCCGACAAGCACCGACTCCGGCAACCCACCCCCGGCAACCAGAGTTGCCGGGAGAGGCGAAGCCACCTCTCGACAGCCCGACGCAGGTACTCGATCGCCTCAAAGTGCTAGTTATTCTTTTCCCCTTACTTATTTATCTTTGATCACTTCAAAATTTAAAAACTCAATCTTATTCTGACCTCCTCCTTCACCCTACAGAGTTCTCTGCGATGGAACATATGGACGTCGACGCCGTCATCGAGGAGACCGCTAGGGATGCTGCTGCCGAAGCGGACAGGATCACTGCCAGCGAGGCCACCAAGGATGATGTTGCCGGGGCCGGTGATGCTCTTGACGGGGAGGCCGCCAAGACAGCACAAAAGGAAATCGCGGAAGAACCTGCTGAAGAGGGCGACAGGGAGGCTGGGGACCATACTGACGGCATTCCTGCCGCAGGTGCGCCAGGCGCTGCATCGGCCGCGGAGCCCCCTGTCACTGGTGAGGCGGCCACTGAAGACCAGCCATCAACATCTGACGAGCCCTCATCCAGCAAGTATCTCAAAGTTGGCGAAAACCTATTCATCAACTTGCTAGGGACGGCAAGCACCAAGGCACCAGCCGAAGGAGAAATTTTTGAGGAAATTATTGCCGCTGCCGGGCTCGAAGTTGTTGACGATCCCAGCGCTAGCAGTGGCAAGTCTGAAGAGGATCGGCTCCTTCAGGCCATGGGCGAAAACTTCCGCAAACTCCAGGCTCTCCATCGTGCCCGAAAAGAGAAGGCGGACTCCAGAATGGCAGTTGTCGAGGCAGCCGAAGCGGATTTTCAAAGGCGCGTCGCACAAATGCAAATCTGGCACGCCGAGGCCCTTCAAGAGCTGGTTGCCGGTCGAGAACAAGTGAGCCAGCAATGGAATGAGGTCCTCCTGAAGCAATCAGACATGGAGAAGGCCCATGATGAAGCTGTTCAAAGGATCGCTGCCGAAGATGCTCTCCTGACGGGGCGCCGCGTTGCTCTTGACGCTTTCGAAGAAGATCTCACCGCACGTGAGCAGGCGCTCGCCGCCAAGCTTCGTAGCAAGGATGAAGACATTGAAAATCTTGTCGCGTGGCGGACCCAGGAGCTGGAGCAGAAGCACAAGGAGGCGCTCGAAGCTCTAACTGCAAGTCACGCCGGCAAGCTCAAGGAGGCCGTCGATGCTGCCGAAGTTGCAGAGGCCGCCAAGAACGAGCTGAGCGACAAAGTGAAGAGGCTGGAGACAGATCTCGACGAGCATGGCAAGGAGCTCTCGACACTCAAGGGGGACAGGGAAAAAACCCTCCACTCCTTGGCGGAGATGCAAGTCGCCCTGTCCGACAAGACCAAGCAGCTCTCCTCTGAGGCTGATGATATTGCGGTTGTGGAGCTGAAGCTGACCACGCTGCAGAAATCCCTCGAGGCCGGCAGGGCCCGTGAGAAGGCTCTACTCAAGGATCTCCAAGGAGAGAGGAACCTGCTCAAGAGCGCCGCCGCTGCCCAAAACGAGTACGAGAAGGCAGTGGAGATCTAGACTGGTCGTCTCATCGCTGCCGCGGAGAAGCTTATCGCAGAACTGTCAATCATGGGCTTGTCGAACTTCAGATATTCTTCCGAGGAAAGAATATCCCCAAGCGCGAGATTGACGATGTTCTTTGAAAGCATCAACAACGCGTTGAGGGCGCTCCAGTCCAGCCGGGCGACCCAACTGGCGAACGAGACTCGCCGGCTTTGCCGGGCCGTCCTTCGCAAGGTGCTCCTCAAGGTGGTGCACAGCAATCCCGGCATCGACCTCTCCAGCGCACTCGGCCACCTGCCAAAGGATGCAAATGTTGAGGCGCTTGAGAAGTGCATCGCGCCGATCCTTGAGAAGGTGGACTCCATCAAAAGGATCGAAGGCCAGCGCAGGGATTGAGTGCTTCCCTTTTATTCTTGCCGCCATCATCTCATGTAAAAGACAGTTAAGTCTCGAGTTAGGACTGCGGCAACTCATGGATGTAATATAATTTAACTATGTTTAGGCTCATGCTAGCTACTTTCCTTGTCTGATTCCTTTATGTATGGAGTTCATCCTACGCTTACTGAAAAACTTGCCGGCGCGCAACCTGCCGCGAGCGCTGGGTGCGGGACTTCAGCAGCCTGCTGGAGGCGCAGTGGCCGGCAAGACTCCTTGGCGTTCTCAGTGCAGCCACTTAAATCGTTGAGCGGACTCGAAACAAAATAAGGGCGCAACTGATTACAACAAGGGTTCCTTCGCGTGCAGATTTTCCATACAAGGGTCGGAATCGTCCAAGGAACTAACTTGGTAATAAAAGAAAAACTTGCTCTGAGTTTTTAGGACTTAGCTTTCTATCTTTGTCCTTCCTCCGGCAAGCATACGATTCCGAACGTCACCAACTGGTATTCATGTCTCCCTTCCCCCCCGGCAAATGTGCACGCGAGGAATCCTTCTATCTTTAAGAAAAAGAAAGAAGAGAAAATAAAGAGATGAAACCTTGGCGGTTCGTTAGAACTTACCGGGATCAGGTGTTATACAACATCTTAGACAAACATGCATATATGAATGTGAACATGAGAATCAATAAGGAAATGTACAACACTTAAATTTATTCATCTGTACTCAGGGTCTGCGCCTGGCTTTGTACCAAGGATCACATGCCTTGCCGGCAAGACTTGTACAAAAAGGTGGTTGCCGGGAGCCCCCGGCAACCACGCCTTATGGATAGAACTTGCGAAGATGATCGATATTCCAGGAATTACTCACTGGAACGCCATCCTCGGTCTCCAGGCGGACAGCGCCAGGCCTGGTGACTCGTACTACCCGATAAGGGCCTTCCCACTTTGGCGTCAACTTGTTTGAATTCTTGGCGGACTGAATCCGTTGAAGAACAAGGTCGCCTTCCTCAAGGCTTCGGGCATGAACTTTGCAGCTATGATAGCGGCGCAAAGCTTGCTGGTAGCGTGCAGCTCGCACAGCAGCCTGAAGATGATTCTCCTCAAGGAGCACAGCGTTATCTTGCCGCAGTTGCTCTTGCTCGAGCTCATCATAAGCGAGCACTCGAGGAGATCCGTATATGAGTTCCGTGGGGAGAACTGCTTCTGCTCCATACACTAGAGCGAAGGGCGTCTGGCCGGTGGCTCGATTTGGTGTCGTTCTGATTGACCAAAGAACCGCCGGCAACTCATCAATCCAGCGTCTTCCGCACTTTTTCAGCCTGTCAAAAGTTCTGGTCCTGAGACCGCGCAGCACTTCAGCATTGTCCCTCTCCACTTGGCCATTGCTTCTCGGGTGAGCAACAGAGGCAAAACAAATCTTGCCGCCAAGGTCTTGGACGTACTGCATGAAGGTGCGACTTGTGAACTGCGTGCCGTTGTCGGTGATGATCCTGTTAGGCACACCGAAACGGCAAACAATTCCTTTGAAGAACTTGACAGCCGACTGCGCTGTCACCTTCCTCACTGCTTCCACCTCCGGCCACTTTGTGAACTTGTCGATAGCAACGTACAAGTACTCAAAGCCCCTGGCAGCACGGGGGAAGGGGCCCAGTATGTCGAGCCCCCAGACCGAAAATGGCCAAGAGAGAGGGATTGTTTGAAGAGCTTGAGCTGGCTGATGTAATTTCTTCGAATGAAACTGGCACGCTTCACACCTGGTTACTAGTGCAGTCGCATCCTGGAGGGCGGTGGGCCAAAAGAAACCTTGCCGGAATGCTTTCCCGGCAAGCGCTCTTGACCCTATGTGAGAGCCACACATGCCCCCATGTATCTCTGCCAACAGCTCTAGTCCATCCTCCCAAGGAATGCACTTCAATTTCACACCGTTTGGTCTCTTTCTGTATAGGACGTCATCGACAAACTTGTACATAACAGACCGACGGGCTACTCTCTCCACTTCTTCTTGTTCCTCAGGGAGTTCACCTGTCTGAAGGAAATGGACAATGTGCTGCGCCCATGCTGGAGCCTGAGGCTCGACAACTAGGACTAAAGGCATCTCATCCGTCGAGGAAACATTTGTCTCGACAGCAAGGGCCTGAGACCCTGCCGGAGCCTGTTTTTCCCCGGCAAGCGCGTCGATCCCGGCAACTTCCTTGCCGGCGGCTCCGGGGAGCTCTGTCGGGAAGTACTGGCCAGAGTTCAACTTTCTTCTCTTTTCTTGCCGCATTGATGGTGCCACGGATGGTCGAGTCAATTGGAGCACAAAAGTTCCTGGTTCCACAGGCAACTTGAGGGCAGCACGCTTTGACAGGTCGTCAGCAACACTGTTCTTGGCACGAGGGACATGCTCCATTTGGAGACCGTCGAAGCGCTCTTCCAATTTCCTCACTTCATCTACGTAGGCTTGCATCAACGGACTTTGATAGTTCTTGTTGACCTGCCTGACGACAAGCTGTGAATCACCTTTGATAATGAGCTTTTTGATACCAAGGTCTGCCGCGATCCTAAGACCGGCAAGCAAACCTTCGTTCTCTGCAGTGTTGTTGGTTGAACTCTCCCGGGGAAAATGCATTTGGACTACATACTTGAGGTGCTCTCCGGTGGGTGCGACAAGCAGCACACCAGCACCGGCGCCTTGCAGCGAAAAAGCCCCGTCAAAGTACATAACCCATTGCTGATCGATTTCCTTGCCGGGGAGACTTGTTTCTTGAACTTCTTCGTCTGGCGTCGGGGTCCATTCTGCAATGAACTCCGCCAAGGCCCTGCTCTGAATTGTGGAAGTACTTTCAAACTTAAGACCAAAGCTGGACAGCTCCAACGCCCACTCCACGATCCTGCCGGTTGCCTTCGGATTTTGCAAAATCCATTGCAACGGAAAGCGAGTGACGACGGTGATCTCATGTGCTTGAAAATAATGGTGCAGCTTTCTTGAGGCCATAAGGAGGCCGAAAAGCAACTTCTGCACACCAGAATATCTTGACCTAGCCCCTTGTAAGAGGGAGCTAACAAAATAAACTGGGCGCTGCACCACCTTTTTCTTCTGCACGGGCTCTTCTGTTTGCGCAGATCCTGTCTTGCCGGGATCAACCCTTGCCGGGGAAGATCTTGCCACGTCATCTGGCGGTCCTGCCGCTGATGTTGCCTCCTCATCAGCTTCCCTCTGCACCACCAGCGCAGCACTGACCACTTGATTTGTCGCCACCAGATACAGCAGCAACGGTTCTTGTGGCTTAGGTGCGACTAGCGTCGGCGGAGAAGAAAGGTATTTCTTCAAATCTTGCAGCGCCGCCTCCGCTTCCGGGGTCCATTTCATTGGACCTGCCTTCTTCAAAATTTTGAAGAAGGGCAGGGCGCGCTCAGCAGATTTGGAAATAAACCTGCTTAGAGCAGCAACACAGCCGGCAAGACGACACACATCCTTGACGCGTCTCGGCGCTTCAATTTGCTCAATGGCTCTGATCTTGTCGGGGTTAGCTTCGATTCCCCGGCAAGATACAAAGAATCCGAGGAGCTTGCCAGAAGGAACACCGAACACGCACTTCTCAGGATTGAGCTTCAAGTTGATCTTGCGCAAGTTCGCAAATGTTTCTTCTAAGTCTTAAATGAGCGTTGCTTTATCCTTAGTTTTGACAACTATATCATCCATATACGCCTCCATATTTCTATGGAGTTGTGGCTCAAAACCAATCTGGATTGCTCTGGCAAATGTTGAACCAGCTCTTTTCAACCCGAAAGGCATTCGTATAAAACAATACGTACCACATGGGGTGATAAAGGCGGTCTTCTCTTCATCTTCCTTTGCCATAAATATCTGATGATACCCTGAATAGGCATCAAGGAAGGACAGGAGATCACAACCAGCGGTGGCATCCACAATCTGGTCGATGCGCGGCACGGGAAAAGGATCTTTTGGACAAGCTTTATTGATATCTGTATAATCGATACAAAGCCTCCATTTCCCGTTCGCTTTCCGCACTACAACCGGATTGGCCAACCAGGTTGGATGAAGCACTCCTTTGACCAGTCCTGCCGCCTCCAGCTTCTTAATTTCTTCGGCAATGAATTCTTGCCGCTCCAAAGCCTGTTTCCTCACCCTTTGCTTGACGGGCCGCGCATGAGGACAGACAACAAGGTGGTGCTCAATTACTTTCCTGGGAACGCTGGGGATGTCAGACGGATGCCATGCAAACACGTCGACATTCGCCCGGAGGAAAGCAACGAGCGCGCTTTCCTATTTGTCATCTAGGGTGGAACTTATGGTGAAAGTTCCCCCCATCCCGTCCTCCCTGGCAGGCACCTTCTTGGTTTCTGGCGGGGCAGCCTTGGACTTCTTGTTCTTGCCGGTGGAACTCTCTGGCACGTCTTCGACGGAAGCGCAGCACTCCGAGGAGGTGCGCTTGCCGGAGTTGGCGCCAAGGTTCCTACCGGTCTTCTTCTTCCCCCCGGGAGTTCCAGCGGCAGGAGCAGATGCCTTGATGGCAGGTGCTGCAACTGCTTCCCGATAAAGTTGGTCGGCACAGATGAGCGCATCCTTCTTATCAGAATGGATAGTGATGACGCTCAACGGCCCAGGCATCTTCAAGACGTTGTATGCGTAGTGTGATGCCGCCATAAACTTAGCCAGCGCTGGCCGACCAAGGATCCCATTGTATGACATGGGGATCTTGGCGACATCAAACACCACCTTTTCGGTCCTGAAGTTAAGCTCGCTGCCAAATGTTACCGGCAGCGTGATCTTGCCCTTAGGCTGGGTTCTTCCCGGGTTGACCCCTTGAAACGTACCCGTTTCCTCGAGTTCTTCGTCGGGAATCTGAAGCTTTGTGAGCACATCTGGTGAGATTAAGTTTAGGCCGGCCCCGCCGTCAACTAACATCTTCGTCACCTTGAGGTTGTGAATTGTCGGGGAAACCAACAATGGCAAACACCCGACCGCAGTTGTGCGATCAGGGTGATCCTCGGCGTCAAAGATGATAGGCGTGCTGGACCACTTCAGAGGCCTACATGCATCGGGGGATGGCTCTGCCGCATTAACCTCCCGCACCCACTGTTTAAGTTGGCGGTGGGAAGAATGCAGCGAGGCACCCCCATCAATGCACATAGCCTCCGTAGCCTTCTGGAATTCCTGCTCACTGGATTCGTCATCTTCTTCATCATCATCTCCTTCTTTATCTCGGCCCCGAGCGGGCCGATCCTTCTGCTGTTTGGCCTTGCCGCCGCGACCCCCTCGACCACCGCGTTTCTTGCCGGGCCCCTCAGCACCATCTTGGGCCTTCTCCTTGTCTCGCCTCTCGTATTCGGCCTTCTGATTCTCGGCAAGCTGCTCAACTTGCCGGCAGTTCTGGAGATCGTGGCCCTTAGTGCGATGGATCTTGCAGTACTGCTTGCCGGAGTTCTCTGATTTGTCGGCAGCCGCCAAGGCCTGACAGGAAGGGCACCCGGCAAGATCCTTGCCGGGGTTGCCAACCTTGGCCTTCTTGGCGGCGCCAGGGTTGCCGGATTCCTCGACGGCAAGCACGGCCTTGCCTCCGCGTTTCCTATTCCGCCGCCGGCCTTTCCTTGACGGAGTCGCGACATCTTCTTCTTCTGAGTCGCCTGTCGCACCAACAGCTTCACCGGGGAGTTTTCTCCCCTCTTCAGCTCGAGCACACTTGTCGGCCAAAGTGTAAAGCTCGGCAATACTCCTGACTTTGTTCATTGCCAGCTCTTCCCGCATCCTGCGGTTACGCACGTTCTGATGGAACGCGCTAATGACAGCGGCAGGATGAACATCAAAAATATTGTACTGCACCCGGCTGAATGTCTGCATAAACTTGCGCAGGGACTAGCCCTCCCTCTGAGGGATGATGTGCAAATCACTTTCTTGGCCAGGGGCTTGGTGGCCTCCAACAAAGGCGCCAACAAACTGATGGCACAGATCTGACCAGCAAGAAATAGAATCCTCCGGCAGATGCATCAACCACGACCTGACGTTGGGTTTGAGCACCAACGGGAAGTAGTTGGCAAGTATCTTGTCATCTCGGCCCCCGGCAGCCTGCACCGCAATGGTGTAAATGCTGAGGAACTCCAAGGGATGAGTCTTGCCGTCGTATTTCTCCGGGACCTCTGGCTTGAAGGTTCGGAAATTGGGCCATTGGACTTGCCGCAGCTCACGGGTAAACGCCGGAGGTCCTACCTCGTAAGGCAAGTCTCCTACGTTCCCTGGCGTAGGCTCATCGACAACCGGCCCCGCGCGCTTATCAGACTGATAGCGCGCTTCCCGCCGCCGCTCGATGGTTGTTCGAGCATCTTCCTTGCCTCTTTCCTGGAGAACCAGACGCTGATCACGGCGCATCCGCGGATCGGACGACGCCGTGGAAACTTCTTCATGGCGGTCGACTTGCTGAGTCATCGGCCGCCGCTGATGTCACGGAGGAGAGTGCACTGTAGTTGCACCGCCTCCGGTTTTCTCTCCACCGGCTCGCATCGGGTCGATGGGCCTCCGCTGAGAGGGCCCTGCCTCTTGTGGTCCATCCTTATTAGCGAAGCCGATAAGGCTCTGGATAGTAGCTCGCCACTCCTCCATCTTCTCCGGGGCGGGAGGAAAATCGAGGAGCAGCTGCGCACGTGCCAAGGCTTCCGCTGGCGTAGGTGGTGGCGACAGGTGCGAGGTGCGTGAGGTGCTCTGACTCCTAACCAAGTTAGAAGGAGCACCGCCACGGTCACGCGACCGCGCGCCACCTTCGCCGGCAGCTCGGTGTGCATGCTGGTCCCGCGCATCTTGGGATCTATGCTCAGAAACCTTTTCGTAGGGACACCCTGAACCACCAGCGCCATGATGTCGCTCATCTCGCACGACCTGGGCAGGTTGCGAGGCTCGCGCCTGCGCGGGAGCTCCAGCAGGCGCTCTTCGATCCCTAGAGTTTGTTGTGCCACCCGTAGGCAACACAACGCCATCTCTAGATCTAGCGGCGCGCAAGTTACCACTGCCACTACGAACGATACCGCTCGCTTGGCTTGGGTCACCAGAACGCCGCGGGGGTTCCAGTCCTCTTCCTTCTGCACCCACACCATCGCCTGTCTGCGAAGGCGCGGGCAAAACGGACCCGGACGGTTGTGCTGTCGCAATGTTCTTCTTCTTGGGCGGCATGATGATGAAGATGATGAAGGAACTAGGGCGTCGACCACCAGATCAGGTTCACGCAAACCTTAATCCCCCTACCTGGAGCGCCAAAGATGTCGGAGCACGACACCTATGGGATCCCGAGGGACCCCTTTACGATTCGGCGGGGGGAGAGGTATACGCAAAGAGCAGAACTGGTGATCGACACGGGGGGGGGGGGGTTTACCCAGGTTCGGGCCGCTGATCAGCGTAAAACCCTACTCCTGCTTTGTGTTCTTATTGATGTTCTTGAGTCCAGCCTTCAGGAGCGCTCGCAATGAACAGCGCGTTCAAAGAGCAGCTACGCATGCAGAATGGGCCCGAAGTTCTCCCTCTCTGTAGCAGTTGCCTTGGGCCTCCTTTTATATGCTCAAAGGGGTCTCCACAGTGGCAAAATGTACATACATTTAGGTGTAAAGTAGCTACAGGGTATCATACCTAACCCCTGATGGATTAGGACAAACGCATTTAATGCACCGTGAGGTGTCCGTTTAGGTGTCCTCACTTTCTTGGGGATGGAAAAAGGGCCATCCCATCAGCACCGCTTAAGCTCTCCTCCACCGGCGCGTTGCCACGCATCCAGAGAAGGACCCAGAATGTCAGGCTTTGTTACTGTGCCGGAGCGGTGGCATAGTGGCAGAATCTTGCCAGGCGCCGATCCTTGCCAGGCACCAATCCTTGCCGGGCACCAGGGCTTGCTGGGCGCCGAGCTTTGCTGGGAACCAAGCCTTGCCGGGCGCCGAGGCTTGCCGGGCTCCACGGGCCATCCCGGCAAGGATCTTGCCGGGGAGGCTGGCCTTCGATTTCCAGCTTTGCTTATTTGCTGATTCTCAAATCTCTGACTTGATGATTTCCTTGATGACTTAAATCGACCTCGAGCTGATCCCGGCAAGCCTTGCCGCGAGGACGGCTACAACTGCCCGTGCACAAGTAAGGGGTACTAGTGGCCCAATACTTAGTACACCGACAATACCCATGCAGAGGTGAAATGCCTCTATACGTTCCAGTAAACAAGTTATCTCGGGCAAGCTATCCTGCCGGTACCCTCGAATTGTTGCAGTGGGGCTAAGCCTGCCGGGCACAAATCGCAAAGAGGGACCAGCCCCACGCCAAGCCTTCTTCGCCAAAGGCCAATGCAACCATCCTGACCGAAGCAACGTTTGAGTCAAAGGATGGGAGCACCTAAGTTCCGAAGGTGACGAGGTTTTCATATGCACAAGTTTCTACTTACAGAACACGTAAGGATAAGAAGAGAACTTATCTGTTTGGATTGCCGAGGATCGTCACGTAGGCTCATCTTCATTTCTTCCCTTCGGGAACAAGTCCTCGGTAAGAGCCCTGCAACCTAGTGCATATGAAAATGATGCCATGTGCGATCTGATCTACATGATCATGCTATGCTCATGATATGCTTATGCATGCATGCAAGTTTTGGGGGCCCCCCAGCGCTTCGTTTATTTCTGTTGCTCAGGGTCTCCGCCTGGCTTTGTACAAGGGGTTACATGCAACAGTGGCAAGGCATGTACAAAAGGGTGGCTACTGGGCAGGGCCCAACAGCCACGCCTTACGGGTAGAACTTACGGAGATGCTCAATGTTCCATGAGTTTTGCAACTGAATGCCATCTCTGGTCTCCAGACGGACTGCGCCAGGTCTGGTGACTCGTACTACCCGGTAAGGGCCGTCCCACTTTGGCATCAACTTGTTTGTACCCTTGGCGGACTGAACACGCCTAAGGACAAGGTCGCCTTCCTCAAAACCCCGGGCACGAACCCTGCAGCTGTGATAGCGACGCAGGGCTTGCTGGTAGCGTGCAGCACATGTAGCGGCCCGGAGACGGTTCTCCTCAAGTAGCACAGCGTCGTCACACCGGTGCCGTTCCTGCGCTACTTCATCGTAGGCAAGCACTCGAGGAGATCCAAATATGAGTTCCGTGAGGATAACTGCTTCTGCCCCATAGACTAGGGAGAAGGGAGTCTGCCCGGTAGCTCGATTTGGTGATGTTCTGAGGGACCAAAGAACCACCGGCAGCTCGTCGATCCATCGCCTGCCACACTTCTACAGTCTATCAAAGGTTCTTGTCTTGAGACCTCGCAGCACTTCAGCGTTCGCCCTCTCAGCTTGTTTGTTGCTTCTGGGATGGGCGACAAAGGCAAATGAGATCTTGCTTCCGAGGGCATGAACATATTGCATGAAGGCGCGGCTCGTGAATTGGGTGCCATTGTCGGTGATGATTCGGGCAGGCACCCTGAAGCGGCACACCAATCCTTTCAAAAACTTGATAGCTGACTATGCGGTCACCTTTCTCATGGGCTCCACCTCTGGCCACTTTGTGAACTTGTCGATAGCGACGAACAAGAACTCAAAGCCCCCGGTAGCACAGGGGAAGGGGCCCAAGATATCAAGCCCCCAGACCAAGAAGGGCCATGCCAAAGGGATCATCTGAAGAGCTTGGGCAGGCTGATGGATGTTCTTGGAATGGAACTGGCAGGCTTCACATTTGGTGACGAGCTCAACTGCATCTTGGAGGGCTGTGGGCCAATAGAAACCTTGCCGGAAGGCTTTTCCAACCAGAGCCCTTGATCCAATGTGTGAGCCGCACATACCCTTGTATACCTCTGCCAATAGTTCCTTCCCTTCCTCCCGGCAAATGCACTTCAATTTCACACCGTTGGGCCTCCTTCTGTATAGCGTGTCGTCGACGAACTGGTACATACTGGCCCTTCGGGCTACTCTTTCAGCTTCTTCTTGCTCTTCGGGGAGTTCTCCAGTTTGGAGGAAATGGACTATGTGTCATGCCCAGGTTGGGGCCAGGGGCTCGGCAACAAGGACCAGCGACACCTCCTCATTCGCAGGAGCGCACTTCTCGACGACCGCAGGGACCGGTGGTCTGGCGGGATGGTGCAACTCACTGATCGAAGGGGAGTTGTTCCCGCCAAGCTCTCTGCCAGGAGCCTCGGGAGGCTCTGCCGGGTGAGTCTTGTCGGAGTCCAGTTTCCTCCTCTTTCTGGCCATTGTTGCCGGGGATATGGAGGGCTGAGTCAGATGGAGAACAAAAGTCCCTGGTTCCACAGGGAGTTTTTGCGCAGCGCACTTTGACAGATGATTAGCAATGCTGTTTTTCGCGCGGGGCACGTGATCTGTTTGCAATCCGTCAAAGCGCTCCTCCAACTTTCTCACTTCCTCGACGTATGCCTCCATCAATGGACTTTGGTAATATTTGTTGACTTGTCTCACCACAAGTTGTGAATCTCCGCGGATGATCAGCTTCTTGATTCCCAGTTCTGTTGCAATCCTGAGCCCGGCAAGAAGCCCTTCATACTCTGCAGTATTGTTGGTAGCCTCCTCCCGGGGAAAGTGCATCTGGACGATGTACTTAAGGTGCTCCCAAGTGGGGGCAACAAGAAGCACGCCAGCCCCTGCACCTTGTAGGGAGAAGGCACCGTCGAAATACATAATCCATTCTTGGGGCGCTTCCTTGCCGGGGATGATCGTCTCCAATACTTGTTCATCAGGAGTTGGTGTCCACTCTGCTAGTGCTCTGCTCTGAATAGTTGATGTGCTTTCAAACTTTAAACTAAAGCTAAAAAAACTCCAAAGCCCATTCCACAATCCTGCCAGTGGCCTCGGGGTTTCGGAGTATGCGTTGCAAGGGGAAGCGGGTGACAACTGTGATCTCGTGGGCTTGGAAGTAGTGGCGCAGTTTCCTTGAGGCCATGATGAGGCCAAAAATCAACTTTTGCACGTCAGAGTACCTTGATCAGGCTCCTTGTAACAGGGAGCTGACGAAGTACACTGGGCGCTGCACCACTTTCTTGCCGCAACCATAGAACTGCTTCCGATGCATTGCCTTTCTTCGATCTGGACTGACTCTGGTATTGCCGGGACGTGTTCGCTTTCCTCTTCAAAGGGGACAGTGGTTGTGGCTACCACGTCATCCACTTCCCACTGCGCCACCAGTGTCGTGCTAACCACTTGATTGGTTGCCGCTAAGTATAGCAGCAACGGCTCTTGTGGTTTGGGAGCGACCAAGGTGGGCACAGAGGAAAGATAGGTCTTCAAATCTTGTAGCCCAGCGTCTGCCTCTGGGGTCCACTCCACAGGTCCTGCCTTCTTCAAGATTTCGAAGAACGGCAGGGCGCGCTCGGCAGACTTGGAAATGAACCTACTCAGTGCAGCCATGCATCCAGTCAAACAGCTCACATCCTTGACTGTCTTGGGTGCTTGAATTTGCTTGATAGCCTTGATCTTGTCGGGGTTGGCCTCTATCCCTCGATGAGACACAAAGAAGCCAAGTAGCTTGCCAAAGGGAACCCCAAGCACACACTTCTTCGGGTTCAGCTTCAAGTTGATCTTGCGCAGATTAGCAAAGGTTTCTTCCAAATCCAGGATGAAGGTTGATCTGTCCTTGGTCTTGACCACAATATCATCCATGTAAGCTTTGACGTTTCTGTGCAGCTGGGACTCAAAGCCAATCTATACTGCTCTTGCAAAAGTGGATCCGGTGCTCTTTAACCCGAAGGGCATCCGTACGAAGCAGTACGTGCCACATGGGGTTATGAACGCGGTCTTCTCCTCGTCTTCCTTGGACATGAAGATCTGGTGGTATCCGGAATAGGCATCCAGAAAGGAAAGCAGGTCACACCCGGAAGTGGAATCCACAATCTGGTCGATGCGCGGCAAGGGGAACGGGTCCTTCGGGCATGCCTTGTTTAGATCTGTGAAGTCTATGCAAAGCCTCCATTTCCCATTCGCCTTGCGCACCACCACTGGATTTGCTAACCATGTGGGAGGCAACACTCCCCTGACCAAACCAGTGGCTTCAAGCTTCTTGATCTCCTCGGCAATAAACTATTGCCGCTCCAAAGCTTGCTTCCGGACCTTCTGCTTGACGGGCCGGGCATGTGGGCAGACAGCAAGGTGGTGCTCGATTACCTCCCTGGGAACGCCGGGGATATCAGCTGGTTGCCAGGCAAACACATCGATATTCACCCGCAGGAAGGCAACGAGCGCGCTTTCCTATTTGTCATCAAGGGTGGCGCTGATAGTGAAGGTAGCATCAGCGCCAGCCAGCCCTGCCGGAACCTTCTTCACAGCAAGTGCAGCAGCTTTGGATCTCTTGCTATTGGAACTCTCCGGCAAGTCATCAATAGGCGCAACAAACTCTGGAGAGGCACGCTTCCCGGATTCCTTGCTGGCATCCTTGCTAGCTCTCTTTATTTTCTTACTTTCCTTGGCGGGATCAATGGTTTCTGTAGCCTCAGTAGCGACCGCCTCTCGGTACATCTTGTCCATGCATATGACTGCGTCCTTCTGATCTGACGGAATGGAAATGACTTCTATCGGCCTTGGCATCTTCATGGTGTTGTAGGCATAGTGGGATGCCGCCATGAACTTGGCCAGAGCTGGGCGACCAAGGATTACGTTGTACGGTAAGGGGAGGTCAACCACGTCAAACACAATCTTCTCAGTTCGGTAGTTTAACTCCCCTTCGAATGTCACCGGCAGCGTGATCTTTCCCTTGGGACGACTCCTGCCGGGGTTGATTCCTTGGAACGTGCCAGTAACCTTGAGCTCCTCATCTGCTATCTGAAGTTTGCTGATGACCTTTGGAGATATCATATTCAACCCGGCCCCGCCGTCAACCAACATTTTTGTGACTTTGAGGTTGCGTATTGTTGGTGAGAACAACAACGACAAGCACACTACCGCGGTGGTGCGGTCAGGGTGATCCTCTTCGTCAAAGATGATGGGCGTGCGGGACCACTTGAGCGGCTTCCGAGAATCCACCGCTGGCTCCACGTCATTGACTTCACACGCCCACTGTTTAAGTTGGCAGTGAGAAGAGTGCAGAGATGCACCCCCATCAATGCACAGGGCGTCAGTGGCTTTATGGAACTCCTACTCACTGGTTTCCTCTTCATCTCCTCCATCGCTCTCATCATTGCAATCCTCCTTCTTACAGCCTCTAGCGGGCTTCCCTTGATTCTGGGGAGCCTTGCCGGGGCGACTTACTCCGCCGCCTCGGCCCTTCCCGCCAGGACCATCCTGGTTTTTCTCCTTATCACGCTTCTCATACTCAGCCCTTTGCTTCTTGACGAGCTGCTCAACCTGATGACACTCCTGAAGGTCGTGGCCCTTGGTCCTATGGATCTTGCAGTACGGCCCATCACCCTTCCCAGCCTTCTTGGCAGCCGCGGCCGCCCGGCAGTCAGTGCACGCGGCAACCTCCTTACCGGGGGCCTTGGCCTTGGCCTTCTTGCCGGTACTAGGTGTGCTGGATCCTTCGACGGCCATCACAACTTTCTCCTTGCGCTTCTTATTGCATTTCTTGTTCTTCTTCTTCTGACGGGTGGCCTCATCGTCATCGTATGAATCGATGTCGACGCCATCCTCGTCATCGGGAAGTCGCCTTCCCTCCTCTATGGAAGCACACATCCACCAGAGTGTATAACTCATTCACAGTCTTGGGCAGCCGCACGTTCATTTTGGAACGTATCCTGCGGTTGCGCACGTTGGACTGGAATGCGGCTATCACAGCTGCCGGGTGGATATCTGGGATGTTCCTGTGCACTCGACTGAACCTTTGCATGTACTTCCGCAGACTTTCTCCTTCCTTCTATGGTAGGAGCGGCAGATCGCTGGGCCGTCCTAGTTCTTGATGGCCGCCCGTGAAGGCGCCAACAAACTCATGGCACAGGTCAGCCCAAGTTGAGATGGAGTTCTCCGGCAGGTGCATTAGCCAAGAGCTCACATTTGGCTTGAGTGCCAATGGGAAGCAGTTGGCGAACACCTTCTCATCTCTTCCCCCGGCAGCCTGAACAGCGATGGTGTAGATGCTCAGGAACTCTACCGGGTTCAATCTCCCATCGTACTTCTCTGGTATCTCTGGCTTGAATGTGCGGGAAGATAGCCAACGGACTTGTCACAACTCACAAGTGAAGGCGGGGCACCCAACCTGGAAAGGTAGGTACTCACCTTCACCAAGAGTGGGCTCGTCAATGTCAGTGCCATTGCGCCTATCAGACTAGCAGTGGGTGTCGCGGCGCCGCTCGATGGTGACGTGCGCGCCTTCCCCTCACCTGTCCTCCTAGGCTTGCCGCTGGTCTCGACGTGCTCGAGGGCCGGACGAAGCCGTCGAGACATCGTCGGGTTCTTGATCACGTGGCTCCGGTCGCGGCCCCTGCGCAGGCTGCCGCGGAGGGGACTGCACCGTGGGGGTGGCCCCTTCGGCACGGCCATCAGCGCGGGCCGTTGTCGTCGCCTAGGAAGGCCGTGGCGGGCCAGCTCGCTATGATCCTCCCTCCTCGGCAAAACCAATCAAGCTCTGAATGGTGGCTCTCCACTCATCCATCTGATCGGCTGCCGACGAAAATCTCAACAGCAGCTGGGCCCGCGCCAACGCCTCCGAAGCGGTGCTTGGCATGGATGATGACATAGACCGTAGCGTCGCCTGGCTCCTCATGGTGCCGGTAGTAGCTGCACCATGTTCTCTTCGCCGTGAGCCCGTCACCAGGGTGGCGTGGAGACGAGGTGGAGGCGCTTGAGGGCCAGTGGCTCCGTTTGGTGCATCGGCTGGGGCAGCTCGTTCCGGGAGTGGTGCACGCCCTGCGGTCGCGCCCTCGGTGGGTGCGGCCGAAGAGTTGCGATTCACCCAGAGCGAGCGCCACCACTGCGGCTATGCCCTTCAGCTGGGCAGAGAGGTGCAGATGGAATGATTTCTCCACCCGTACCTCGTGGAGCGTGGCCGCTGGGAAGCTGTTGGTGTTGTCCTTCCTCGGTGCCTTCTGCCCTTGTTTCAGCTGCAGGGGAGGTGGGGACGACGCCGCCTGCACTGGCCACGTCCCCTGCAGCGTCCATGTCTCCGTGTGTCCCCGTAGCCCCCGCGACATCGGCGGCCGCGTGCGATGGGGCCTTCGAAGTGGATGGATGGGCTGCAGCACCGGGCTTCTTCTTGGGCACCATGGATGATGGAGCCGTCGAAGAAGCAGGTGATGAAGATGACGCCCTGCGTGCGCTTCTCAGGTTTGCGCAAGCGCTTCCCCCTACCTGGCGTGCCAAAGATGTCATGGGAAACCACGGCCACCTATGGGGCCATTAGCCCCTTGTGGTTCGGCAGGGGGGATGAGCACATTGCACAAAGAGCAGAGAATCATAGCGCAGCATGGCAGAGATCACACGGGCAGTTTTACCCAGGTTCGGGCCGCCGCGAGGCGTAAAACCCTACTCCTGCATTGGTGGATTGATGGTGGATTGTGGTGGAAATGCAGCGCTCTTGCCCGGCAGGGTTACCTCGGGGCGAGAGCAGCTACGCGCGTACCAGTGTACCAGGGTCCGAATCCTTTCTATGGTTGCCATGGCCCTCCTTTTATAGATCAAGGGGTCACCACAGTGGCAAATCAGTCATTGTGTGCTGATTAGATAGCGAACAGTGCTATCATACCTAACTCTGCAGTCAGAGCAGGGTGCATTAAATGCGCCGCTTAGTGTCACATCGTGGCGTGCCCGGCAAGCCTTGCCGGGCTGGTCGGCCACCTCCTCGTCTGTCTGCTTGCCACGTCGTTGGACGGGTGTCATTTGGAGGTGATTTCCATAGGAAGTGGCTACCACGTGTCGAATAACAGCCACTTAGTCACTTGGGGACTTGACACCGCACCGATCGATGACTTGCATCGCTGTGAGGTGGAGCGGTGGTGCCTTGGCGGGGTAGTTTGCCTTCCTAGGTCCCAACAGGCCAGCCGGGACGGTCTTGAGGCTTGTCTTCGGGGCCACCTCGTCCTCGCCAGGCTCGCCTGCCCGGCAAGGGAGGTTTCTCCTTAGTGGTTTCTTGCTCATTTAGCTTGTCTTGGTCTTCTTGTTCTGCCCTTTGATTCCTCAAAGAGCTGATCTCTCCTTGCTTGGTATGGACTTGGATGTTGCAACCTTGCTCTTTTAGGCCTTTGCACGGTTTGGGCAACAGACCCAGGGTTTGTTGCACCGACAGTTGGCGGTGCCGGCGCCGGCGAGCTAGGGTTCGAGGGGGAGGGGGCGGGTGGGGGGACTGTGCAGGGGAGGGAGTCTGTGGAGCGGGGTGGTGTTTGAGGATACGCCGCGGCTACTGAAAATTTAGTAATGGTGGGTGGAGATGGTAGTGGACGAGGGAGAGAGACGGTTCAAATGCCTCGGCTACTGGAATTTTACTATATGGTCGGTGGTGGAGGAGTGGGGGCGATGGTTGAAATACGGCGGCTACTAAAATTTCGGTAAAGGAATTGATGCGGGGCAGGAGCACCCAAGATCGCACATGGTCCAATAAGAATATGCATGTATGATAATAAGCAAAAGCGGCGAAACCGCCGATTTTGGCATCGCTCAAGGCGGGTAATTTGTTTTTAGATTTCTAGCTAGCTGGTCTATCGCACACGGTTTGTCCTAATTTTCAGATGCAGACGTGGAATTCATCCTAAATAAACTACCCGCCTTTATCTTGCGCAGGCGGTGATTTTATAGCGCACTAGCATCGCACACGGTTAAGCCAATACCTCCACCCTTGCTCGCGCTTGTTGGGACACCCTGGATTTTGCCTTTTCTTTTTCTTTTGAATTTCTTTGGATTTCTTTTTATGTGGCTCTGTGGTCAGGAAACTTGGGAAGATCATCTCTTCCTAGTCTCCAAAGTGGCTTGTCATCCTCAAACCCATCCCAAGATCATGTCATTTAACCAACTTGGCCCAATCCCAAATTCTTTTTCTTGGGAATATTCCTTTTTCTATTAAAGGAATAACCCTATTTGCCCTAGGTTGTGAAGCAACCTATATTTCTATCTTTCCTAAAATTCCCAAATAATTCTCATAATTTTTTTGGATCATATACTCCTCAAATATGGCCAAACCTTCCTTATCCAGGTCAAAAATAATCCACCAATATTCATTCTTCATTTCTGTCCAGAGTGGCCTTCTATGAAGGAAGTGCCACCTATCTTTTCTTGATTGCTCCCAAACTTTTTGGGCATGCTATCACATCCAAATATTTGCCTCATGCCAAAATTCAGCTCCATTTGCATATCCAATCTTCCTCAGCAATTTTCTGAAGTTTCTGTCAGATGGAAGCCTTTGTGAAGGAGGTACTAGCTAGGCATATCCAAATGAGTTGAAATTTTGTCACATCCTTCTTATGATCAAATCATGGCACTCCACCAACTTTCAGCTCCATCCAACTATATATGTGATCACACCTTCAAATCTTTGCTTCTGGCAATATTTTCAGGTTGTGAAGCAACTATGTTTTATATTGCTTCATTAATTCTGAAAATTTACCAGAGCATGATACTTCCTACATAACATCCCTCCACCCAATTTGGGCTCATTTCATTGATCCATTATTTCTCTAGAATTTTTCTTAGTTGCTGTCCAGAGAGGGCCAATGTGAAGGAAGTACCATTTTAGTGTATCCAAATGGTATGAAACTTTTACACTGTGTTTATGTGCCCAAATGACTCCTATACAAAAAATTGCAGCTCAACCCAACACTCCATGTGAGTGTCACTTCATTATCTTGTTTCTGGACCAAATTTGCAGTTGCAAAGCAACCCTGTTAAACCCTGGTCCAAATCTCCTCAAAATTAACAGGAATGTTGTCCTTCCTACCGTAAACCCCTGTGACAACTTGTTCTATCTCCAGGCCATTCCCGTTCTCCCAGTTGGCAGCACAAGTTTGCAATAGCAAACATTCAGCGACGGTTCCCATCAGCTCACACTATCTTACTTCGATCCATCACCTCTAGTGTGCCCCTAGGAGTAAGGACAACACCCCAGACAACGTTTGCAATCCTCTCTGATCCTCTCCCTGACAGTCTACGCGGTGACCACGCGTTTGCACGCATGTTCACATGCTCTGCGCACGCTCTGTGCAACGGGACATGTCGGTCCTCTGCTTCCCGTCGGTTCTCGCATGTCCCTGAGTGCCAAGGTGACCTCTCCTTCCCTCCCATCAATGTCTAGCCCCTGTTGACCTCTGGCAGCATCGGCGCTAGCCATCGCATGCCCACGGGCGAACAATGGCTGTTCGGCTCTATTCGCGCCTCAGCCTCTTCATCCTCGTGCCCCCGGCACCCTGCTCTGCTCCCTGGCCTCCCCCGCCCTCTCCCGTCGCCCTCCATGGCTCACGAGGCCGCTGTTCATCGCCAGAGCCTTGGCCGGACTCGCACGGAGGCAACCGGCTCGGGCACCCCGTCCCCGCCTATAAATAGCCCACCCCGAGACCCCCCTCCCCCCGAGCTCACCAACCTCCTCTCCTCCCTCCCAGAAGCCTCCTCGACCACTCCATTCGCCTCCAGAGCCTTTCCTCGCCTCCCTCTACCGATGTGGCCGCCGCCTCGGCTAGTTCCAATTCCGGCAAGTCGGACTCCCTCTCTCCATTCCACCACCACCAGAGCAGGCTCTCCATCCCCCTGAAGCCTCCCCGCCCTTCGCCTCCTCCTCCACTGGCCTCTGGCCATGAGCCCACCAACATCCGAAGTCACCGTCCATTGCCGCTGTAGACCTACTCGACTCCTACCTCTCTGGCTCTCATGACAGGTCCAGGCAGGTGCGGCTCATCCTGCTGGTCACTACGGTAGGCGGCACGGCCCGAGTGGCGGTCGGATCTGCCGGCGGTCACCGTCAGGCACCGGCTCTACCTCGGCCAGGCGCGAGCGACGGAGGAAGAAGAAGAAGACCTAGCCGGTGACCCCACCTCCCTGCAGACCCCACCTGGCAGCCGCACAGTGCATTGACTTGGACCTGCTGACTGGGATAAGTGGAAACGTATTCTCTGGAATAAGTTTTCCAGGTTTGAAAGCGTATTTTCCTCCTTCTTCAGCCTAAAGTACGTTTTCTCTGTAAGTAAACATATTCTCAGGATTGCGCTTTCTGTTTTTCCAGTCAGGGGCCTATTTGTGAAGAATCTTTTAGAGATTGGTCCCTGATCTTCCATGGTCCATATCTCCGCGACCGTAACTCCGAATCAGGTGATTCCAAAGCCACGTCTTCGTCTCGTCAAGCCCGTTCTGTTGGTACCATTTTCACTACGTTGTCACATACTAAAAATGACCATTTTTCCCTTGCCCTTATCTAGCCCCCTCCGAGAGAGAATCTTTTCCGGCAAATCTTTCCGCGACTTCATCGCACTTCTTCCCAGAGAACCCTTCATCCCCACGCAAGCCACGACAGCCAGTTGCATGATGGTCTTGCAATAGTCTTGGTTTTCTACTTGAATATTTAAATAAGTTGTGCATGTTAATATTTTCGTGAATGTTTTATATGCTTATGGAACCATGCTCGTTACTATGCCGTGATCATTTTGCACCTGTTAGTTAAATGATTTCTTGCGACTGTTATTATCCTATCATATTCCAGTAAGTCTTTTCCGATGCTAGTAGTCATGCTATCTTCATATGAGTATTATGCTTGTGCTATTCATGATCATCACTATGCCATGCTCAGTTACATCTTGTAGAGTAAATGCTTTATTGCTATTGATGCTATGATTCATATGATTATGCTTTCCATCCATGCTCCCGTTAATATCATGTTCATATGCATCGTTATTGCATCATGCCTTTATGACTCAGCATCATTGAAGTTTAACCAGACTTTAATTGAACTTGAACACCTGTTGGCTGAGTCATAGTGCCATCGAGTCGAGCTGACCAATGCAGCCACACTTGCCTTTATGGGAAGGCCCTAATGCGGTCTATTGTCATGCCTCTAGCCGGTGCCTCCAACTAGGGAAGGTTATGTGCGTGCGCTACCGTGATCAGGTAGGCAGCCATAAGCCTTGTGTGCCCGTTGTTGTAGGGTACCCTTGTCTCCGTTTGGGATGTTTTTTTTTTAGTTTGGCCACGACGGTGGCGGATGTCACGCTGTGACATCAGGACCACCCATGACTTAGCCCAAAGGGGAGTTTGTTGGAGCGGCCGGGAGAGTGCCATGCAGTAGATCGGTTTTGTCGGAACATCGTTGGTGCACCCGAATGGGAGCACGAGGCCTTGGGTTCCGTAGTGTGGGTATAGTGTACTAACCTCTGCAGAGTGTATAATCTATCGATAGCCACGCCTGCGTGTCGTGGTGGAACACGATCACCTATGGGGCCATCAGCCCCTTGTGGTTCGGCAGAGGGGAGATCACATTACACAAAGAGCGGAAGCCATGGGACAACACGGCAGTGGTGACGCTGGTGGTTTTTACCCAGGTTCGGGCCGCTGTGAAGCGTAAAACCCTACTCCTGCTTTGGTGGATTGAAGGGAGGACCGTAGTGGACACGCAACGCTTAAGCTCGGCAAGGTCGCCTCAGGGAGAGTAGCTATGCCCGTATGAGTGTACAAGGGTCCGAATCTTTTTTTAGGTTGCCATGGCCCTCCTTTTATAGGCTAAGGGGTTACCATAGTGGCAAAACAGTCATTAGCTACTGATTAGATAGCCAACAGTGCTATCATACCTAACTCTGGCAGTTAGGACAAAGTGCATTAAATGCATTGCTAGGTGTCATGCTGTGGATGCAGCCCGGCAAGCCTGCCGCGCCGCTTAATCATCTTCTACCTATCTGCATGACACGCCTCTGGACAGGTGTCATATAGAGGGAATCTCTCTTCCAAATGTCTGCCACGTGCCAAATGATAGCCACTTAATCACTTGGGGGCTCGACACCACACTGATAAGTGACTTGCATCGCTATGCGGTGGAGTCTTGGCGGGGGTATTTGCCCTTGGCGGCCCCGGCAAGCCTGCCGGGGGAATCTTGGGACTTGTTCTTGGTGAGGCCTCAACCTGACCAGGCTCGCCTGCCTAGTAAGGGAGGTGTTTTCTTAGTGACATCTTATTCTCTTGCCTTGTCTTGGTCTTCTTGATCCGCCCTTTGATTCCTCAAAGAGCTATCTTTTTGGCTTGGTCTCGTCTTGGGAGCTTAGTGCAATTGTATGTTTGCCATTGCGCTTGTGTAAAATCTGGGCAACATACGTGAAGGTTTGTTGCACGGACAGGAGCCCCCGGGCCTAGCCTGAATGTGCTGCCGAGCACCGTTGGGGTAGGCCCTATCAGGTACACAGGCAGGGCGCTCGCGGTGGCTCCCTTCTTGATATTTTCCTTGCTTCTTCATTAACTTGTGCTTGAGTCAGTTTTCGGTTTTCCCGTGCGTCGTGCACGACGTTATGGGGGAGATTTATGCCACGATCCGTGGGCTGCCCACGTCCCATGTTCACGGGGCGTTAACTGCCATTCCACTAGCTCCCCCGTTCCTGCCGTTTTCGCCACGTATGCCACATGCATTGCGCAGGGTTGGTGGCGGACGCAGAGGGTACGGGGATGAGTGCTATGGCAGAAAGCCAGGCGCCGCGGATAGGCGCAGGAGGTCGGTCTTGATTCTGTGCGCCGTTGGCGACGCAGAGAAGTTGGATTGGTGGAGCGGGGCGGTTGCCTCCTGGGCGAGGGGCCAGCCCCCGGCCTTGTTCCCTTATAAAAGGGAACGTGGGTGAGGAGCTAGCTCACACCCATCTCCTCCTCCTTCCTTCAGGCAGTCGACTCTGATACCAACTTGTGACGCCCCGTCTCGATCATGCACTAATCATACACGCACATGCACACGATCAAGCCTAAGGACTCACGGTAAGATATCACAACACAACTCTAAAACATAATTAAAGTCATACAAGCTTTATATTACAAGCCAGGGGCCTCGAGGGCTCGAATACATAAGCTTGCGTACAAGCGTCAGTGGAAGCATCAGATATCTGAGTACAGATATGAAACAGAAACAGATAAACCTTTAGAAAGGCGGAACAAAACAAAAGCTATGATCGAAAGGCGCAGGCCTCCTGCCTGGGACCCTCTGATCCTACTCCTGGTCGTCAGCCAACTCATAGTAGCATCCATCCTCAGGGTAATAGCAGCGATCGTCGGCGGAGGCAGCTGTCTCAGGGGCTCCGTCATCTCGTCACGACAAACTGATATGGGGAGAAAAAGAAAGCAAAGCAACCGTGAGTACTCCGAAGTACTCAGCAAGCAAGGATCTACACTACATATGCAACATTATCAAAGGAAGGCTGTATATGGGGACTGGGCTGCAGAAATGCCAGAATAGAGAGGAAAGTCTAGTCCTATCAAAGACTAGCATCTTCAGAGGTCTTGCAGCAGTAGAAGAGTGTAGATTAGTACAATATAAAGTAGTAGTATCATTAAGTCTCAACCTCACCCAGAGATCCTTTCCCGACTCCCTGCGAGAAAGCAATCCTAGAGCCATACTGTCATCAACCTCGTCCGGAGATCCCTTCTCGACTCCCTGTGAGAAGCAATCCCAGAGCCATAGTATCCAATTCTAGTTGTATCGATCGGGATACAACTCCGAGTGTCCGTTACTGAGGATCCGGCTATGCATAGATTAGTTCTTCCCTGCAGGGGTGCACCAACTTACCCACCACGCTCGCTTAACTCCGGCCGGACACACTTTCTGGGCCATGCCTGGCCTCGGCCAAATGACACACCGCAACCCTACCTACAGCTCAGCAGAGAGGTCCCCGCCGGTCTACATCCTAAGTACAAGGGGGTCTTGGCCATCGCCCCTCGCCCTCCGGGTCGTTGCGCACAGGGTGGATACCAGTGTCGCCTCGGGTGGCCGACATGATCCGACCGTGCCGCAATGCTGAACTGGACGTCTGTCAGAGCTTTCGGCTGATGCTACGATGCAGAACGCCCATACTATGCCCACGTGGTGGTTAGTGCTATCAGGCCAGAGGCCCTCTCGGATCAAATATCCAAACCGTTAGTGTGTTGGTAGTGCGGCAACGAGCAGAGACTCACGAAAGATGTGACCCCGTCACCCCGTCTCGAGGACTTGCGGCAAGGGCCAAGAATGCCCGACCATGCCTCGTATTCTCACTCGGGCACCATCCAGGCAACCCGTCTTCTCATCACATGCGGGTACCCCTCAGGGTCGACCCGCCTTTCCAAGTAACCATATTACAGTCCAAGTATCCGTGAGTCCAAAACATCAGGGGAATCCGAGGTATCACCCTCGTTGGATTCCTACTCGATGTAGCCGTCAAGGTGAACTCGGAGGATTCACCCTCGATGGGTTCACACTTGAGGTGTTGCACGACAGCGTCGTTATCGGAAGTGGTGAAGGAGGAATCACCCTCGATGACCACGACCAATTATCTACCCTACAAGGTTAACATCAGGAATGCTGACGAGGTATCACCCTCGGCACTCGATAGTAACCCAGTAGTATCATACAACTAAGGGGGTGAAGTGCGGTGCCGGGGCCTGGTCTTCAATCATGTTGATCGGGTCTTCTGTTAATCCAGCGGGGCAACAAGGGACAAGGTGGGGTTCTCTAGTGAGTCTCTACCCAGCCTATACTAAGCAATTTAGGATAAGCAGGTAAGGTATCAATAGTAGGTTACAATAAACAGGCTATGCATCACAATAGGTAAAGCAGTAGCAGTAGCAATTCTAATGCAAGCATGAGAAAATAAAATGGGCGATATCGGGATGATCAAAAGGGGGGGGGGGCTTACCTGGTTGCTCTGCGGCAAAGGCAAGGTCGTCAACGGTGTCGTCGGGCTCCTGAGCTATGTGGGTCTCGGGGTCTATCGAGAGAGAAGAGGGGGAGGAAACAGATAAATACACAGCAAACATATGCGACACAGAGCAGGCTATGCTAACGTGCAGTGCAGGGTTGCCTAAAGACATATCTAAATCATATTAGTTGATTTAGGATTTAAGTTGGAATTATTAACCGGTGTATAAGCACTACTCATCTATCAGAAACAGGCTAAAATGTGGGTTCACCTCCGTAGAGGGTCCCAACACGGAAACAGACAGCGCGGTCAGCTTCATCTCGTCGTTTTGAGCAACTTTCATGTACAAAGTTTTTCCATCGGAGTTACGGATTATTTTATATGATTTTCTAAAGATTTCTAGTATTTTCTGGAATTATTTTATTAATTTAAATCAACATTATCCAGAACAGTGCGGGGGTGATGTCAGCATGACCTCAAGATGATGTCAGCAGGTCAACTCTGGTTGACCAGAGTCAAACCTGGCCTATGGGTCCAGTGGGACCCACATGTCATTGTCTCAGTTAAATAAACAGAGTTAAATCTAACTAAATAACCTAATTAGCTAGTGGGCCCGCACTGTCAGTGACTGATTAAGTTAATTAATTAATTAAATAACATTTTATTTATTTATTTATTTTTACAACATTTAGCAGTGGGGCCCGCGTGTCAGTGGGCCACTGTGCCACATCGGCAGTTGACCCAGTCAACTGGGGCCAGCCGGGCCCGGCGTCAGCGTCACAGGGGCGGGGCCCGCGGTGCTAGGTCAGCACAGCGGCCGGAGCAGCGCTGGCGACCACTCCCGCGGCGGATGTTCGCCGGACTTGGCCGAAAAGTCGCCACGGGGCTCGGTTTGCAGCGGGGCTGGGGGCATTCGGACGGGGGAGCTGCGGCGCATCTAGTGGTGGGGTCGGCCTCACCGGAGTCGCACCAGAGCGGCGATGGCGAGCTCGGAGGCGGGCGGCGGCGCTCGGACGTGGTGGCAAAAGGCGATACGGCGCGCGCACGAGCTAACTAAGCAGCTAGGAAGGGTCTACTCGACGCGGCGAAGACGATGGGCATGAGCGTGGGGTCGTTTGGTCGCCGGATGATTGCCGATGATGAGCTATGCGGCGGCAAGCTCGGGCATGTCGGGGACAGCATCTATGGCTACGGAAAGAGAGTGGGGAGAGGAGGGATCGATGCAGCAGCTCACAGTGGCCTGTAGATGTGCTCAAGCTGGCTCGGGCAGGCTCGTCGTGGCTGGAAACGATGACGAAGACCGACGGCGATCTCTGGCAATCCGAGGTCGACGCGGGCGAAGCAGGGGCTCTGAGCTCCGGCTCGATGTAGCAGGCAGAGTGGCGGTCTCAGGCGGAGCTCAGGGGCAGCCTAGCGGTGAGCGAAGGCGGCGGTGGCCGCGGGATTCAGAGCGGCGCGGCGGCGACCTCTCGGGTGAGTGGGGAAAAGAGAGAGGAGAGGCGTGGGCGAGCGCCTGAGGGGGCTAGGGTTCGCGGGGACGGGCGAGGGGGCTCTTATCCCCCTCCACGATGAGCGCGAGGCGCGATGTCGAGCAGCAGAGGGGGGGGGCCAGGCGCGGCGGCTGCGGACGAGACGACAGCGCCCGCTCGTGTGCAGTAGGAAGGGGAAGGGGGAGTTGGGCCGGTGACTTAGGCCCAGTAGCTGCGGGTTTTTTTTCCTTTTCTTTCTTTTTCTTTTCTGTTTTCTTTTGTTTCACTACTTTGCAAAAATGTGTGGGCTCATATATAACTATATAAAGTATGTGAACTAGCCACATAAATATAGTGCTATATTTGTCACTGCTAGAAATTGGTTTGGAGGCAAATGAATTTTATTTGGATTTTAATTAAATAAAATTGGATTAAATACTCTTGTTTTGTTGCTGTTAGAGTCACTTCATTAATTTAGTAAATGTTGATTATAATTTTAGAATTGTCTCTGGATTATTTACAACCTTATGAACATTTTAGTTATTGGATATGAACAACTTTTATTTGCACTTTCAGTTTGAATTTCCATTCGAATTTGAATTTGAAAAGAGATATGATCCAAATGATATTTAAGCACTGTTGATCATGATGACATGGCATTATCAAAAGGGGGATTACTGTAGCTTAATACATGGGGTGTTACAAATCTCCTCCACTAATAAGAATTCTCGTCCCGAGAATTAAGAGGTAGAAGGGAAAAGATCAGGGTAATCAACACGGAGGTTATGCTCGCGTTCCCAAGTGGCTTCATCTTCAGTATGATTTGACCACTGCACTTTGAGGAACTTGGTAACCTTCTGACGGGTTCGACGTTCAGCTTCATCGAGAATGCGGATTTGATGCTCCTTATAAGATAGATCATCTTGCAATTCAAGCATTTCATGGTCCACTGCTCGGTGCAGAGATTCCTTGAAGCATCGACGAAGTTGCGACACATGGAAGACGTCATGGATATGAGATAATTGTGGCGGCAACTCCAATTTGTATGCCACCTGACCACGTCTAGCAATTATGCGGAAAGGACCAATGTAGCGGGGAGCTAACTTGCCCTTGATTCCGAAGCGGTGAGTGCCCTTCATAGGGGTGACACACAGATAAGCTTGATCACCAGGTTGATAAGTTAAACCCCATCATTTGCGATCATAGTTGCTCTTCTGGCGGTCCTGAGCCGCCTTGGGATTTTCTTGAACAATACGGACTTGTTCTTCGGCGTGTTGAATAATATCCGTACCCACGAGCGGTCGTTCCCCAGTTTCTGACCAATTCAGAGGGGTCCGACACTTACGTCCATATAGAACTTCGAAGGGAGCCATTTTCAAGCTGGCTTGATAGCTGTTGTTATAAGAGAATTCGGCATACGGGAGAGATTCTTCCCATTTCTTGCCAAAGGATATAACACAAGCTCAAAGCATGTCTTCAAGCACTTGATTAACTCGCTCGACTTGGCCTTGGGATTGGGGGTGATAAGCTGAACTCCAGGTAATATGAGTTCCCATAGCTTCTTGGAAACTTTCCCTGAACTTTGAGGTGAAAAGCCCGCCACTGTCCGAACTGATCTCCTTCGGAATACCATGGAGTGATACAATTCTGGAGATATATAACTCTGCTAACTGACTAGCAGTGATAGTTTCCGTGAAGGGCAGAAAGTGTGCAACTTTAGAGAGTTGGTCGACGACAACAAAAATAGCATCGTGTCCCTTCTGTGACCTGGGAAGGCCAGTAATGAAATCCATCTGAGCCTTATCCCATTTCCATAAAGGAATAGGAAGTGGTTGCAGAATTCCAGCTGGTTTCTGATGTTCTGCTTTAACGCGACGGCAAACATCACATTCAGCAACATACCGAGCAATATCTTCCTTCATTCTAGACCACCAGTACCTTTGTCGGAGATCACGATACATCTTGGTGCTACCCGGATGAATAGACAGCGGGGTATCATGTGCCTCCTTCATGACCTTGTTGGTCATAAGCTCGAAGCGAGGTACAACAATGCGGTTTCTGAAATACAAGGTTCCATCTTCAGACAGCGAGAAATCCCTGTACTTTTCAAGGTGAAGATCTTTCTTCATTAGATCAATTTCAGCATCTTTAGCTTGCGCATTCTTAACAGCTTTCTCAAGATCTGGTTGTACCACAAGGTTATTAAGGAACCCTGTGGAACAATACACAGATTCAGCTTGCGCAGTTCTTCATAAAGACAAGGTTGAGCTTGCCTAACCATGAGGTTGTCGCAATAGGACTTGCGGCTTAAGGCATCAGCCATCACGTTAGCCTTGCCAGGGGTATAGGAAATACCCAAATCATAGTCCGCAATGGCCTCCATTCATCTTTGCTGACGGAGGTTTAGAGATGGCTGAGTGAACAAGTACTTCAGACTTTTATGATCTGTGTATATCTTGCAACGATTACCGAGAAGGTAATGTCGCCACAACTGCAGTGCATATATGACAGCAGCTAGTTCTAGATCATGTACCGGATAATTCTCTTCATGTGAGCGCAACTGACGAGAGCCATAGGCAATCACTTTACGCTCTTGCATTAGGACACAGCCTAATCCTTCACGGGATGTGTCACAATAAATCATGAAGTCTTTGTGAGAATCTGGAGGAGCAAGTACTGGGGCAGATGTCAGCTTGTCTTTGAGTGTTTGAAAACTTTCCTGACATTTTTTTTCATTCAAATTTAATGCCTTTGTGAAGCAGATCAGTCAAAGTCTTAGCAATCTTTGAAAAATTCTCGACAAAACGACGGTAATAACTTGCAAGGCCAAGAAAACTTCTGACTTGCTTGACATTCTTCGGTGGAGTCCAGTCAAGAATAGCCTGAACTTGTTCTGGGTTAACGGCAATTCCATCCTTGGAAATTACATGACCAAGGTAGGTTACTTCAGAAAGCCAAAATTCACATTTGGAGTATTTGGCATACAACTGGTGTTCTCGAAGCCTTTCTAGCACAAGACTGTGGTGTTCAGCATGTTCTTCTTCATTCTTCGAATAAACCAGAATATCATCTAGATATACCACGACGAATTTGTCGAGATAATCCATGAAGATGTAATTCATTAACCGGGAGAAGGTAGCTGGAGCATTAGTCAAGCCGAAAGACATGACAGTGTACTCATAAGAACCATAGCGAGTAACAAATGCAGTCTTCGGAATATCCTCTTCACGAACTCGGATTTGGTGGTATCCCAATCTCAAATCAAGCTTAGAGAATACTGAGGAACCAGCAAGTTGATCATACAGATCATTGATTCTGGGAAGCGGATACTTGTTCTGAATTGTTGCTTGGTTGATAGGTCGGTAATCCTGAACCAACCGATTCGTACCATCCTTCTTCTTAACGAAGAGTGAAGGTGCTCCCCAAGCAGAGGAACTGGGGCGGATGAAACCCTTATTAAGTGACTTGTCGATTTCCTCCTTAAGCTCGAGAAGGTGGTGCGGAGGCATTTAGTAAGGACGCTTCGCAATAGGAGTGGTGCCTTGTTTCAAGTCGATGACGAACTCAACAGCTCTAGCAGGGGGTATTCCTGGAAGTTCCTCTGGGAAGACGTCTTGAAAATCATGAACAACTGGAACGTTCTCGATGCCTTCGAGAGGTGAGGCGTTCAAAGCATTCAGAGCATATATCTGGCTCTCAGCATCTTGAGCTATTCGGGCTGAGTATTTGACTGTCTGGCCAGAAGGGTGTGTGATGCGGACTGTTTCAGCGGCACAGTCAATCAAAGCTTTATGAGGCTTCAACTAGTCCATACCCAGAATAATGTCTATGTTGGAGGTCTTGAGAGCAATGAGTGAAACGGGGAACACCAATCCTCCAATCTCAATGTGGTTACTGTGGCTTACCATCGTAGTTTGCCAATTAGCCCCGGGGGACTGGATTACTAATGGGGTGCACATCTCCTCGAAAGGTATATCATGGCTTCGCGCAAAACTTTCAGACATGAAGGAGTGCGACGCTCCTGAATCAAAGAGTACAGAAGATGTGATTGAATTCACTAATAGGGTACTCATCAAAATTTGGGTGTCCTGTCGAGCTTCTTCAATTTTGACATGGTTGACATGGACCCGAACTATAGCAGATGGCCTGGCATTACAGCTTCTGAGACGACGGTTCCGACAGCTCTTCTTGCGACCAACAGGAGGGCGTGGTGCAACCTGATGAAAAGCCACAGCATTAGGCTGTCCATCCTGAACCGTTAGTTGTCTCGGCGGTGAAGGCAGTCGAGGTGCAACATAAGACGGCCTTGGTGTTGGAGCAGGTCGGTGATGAACATTGTGTGGGATCCAGGCTCGACATTTCTGAGTAGGCTGACCCGAGGATGAGCCAACATCACGAGTGCGCTTGAGCGACTCCTGGTACTTAGTCAGAGCAGTTTCAACTTGGAAAGATTGGCTGACAAGCGTTGCGAAGTCTGTGCAATCATGGACAGCCAGTGCAAGGTTTATATCAGTACGCAGTCCTTCACGGAATTTCTCCTGCTTGCGTGTGTCAGTGCAGATGTCATATTCAGCATAGCGGGACAATTCAAGGAATTTTCTCTGATATTCATCCACAGTCATTGTGCCCTGTATGAGTTTTCGAAACTCCTGCTTCTTCTGGTCCATCAGACCTTGAGGAATGTACCGTGCCCGAAAGGCTGACTGAAATTCCTGCCAAGTGGTTTCAGTCTCTGCAGGCAACATACCCTTGTGACTTTCCCACCATTGAGCAGCTGAACCCCTCAGGTGATACATCGCAAAGGTGACGTAATTGTCAGGGGTAACATTAGCCGACTTCATCTGAAAGGCAATGTCGCGGAGCCAATCATCAGCATCCATTGGATTAGTGGAGCTGCGAAAAGTGGACGGATTGAGGCGCACGAATTCTGGCAGAGTTATTGGAGCAGACTATTGCTGAGCATTCTGAGTTGGGAATTGAGCCATTAGTCCGATCATAAACTGACGGTTGAGTTCAAACTGCTGACGGTTGAGTTCAAACTGCTGCATCATTGCGGCAATATAAGGTGGAGGTGGAGGATCATCAGCCATCCTGCCAAATCAACAGGGGTAGTTTAGCAAGAAAAACTGCATGTGTAAGAGGTCATTCACGATGTAACATGAGTTATGAACAAGAAGGCATCAGGTGCATATTAGTAGTCGTTAAAGACATATAGAACGATGCATGGAATTGGACACAAACGGCGATAGGAGTTCGGAAATGCACGCGGCTAGACAAGCTAGGCGGCGCGCAGGCACGCGGTAAGGAAGTACACAACAAGACATAGCAAAGGCTACATCAACGTCGGAGAAAACTATTGAAGCGAGGGATCTGCAAGTGACAACACAGGGGGCCCTCGATAAAAGGATCCTGTAAGTAGAACCTGCCCCACAATCTTGAAGGAAGGGGGAAAATTTCAGAACACCGGGTGGATGTGATCACGAGAACCTAATGTTGGAGTTAGTAAAATTTTAATCCGAAAAGAAGAGAGATCAGAGTCCCAGAGTATAGACGAGGAATAAAAGATCCTAATACCACCCAATTGGGGACGTGGGCCCGTAAGCCACACAACCAAGTTAGTAAAACAGTTTTGGACCACTAGACTCAACTTCAGCCAAGGAGTTGGAAAGGGGGGTTCCTACAGGCAGTCGACTCTGATACCAACTTGTGACGCCCCGTCTCAATCGTGCACTAATCATACACGCACATGCACACTATCAAGCCTAAGGACTCACGGTAATATATCACAACACAACTCTAAAACATAATTAAAGTCGAACAAGCTTTATATTAAAAGCCAGGGGCCTCGAGGGCTCGAATACATAAGCTTGCGTACAAGCGTCAGCGGAAGCATCAGATATCTGAGTACAAATATGAAACAGAAATAGCTAAACCTTTAGAAAGGCGGGACAAAACAAAAGCTACGATCGAAAGGCGCATGCCTCCTGCCTGGGACCCTCCGATCCTACTCCTAGTCGTCAGCCAACTCGTAGTAGCATCCATCCTCGGGGTAAAAGCAGCGATCGTCGGCGGAGGCAGCTGTCTCAGGGGCTCCGTCATCTGGTCACGACAAACTGATATGGAGAGAAAAAGAAAGCAAAGCAACCGTGAGTACTCCGAAGTACTCAGCAAGCAAGGATCTACACTACATATGCAACATTATCAAAGGAAGGCTGTATATGGGGACTGGGTTGCGGAAATGCCCGAATAGACAGGAAAGCCTAGTCCTATCAAAGACTACCATCTTCAGAGGTCTTGCAGCAGTAGAAGAGTGTAGATTAGTACAATATAAAGTAGTAGTATCATTAAGTCTCAACCTCACCCAGAGATCCTTTCTCGACTCACTGCAAGAAAGCAATCCCAGAGCCATACTGTCATCAACCTCGTCCAGAGATCCCTTCTCGACTCCCCGCGAGAAGCAATCCCAGAGCCATAGTATCCAATTCTAGTTGTATCGATCGGGATACAACTCCGAGTGTCCGTTACCGAGGATCCGGCTATGCATAGATTAGTTCTTCCCTGCAGGGGTGCACCAACTTACCCACCACGCTCGCTTAACTCCGGCCGGACACACTTCTGGGCCATGACCGGCCTCGGCCAAACGACACACCACAACCCTACCTACAGCTCAACAGAGAGGTCTCCGCCGGTCTACATCCTAAGCGCAAGGGGGTCTTGGCCATCGCCCCTCGCCCTCCGGGTCATTGCGCATAGGGTGGATACCAGTGTCGCCTCGGGTGGCCGACACGATCCGACCGTGCCGCAATGCTGAACTGGATGTCTGTCAGAGCTTTCGGCTGATGCTACGATGCAGAACGCCCATACTATGCCCACGTGATGGTTAGTGCTATCAGGCCAGAGGCCCTCTCGGATCAAATATCCAAACCGTTAGTGTGTGGGTAGTGCGGCAACGAGCAGAGACTCACGAAAGATGTGACCCCATTGCCCCGTCTCGAGGACTTGCGTCAAGGGCCAAGAATGCCCGGCCACGCCTCGTATTCTCACTCGGGCACCATCCAGGCAACCCGTCTTCTCATCACACGCGGGTACCCCTCAGGGTCGACCCACCTTTCCAAGTAACAATATTACAGTCCAAGTATCCGTTTTTCCAAAACATCAGTGGAATCTGAGGTATCACCCTCGTTGGATTCCTACTCGATGTAGCCGTCAAGGTGAACTCGGAGGATTCACCCTTGATGTGTTCACACTTGAGGTGTTGCACGACAGCGTCATTATCGGAAGTGGTGAAGGAGGAATCACCCTCGATGACCACGACCAATTATCTACCCTACAAGGTTAACATCAGGAGTGCTGACGAGGTATCACCCTCGGCACTCGATAGTAACCCAGTAGTATAGTACAACTAAGGGGGTGAAGTGCGGTGCCGGGGCCTGGTCTTCAATCCCGTTGATCGGGTCTTCTGTTAATCCAGCGGGGCAACAAGGGACAAGGTGGGGTTCTCTAGTGGGTCTCTACCCAGCCTATACTAAGCAGTTTAGGATAAGCAGGTAAGGTATCAATAGTAGGTTACAATAAACAGGCTATGCATCAGAATATGTAAAGCAGTAGCAGTAGCAATTCTAATGCAAGCATGAGAAAATAGAATGGGCGATATCGGGATTATCAAAAGGGGGGGCTTGCCTGGTTGCTCTGCGGCAAAGGCAAGGTCGTCAACGGTGTCGTCGGGCTCCTGAGCGGCGTCGGTCTCGGGGTCTATTGAGAGAGAAGAGGGGGAGGAAACAAATAAATACACAGCAAACATATGCGACACAGAGCAGGCTATGCTAACGTGCAGTGCAGGGTTGCCTAAAGACATATCTAAATCATATTAGTTGATTTAGGATTTAAGTTGGAATTATTAACCGGTGTATAAGCACTATTCATCTATCGGAAACAGGCTAAAAGTTGCGGGTTCACCTCCGTAGAGGGTCCCAACACGGAAACAGATGGTGCGGTCAGCTTTGTCTCGTCGTTCTGAGCAACTTTCATGTACAAAGTTTTTCCATCGGAGTTACGGATTATTTTATATGATTTTCTAAAGATTTCTAGTATTTTCTAGAATTATTATATTAATTTAAATCAACATTATCCAGAACAGTGCGGGGGTGACATCAGCATGACCTCAAGATGACGTCAGCAGGTCAACTCTGGTTGACCAGAGTCAAACCTGACATGTGTGTCCAGTGGGACCCACATGTTAGTGTCTCACTTAAATAAATAGAGTTAAATCTAACTGAATAACCTAATTAGCTAGTGGGCCCACACTGTTAGTGACTGATTAAGTAAATTAATTAATTAACTAACATTTTATTTATTTATTTTTAAAACGTTTAGCGGTGGGGCCCGCGTGTCAGTGGGCCACTGTACCACGTCGGCAGTTGACCCAGTCAACTAGGGCCAGCCAGGCCCGGCGTCAGCGTCACAGGGGCGTGGCCGGCAGCGCCAGGTCAGCACGGCGACCGGAGCAGCGCTGGCGACCACTCCTGCGGCGGATGTTCGCCGGACTTGGCCGGAAAGTCACCACGAGGCTCGGTTTGCAGCGGGGCTGGAGGCATTCGGACGGGGGAGCTGCGGCGCATCTAGTGGTGAGGTCGGCCTCGCCGGAGTCGCACCGGAGCGGCGATGGCGAGCTCGGAGGCGGGCGGCGGCGCTCGGATGTGGTGGCAAAAGGCGATATGGCGCGCGCACGAGCTAACTAAGCAGCTAGGGAGGGTCAACTCGACGCGGCGAAGACGATGGGCACGAGCGTGGGGTCGTTTGGTCGCCGGATGATTGCCGACAACGAGCTACACGGCGGTGAGCTCGGGCATGTCGGGGACGGCATCTACGGCTACGGAAAGAGAGTGGGGAGAGGAGGGATCGACACAGCAGCTCACAGTGGCCTGTAGATGTGCTCAAGCCGGCTCGGGGAGGCTCGTCGTGGCCGGAAACGACGACGAAGACCGGCGGCGATCTCTGGCAATCCGAGATCGATGTAGCAGGCGGAGTGGCGGTCTCAGGCGGAGCTCAGGGGCATCCTAGCGGCGAGCGAGGGCGGCGGTGGCCGCGGGATTCAGAGCGGCGCGGCGGCGACCTCTCGGGTGAGTGGGGAAAAGAGAGAGGAGAGGCGCGGGCGAGCGCCTGAGGGGGCTAGGGTTCGTAGGGACGGGCGAGGGGGCTCTTATCCCCCTCCACGATGATCGCGAGGCGCGGTGTCGAGCAGCAGAGGGGGGGGGCCAGGCACGGCGGCTGCGGACGAGACGACAGCGCGCGCGCGTGTGCAGTAGGAAGGGGAAGGGGGAGTTGGGCCGGTGACTTAGGCCCAGTAGCTGCGTGTTTTTTTTTCCTTTTCTTTCTTTTTCTTTTCTATTTTCTTTTGTTTCACTACTTTGCAAAAATGTGTGGGCTCATATATAACTATGTAAAGTATGTGAACTAGCCACATAAATATAGTGCTATATTTGTCACTGCTAGAAATTGGTTTGGAGGCAAATGAATTTTATTTGGATTTTAATTAAATAAAATTGGATTAAATACTCCTGTTTTGTTGCTGTTAGAGTCACTTCATTAATTTAGTAAATGTTGATTATAATTTTAGAATTGTCTCTGGATTATTTACAACCTTATGAACATTTTAGTTATTGGATATGAACAACTTTTATTTGCACTTTCAGTTTGAATTTCCATTCGAATTTGTATTTGAAAAGAGATATGATCCAAATGATATTTAAGCACTGTTGATCATGATGACATGGCATTATCAAAAGGGGGATTATTGTAGCTTAATACATGGGCTGTTACACTTCTAACATCTCCTCTCCACCATGGTAAGGGGGAGAGGGTGTGGTGGTACCCTAGCAGTGGCGACGAGGGTTTCCGCTCGACAACGCCTCTCTCCTCCCGTTGGGGACGTCGGGGCGGAGCCCAGCGTAGGAGGAGGTGGTAGAGGATGAGGACGTGGCCGCCGTGGTGCCCGAGGGCGAGGAGGGAGGGGCGGTGCCTTGATTGCTCCTCCTCTAGTTGCTCTGGGCCCGAACAAAGGCCACGTCGAAGACCAGCCACTAGAATTCATCGTCAAGCTGCGCGGGCGCCCGCGCAGCCGTCTTCGGCTTCCATCTCCATTCGCAAGAGTGATGGAGGTTGAACAGCCGTCGGGGCTGAGGCTGCACATGAGGGGCTGCTGCAATGGCAGCATGCGGGCGGACGTAGAGTTCCCAGCACCTCACGTCATGCTTCTGCGGCGTTGCCGGAAGACCTTCGCTTGTGCCCATAGCTTGGCGGCGCAGCACGTCCTTGACTTCAAGTTAATGGACGCCACGATGCTCTTCGTCAAGGTCTTCGGGCGTTCGGGTGCTCGCTTAGGGTGCTGCGCGGAGAGCTCAACCGACGACGAAAGCTCCTCCTCGAGCAGCAGCGATGAGGAGGACAGTGACGGAGATGACGGCGGCACTGATGGGGAGGACGAAGGCTCCGACTCTGGCTGAACACCAGCCGCACCGTCACCGTCAGTGGGAGGCCGGCAGCACCACCATCTGCACCTGCATCTTCTCCCCGGCAAGGCGATTTGCCGGGGTTTGGGTGTGGATGGTGTCTCTGCCTCCTCCAGCAGTCTGCCAGCTGGACTCCGGCAGGCTTCCTCGTGGACTCCGGCTTCATCCTTCCTGCCGGTGCCCATGCTGTCGTGTTCTGCTGGCCCTGGTGGCGCTGGTCAGGGCATCGCCTAGCCGCTCTCCCCACCCATCACCTTCGTCCGTGCCCTCTCGATCTTGTCAGGCTGCGTCCTGCGGGTCTTGACGGGGTCAGGCTGGGCTTCTGCCCACGCACTCCTTTTGCCCTCTTCATCTCCCACCGTAGTTCCTAGGAGGAGAGGCACAAGAAAGGGATTACGGGGCACTTATCTTTTTTCAGTCTAAAACATGTAGGCATTTGCCAAATTTTAGTCTTAAATATGTAATCTCTTTTATCCATGTTTGTGCTCTGTAAGGTCTATACTTGTTTATCCACATATTAATGAAAAAGACAAGCCTTGCCGGGTACTTGTGCATGTATCTTATCCATGCAGAGGAGGAACGCCTCTATACTTTTAAGTAAACAAGTTTTCCCGGCAAGCTATCTTGCCGGTGCCCTCTGTTGTTGCCTCCTGCCGGGCTTAAAATTACGGAAGGGAACCAGCTCCTTGTTGATCCTTCTCTATCAAATGCCACTACAACCATCTTGACCAAAACAATGTTCAAATAAAAGGATGGGAGCACAAATGTTTTGAAGGTGACAAGGTTTCTCTATGCACAAGTTTTCTTCTTACAGAGACACGTATGGATAAAAGGAAACTTATCTGTTCGGCTTGTCGGGGATCGATATGTAAGCTTGTTTTCTGTCTCTTCTTCCCAGGATCAAGTCTGCGGCAAGAGCCTTGTAGTTAGTGCAGGGGAAAACATAGCAGCATATGACCTCATCTAAATGACCATGGCAAGTTTAAGCTAAGCTAATCATGCATGCATGTTTTTAGGGCGCCAGTGCTTCGTTTTATTATCTGTGCTAAGGGTGTGCACCTGGCTTTGTACAAAGGGTTACATGCGCATCGACAAGGCTTCTACAAAAGGGTGGCTGCCGGGGCAGGGCCCGACAGCTGCGCCTTACGGGTAGAACTTGCGAAGATGCTCAATATTCCATGAGTTTTGCATTTTGATGCCATCTTCGGTCTCTAGACGGACTGCGCCAGGTCTGGTGACTCGTACTACCCGGTAAGGGCCTTCCCACTTTGGCGTCAACTTGTTGGAACCCTTGGCGGGCTGAACACGCCTAAGGACAAGGTCGCCTTCCTCAAGGCTCCGGGCATGGACCCTGCGGCTGTGATAGCGGCGCAGGGCTTGTTGGTAGCGTGCAGCACGCACAGCATCCCGGAGATGGTTCTCTTCAAGGAGCACGGCATCGTCATGCTGGTGCTGCTCTTGCTCTACTTCATCGTAGGCAAATACTTGAGGTGACCCATATATGAGTTCCGTGGGGAGCACTGCTTCTGCCCCATAGACTAGGGAGAAGGGAGTCTGGCCGGTAGCTCGATTTGGTGTCGTACGGAGGGACCAAAGAACCACCGGCAGCTCGTCGATCCAGCGTCTGCCGCACTTTTGCAGCTTATCAAAAGTCCTTCTCTTGAGCCCACGCATTACTTCATCGTTAATCCTCTCAGCTTGTCCATTGCTCCTGGGATGAGCAACAGAGGCGAATGAAATCTTGCTTCCGAGGGTTTGAACGTATTGCATGAAGGCGCGGCTTGTGAATTTGGTGCCATTGTCAGTGATGACACTGGCGGGTACTCCAAAATGGCACACCAATACTTTCAAGAACTTGATAGCTGATTGTGCGGACACCTTCCTCACAAGCTCCACTTCCGGCCACTTTGTAAACTTGTAGATTGCAACGTACAAGAATTCAAAGCCCCCGGTAGCATGGGGGAAGGGGCCCAAGATGTCGAGCCCCCAGACCGAAAATGGCCATGACAAAGGGATCATCTGGAGAGCTTGAGCAGGTTGATGGATATTCTTGGAGTGGAACTAGCAGGCTTCACATCTGGTGACTAGCTCAATTGCATCTTGGAGGGTCGTGGGCCAGTAGAAACCTTGCTGGAAAGCTTTTCCAACCAAGGCTCTTGATCCAATATGAGAGCCGCACATGCCTTTGTGTATCTTTGCCAATAGTTCCTTCCCCTCTTCCCGGCAAATGCCCTTCAATTTCACACCGTTGGGCCTTCTTCTGTATAACCTGTCATTGACAAACTGATAAATATTGGCCCTCCAGGCTACTCATTCAGCTTCTTCTTGCTCTTAGGGAAGTTCTCCAGTTTGGAGGTAGCGGACGATGTGCCGTGCCCAAGTTGGAGCTCGTGGCTCAACAACTAGGACTAATGGCACCTCCTCACTCGTGGGAGCGCCTAACTCGACCGCAAGGACCTGTGGTCCTGTGGAAGAGTGCAGCTCACCAAGCGAAGTGGAGTTGTTCCCGGCAGCTTCTCTACCGAGGACTTCGGGGAGTCCTGCCGAGAGATGCTTGCCGGAGTCCAATTTCCACCTTTTTCTTGCATCGTTGTCGGGGACACTGAGGGTTGAGTCAGGTGGAGAACAAAAGTCCTTGGTTCCACAGGAAGCTTTTGTGCAGCGCATTTTGACAGATGACCAGTGATGCTATTTTCCGCACGTGGCACGTGCTCTGTTTGCAATCCATCAAAACGCTCCTCCAGCTTCCTCACTTCTTCGGCGTATGCCTCCATCAATGGACACTGGTAATCCTTGTTAACCTGTCACACCACAAGCTACAAATCTCCACAGATGATCAACTTCTTAATTCCCAATTCCGTTGCAATTCTGAGCCCAGCAAGAAGCCCTTCATATTCCTCTGTGTTGTTGGTAGCTTTCTCGCGGGGAAGTGCATTTGGACCACATACTTGAGGTGCTCTCTGGTGGGCGCGATGAGGAGCACACCAGCCCCTGCACCTTGCAATGAGAAGGTACCATCAAAGTACATGATTCATTCTTGGGGTGCCTCCTTGCCGGGGATAACTGTTTCCGGCGTCTCTTCATCTGGAGTAGGTGTCCATTCTGCAATGAACTCTGCCAGCACTCTGCTCTGAATGGTTGAGGTACTTTCATACTTCAGACCAAAACTTGACAAGTCTAATGCCCATTCAATTATTCTGCCGGTGGCCTCAGGGTTCCTCAGTAAGCGTTGCAAAGGGAAACGGGTGACAACTGTGATCTCGTGGGCTTGGAAGTAGTGGCGCAGTTTCCTCGAGGCCATGATGAGGCCGAAGATCAATTTCTGCACTCCAGAGTACCTTGACCTAGCCCCCTGCAACAGGGAGCTAACAAAGTAGATTGGTCGCTGCACCACCCTCTTCTTTGTCGTGGAATTGGGATTGCCTTCACCACCTTGCCCTTCTTTCTCTTGATCCGCACCCAACCTTGCCGCGACTGGTTCGCTTCCTTCTCCGGGGAGGACCGTAGTTGTGGCTGCTCCTTCATCTACTTCCCGCTGCGCCACCAGTGCTGCACTAACCACTTGATTGGTTGCCGCCAAATATAGCAGCAACGGCTCTTGTGGTTTAGGAGCGACCAAGGTGGGAGCAGAGGAAAGATAGGTTTTTAAGTCCCGCAGCGCTGCTTCTGCCTCTGGGGTCCACTTCATGGGCCCTGCCTTCTTCAAAATTTTGAAGAATGGCAGGGCGCACTCGGCAGACTTGGAAATGAACCTACTCAGTGCGGCAACACATCCATTTAAATGCCTCAAGTCCTTGACTGTCTTGGGTGCTTGAATCTGCTCGATCGCTCTGATCTTGTCGGGGTTGGCCTCTATCCCCCCGGTGAGACACAAAGAAGACAAGCAACTTGCCGGAGGGAATGCCAAACACACACTTTTCAGGGTTCAACTTCAAGTTGATCGTGCGTAGGTTTGCAAAGGTCTCTTCCATGTCCTGAATGAGCATTGATCTGTCCTTGGTTTTGACCACTATATCATCCATGTAAGCCTCAATAGTCTTGTGCAACTGAGGTTCAAACCCAATTTGCACTGCCCTTGCAAAAGTGGACCCAGCGCTCTTTAACCCAAAGGGCATCTGCACAAAGCAGTACGTGCCACATGGGGTTATAAACGTGGTCTTCTCCTCATCTTCCTGAGACATGAATATCTGATGGTATCCGGAGTATGCATCCAAGAAGGAAAGCAGATCGCACCCGGAAGTGGAATCCACAATCTGGTCGATACGCGGCAAGGGGAAAGGGTCCTTCGGGCATGCCTTGTTCAGATCTGTGAAGTCTATGCAAAGCCTCCATTTCCCATTCGCCTTGCGCACCACCACTGGGTTCGCCAACCATGTTGGATGCAACACTCCCCTGACCAAACCAGCTGCTTCGAGTTTCTTGATCTCTTCGGCAATGAATTGCTGCCGCTCCAACGCTTGTTTCCTGACCTTCTGCTTGATGGGCCGAGCATGAGGGCAGACAGCAAGGTGGTGCTCGATTACCTCCCTGGGAACGCCGGGTGTCATGGGAAAAAACGGCCACCTATGGGGCCATCGGCCCCTTGTGGTTTGACAGGGGGAAGGACGCATTGCACAAAGAGCAGAGGGTGTGGGGCAGCGTGGCAGCGATCACATGGGCAGATTTTACCCAGGTTCGGGCCGCCGCGAGGCGTAAAACCCTACTCCTCCTTTGGTGGATTGATGAGAGGACCGTGGTGGAGATGGGGTCCGAATCCTTTCTAAGGTTGCCATGGCCCTCCTTTTATAGATCAAGGGGTCACCACAAAGGCAAATCAGTCATTGTGTACTGATTAGATAGCAAACAGTGCCATCATACCTAACTCTGCAGACTGGACAGAGCGCATTAAATGCGCCGCTTAGTGTCACATCGTAGACTAGCCCGGCAAGCCTTGCCATGCTATTTTGCCACCTTCTCGCCTGCCTGCGTGACACATCGCTAGACGAGTGTCATTTGGAGGTGATTTCCTCTGGGGGTGGCTGCCACGTGCCAAATAACGGCCACTTAGCATCTTGGGGGCTCGACACCGCACCGATCGGTGACGTGCGTTGCTATGAGGTGGAGCGGTGGAGCCTTGGCGGGGTAATCCGCCCTCAGCGTCCCCGGCAAGCCTGCCTTAAGGCTTGTCTTTGGGGAAACCTCGTCCCCGCGAGGCTCGCCTGCCCAGTGGGGGAGGTTTTCCCATCGTGGTATTTTACTCCTTGGGTTGGTCTTGGTCTTCTTGATCCGCCCTTTGATTCTTCAAAGAGCTGATCTATTCTGCTTGGCCTTATCCTGGATGCTGCAATCTCATTCTTGAGCCTGTGTACAGTCTGGGCAACATACCTGGGGTTTGTTGCACCGACAGGAGCCCCTGGGCCTGGCCTGAACGCGCTGTCGAGCGTCGTCGAGGTAGGCCCTGTCCAGTACACAGGCGGGGAGGCTGTAGTAGCTCACCCCTTGAGATCTTCTTTGCTTCTTCATTAATCTGAGCTTGAGCCAGTTTTCGGTTTTTCTGCACGTCGTGTAACGCTAATTGTAGTGGGGCCATCCTTGTAATGGCTCGTGAATGACTTTAACGCACGGGTGAGCTTTAACGCACGGGTGAGTAACTGCCAATTCACTCTTCCCACCACGCCCTTATCCTTGGCCACGTATGCTGCACGCATTAAGTGGGGTAAGTGACGGAGACGCGTGGTGCTGAAGAGAGCGTCATGGCAGAGGCCCGGCCTTCTTGGGTTGGTGGAGCGGGACGGCGAGTACCCGCCGAGGGATCAGCTCCCCAGCCCTAGCTCGCCTATAAAAAAGGGCGAGGAGGAGCGGAGGTGCTCATCTAAGCACCCCTTCTTCCCACCCCCCGTCTTCTGGCGTCGTGCCTTCGTCATGGCAAGGGGAGGGGGAGATGGGTGCGGTCGCATTTTTGTCGAGATAGAGTCCCCTCCCCGTTCCTGCACAAAGCGTCCGGCTTGGAGTGGCAGCCTGATGCATAGTGTGGGTGGCGAAGGCCTGAGGTGGGTGTGCGGGCGGCACAGCGGCAGCGCCGGGGGTAGCGGCCCCGGCGTGCTCGCCACCGGGCCGTCCGCGGTCCAAACTTAGAAAGGGGGCACGTGGGCGACACCACGCCGAAGTCCGTAACAGACACAAGCGTGGTAGTCGAACGCGGCCTACCCTCCCTCTGTTTGTGATGTTGAAGGGAGACCGCGGAAGTGATTCGCCATTGGTTACGACAGATCTCCTCTTCTTGGGTGCCGCTTATCTTGCGCACGGGCAGGTTCCTTGTGCCCGTGCATGCTTTTTCAGGGGACGGCGTTCTCCTAGCTTCGGGTTGATGGAGACAACCATGCTCTCTGTGGGATCTCCCGTGGCATTTGGCACAGGCCCCGGTCACCGTGGTGGGGGCTCGTGTGATGGTAGGTGCACCTCTTCAAGCGACAGCGATGAGGAGGGAGGCGGCAACCCACGACGGGTCAAGAGCGAGGACGACCGCTCCGACGCGGCGTGATTGCCGGCGACACCATCATCACCGGCTGGGCTTCGGCAGCGCCACCATCTGCACCTACCCTCCAGTTTCTTCCTCCCTGCCAGGCCTTCCCCCTGTCTTCTTTGCCTTCCCCTATGATTCCGAGGAGGAGAGGGACGGAGCAAAGGCATCACGGGGCACTTATCTCTTTTCAGTTTAAAACATGTAGGCATGGGCCAAACTTTAGTCTAAATAATGTAAATTTCCTTATCCATGTTTGTGTTCTGTAAGATCTGTACTTGATTATCAGCATACTAATGAAAAAGACAAACTTTGCCGGACACTTGTGCATGTACCATCTCCATGCAGAGGTGAAATGCCTCTATACATTTAAGTAAACAAGTTTCTCCGGCAAACTATCCTGCCGGTACCCTTAGTTTGTTGCCGCGGGGCTAGGCCTACCGGGCACAACCATAAAAAAGGGACCAGCCCCCCGCCGAGACTTTTCAGTTAAAGGCCACTGCGACCACCCTGACCGAAGCAGCATTCAAGTCAATGGGTAGGAGAACCTATGTTTCGAAGGTGGCGGGGTTTTCATATGCACAAGTTTGCAAATTACAGAACAAATATGGATAAGAAAGAACTTATCTGTTTGGCTTGCCGGGGATCATCATGTGGGCTCGTCTTCATTCCTTTTCCTTGGGACAAAGTCCACGGCAAGAATCCTGCAACTTAATGCAGATGAAAACAATGCCACATGCGCCCTCTTCTACATGATCATGCTATGCTCATGATATGCTTATGCATGCATGCAAGTTTCGGGGGGCCCCCAGCGCTTCGTTTATTTCTCTGTTGCTTAGGGTCTGCGCCTGGCTTTGTACAAAGGGTTACATGCAACTTCAGCAAAGCTTGTACAAAAGGGTGGCTGCCGGGCAGGGCCCGGCAGCCGCGCCTTATGGGTAGAACTTACGGAGATGCTCAATATTCCATGAGTTTTGCAATTGAATGCCATCTCCGGTCTCCAGACAGACTGCGCCAGGTCTGGTGACTCGTACTACCCGGTAAGGGCCTTCCCACTTCGGCGTCAACTTGTTTGCACCCTTGGCGGACTGAACAAGCCTAAGGACAAGGTCGCCTTCCTCAAAACTCCGGGCATGAACCCTGCAGCTGTGATAGCGGCGCAGGGCTTGCCGGTAGCGTGCAGCACGCGTAGCAGCCCAGAGACGGTTCTCCTCAAGTAGCACAGCATCATCACGCCAGTGCTATTCCAGCGCTACTTCATCATAGGCAAGCACTCGAGGAGACCCGTATATGAGTTCCATGGGGATAACTGCTTCTGCCCCATAGACTAGGCAGAAGGGAGTCTATCCGGTAGCTTGATTTGGTGTCGTACAGAGGGACCAAAGAACAACCGGCAACTCGTCGATCCATCGCCTGCCGCACTTCTGCAGTCTATCAAAAGTTCTTGTCTTGAGACCTCGCAACACTTCAGCGTTCGCCCTCTCAGCTTGTCCATTGCTTCTGGGATGGGCCACAGAGGCAAATGAAATCTTCCTTCCGAGGGCATGAGCGTATTTCATGAAGGCGCGACTTGTGAATTGGGTGCCATTGTCGGTGATGATTCGGGAAAGTACCCCGAAGCGGCACACCAATCCTTTCAAGAACTTGATAGCTGACTGCGCGGTCACCTTTCTCACGGGTTCCACCTTCGGCCACTTTGTAAACTTGTCGATTGCGACGAACAAGAATTCAAAGCCCCCAGTAGCATGGGGGAAGGGACCCAGGATGTCGAGCCCCCAGACCAAAAATGGCCATGACAAAGTGATTGTTTGGAGAGCTTGAGCAGGCTGATGGATATTCTTGGAGTGGAACTGGCAGGCTTCACACTTGGTGACTAGTTCAATTGCATCTTGGAGGGCAGTGGGCCAGTAGAAACCTTGCCGAAAAGCTTTCCCAACCAAGGCCCTTGATCCGATGTCGGAGCCACACATACCCTTGTGTATTTCTGCCAGCAGTTCCTTTCCTTCTTCCCGGCAAATGCACTTCAATTTCACACCGTTGGGCCTTCTTCTGTATAGCGTGTCATCAACGAACTGATACATACTGGCCCTCTGGGCTACTCTTTCAGCTTCTTCTTGTTTTTCGGGAAGTTCTCCTGTTTGGAGGAAACGAACAATGTGTCGTGCCCAAGTTGGAGCCTGGGGCTCGGCAACAAGGACTAGCGGCCCCTCCTCATCGACGGGAGCACACGCCTCAACTGCAAAGACTGGTAATTCGGCGGGAGGGTGCATCTCACAGATCGAAGGAGAGTTGTTCCCGCCAAGCCCTTTGTCGGTGGCTTCGGAAAGCTCTGCCGGGAGAGGCTTGCCGGAGTTCAATTTCCTCCTCTTGCTGGCCATTGTTGTCGGCGATACGGAGGGTTGAGTCAGATGGAGAACAAAAGTCCCTGGTTCCACGGGGAGTTTTTGCGCAGGGCACTTTGACAGATGATGAGCAATGTTGTTTTCCGCATGTGGTACGTGCTCTGTTTGCAATCCGTCAAAGCGCTCCTCCAACTTTCTCACTTCCTCGACGTATGCCTCCATCAATGGGCTTTGGTAGCCCTTGTTGATTTGCCTCACCACAAGTTGTGAGTCTCCACGAATGATCAGCTTCTTGATTCAAAACTCTGTCGCAATCTTGAGCCCGGCAAGGAGCCCTTCATACTCTGCAATATTGTTGGTAGCCTCCTCCTGGGGGAAATGCATTTGAACGACGTACTTAAGGTGCTCCCCAGTGGGAGCAACGAGAAGCACGCCAGCTCCTGCACCCTGTAGGGAGAAGGCGCCATCAAAATACATAATCCATTCTTGGGGCGCTTCCTTGCCAGGGATAACTGTTTCCAGTACTTCCTCATCAGGGTTTGGCATCCACTCTGCAATGAACTCTGCCAGTGCTCTGTTCTGAATAGTTGACACGCTTTCAAACCTGAAACCAAAGCTGGATAACTTCAAAGCCCATTCCACGATCCTGCCAGTAGCCTCGGGGTTTTGGAGTATGCGTTGCAAGGGGAAGCGGGTGACAACCATGATCTCATGGGCTTGGAAGTAGTGACGCAGTTTCCTTGAGGCCATGATGAGGCCAAAAATCAACTTTTGCACGCCAGAGTACCTCGACCTAGCCCCCTGCAGTAGGGAGCTGGCGAAGTACACTCGCGCTGCACCACCTTCTTCCTTGTTGTGATCTTGGCACTGTCTCCGCTGCTTTGCTCTTCTTTGTCTTGAACTGCATCTGATCTTGCTGGGACTGGTCCACTTTCCTCTCCAGAGGGGACGGTGGCAACGGTTGCTGCTTCATCTACCTCCCGCTGTGCCACCAGTGCTGCGCTAACCACTTGATTGGTCGCTGCTAAATATAGCAGCAATAGCTCTTGTGGTTTAGGAGCGACTAAGGTGGGAACAGAGGAAAGGTAGGTCTTCAAATCTTGTAGCGCAGCGTCCGCCTCCGGGATCCACTCCACGGGCCCTGCCTTTTTCAAGATTTTGAAAAACGGCAAGGCACGTTCAGCGGACTTGGAGATGAACCTGCTCAGCGCGGCAACACATCCAATCAAACGCCTCACGTCCTTGACTGTCTTTGGTGCTTGAATTTGCTCGATAGCCTTGATCTTGTCGGGGTTGGCCTCTATCCCCCGGTGGGACACAGAAAAGCCAAGTAGCTTGCCGGAAGGAATGCCAAACACACACTTCTCCAGGTTCAGCTTCAAATTGAGCATGCGCAGATTTGCAAAGGTCTCTTCCAAATCCTGAATGAGAGTCATTCTGTCCTTAGTTTTGACCACAATATCATCCATGTAGGCTTCAACATTTCTGTGCAGCTGGGACTCAAAGTGAATCTATACTGCTCTTGCAAAAGTGGATCCAGCGCTCTTCAACCCGAAGGGCATCCGTACAAAACAGTACGTGCCACATGGAGTTATGAACGCAGTTTTTTTTCGTCTTCCTTGGACATGAAGATCTGATGGTATCCAGAGTAGGCATCCAGGAAGGAGAGCAAATCACATCCGGAGGTGGAATCCACAATCTGGTCGATGCGTGGCAAGGGGAATGGGTCCTTCGGGCATGCTTTGTTAAGATCCATGAAATCTATGCAAAGCCTCCATTTCCCATTTGCCTTGCGCACCACCACTGGGTTTGCTAACGACGTTGGATGCAATACTCCTCTGACCAATCAAGCTACCTCAAGTTTCTTGACCTCCTCGGCAATAAACTGCTGCCGCTCCAAAGCTTGCTTCCGAACCTTCTGCTTGATGGGCCGGGCATGTGGGCAGATAGCAAGGTGGTGCTCGATTACCTCCCTGGGAACACCAGGGATGTCAGATGGTTGCCAAGCTAACACATCGACATTCGCCCGCAGGAAGGCAACAAGCGCGCTTTCCTATTTGTCATCGAGGGTGGCACTGATGGTAAATGTACCACCAGCGCCAGCCAGCCCTGCCGGGACCTTTTTCACAGATGGTGCGGCATCCTTGGATCTCTTGCTATTGGAACTCTCCGGCAAGTCATCAACAGGCGCAGCGCACTCCGGAGAGGCATGCTTCCCGGATTCCTCGCTGGCATCCTTGCTTCCTTTCTTCTTTTTCTTGCTTTCCTTGGCGGGAGAAGTGGCTTCCGCAGCTTCTGCAGCAACTGCCTCCCGGTACATCTTGTCCACGCATATGATTGCGTCTTTCTTGTCTGATGGGATAGAAATAACGCCCATTGGTCCTGGCATCTTCAAAGTGTTGTAGGCATAGTGGGATGCCGCCATGAACTTGGCCAGGGCAGGACGACCAAGGATTCCGTTGTACGGCAGGGGGAGGTCAACCACATCAAACCCGATCTTCTCAGTCCGGTAGTTCAACTCCCCCCCGAATGTTACCGGCGGTGTGATCTTCCCCTTAGGATGACTCCTGCCGGGGTTGATCCCTTGGAATGTACCAGTAATCTTGAGCTCTTCATCTGCTGTCTGGAGTTTGTTGATGACCTTTGGAGAAATCAGATTCAACCTGGCCCCACCGTCAACCAACATCTTTGTGACCTTGAGGTTGCGGATTGTTGGTGAAACTAACAACGGCAAATACCCCACCGCGGTAGTGCGGTCAGGGTGATCCTCCTCGTCAAAGATGATGGGCGTGCGGGACCACTTGAGCGGCTTCCGAGAATCTGTCGCTGGCTCCACGGCATTGACCTCACGTGCCCACCTTTTAAGTTGGCGGTGAGAGGAGTGCAGAGATGCACCCCCGTCAATGCATAGGGCGTCAGTGGCTTTCTAGAATTCCTGCTCACTGGTAACCTCTTCATCTCCTTCATCACTTTCGTTCCTCGCAATCCTTCTTTTCACGGCCCTTGGCGGGTTTCCCTTGATAATGAGGAGCCTTGCCGGGGCGACCTGTTCTGCCCCCTCGGCCCTTCCCGCCAGCGCCATCTTGGTTTTTCTCCTTATCACGCTTCTCGTACTCAGCCCTCTGCTTCTTGACGAGCTGCTCAACCTGATGACACTCCTGGAGATCATGGCCCTTAGTCCGATGGATCTTGCAGTATGGCCCATCACTCTTCCCAGCTTTCTCAGCAGCCGCGGCTTCCCGGCAATCAGTGCATGCGGCAGCTTCCTTGCCGGGGACCTCGGTCTTGGCCTTCTTGCCGGTACCAGGTGCGCTCGACCCTTCAACGGTCTTCACCACTTTATCATTGTGCTTCTTGTTGCGCTTCTTGCTCTTCTTCTTCTTCTGGCTGGTGGCGTCGTCATCGTCGTCTGAGTCGATGTCGATGCCATCTTCTTCACGTGGGAGTCATCTCCCCTCTTCTACTCGGGCACACTTATCCACCAGAGTGTATAGCTCATTCATAGTCTTTGGAAAACGAACGTTCATTTTAGAACGTATCCGGCGGTTGCGCACGTTGGACTGGAACATGGCTATCACAGCTGCCAGGTGGATGTCTGGGATGTTCCTGTGCACCCGGCTGAACCTCTGGATGTACTTCCACAGGCTCTCTCCCTCCTTTTGCGGGAGTAGCTGTAAGTTGCTGGGCCGTCCTGGTTCTTGGTGGCCGCCCGTGAAGGCACCAACAAACTCATGGCACAGGTCAGCCCAGGTCGAAATGGAATTCTCTGGCAAGTGCATCAACCAAGACCTCACATTTGGCTTGAGTGCCAAGGGGAAGTAGTTGGCGAAGACCTTCTCATTTCTTCCCCCGGCAGCTTGAACAGCGATGGTATAGATGCTCAAGAACTCTGCTGGGTTCAGTCTTCCAACGTACTTCTCTGGTATTTCTGGCTTGAACGTGCGGGCAGATGGCCAACAGACTTGCCGCAGCTCACGAGTGAAGGCCGGGCACCCAACCCCGAAAGGTAGGCACCCACCCTCACTGGGCATAGGCTCGTCGACGTCGGAGCCATTGCACCTATCAGACCGGCATTGGGTTTCGCGGCATCATTCGATGGTCACGCGCGCGTCTTCCCCCCGCCTGTCTCCAAGGACTCGCCGCTGTTCTCGTCATGCTCGAGGATCGGACGAGGCCATCGATACGTCGTCGGGTTCTTGGTTGCGTTGCTCTGGCCGTGGCCTCTGCGCTGGCTGCTATGGAGGGGATTGTACCATGGGGGTGGCCCCTTCGGTACGGCCAGCAGCTCAGGCCATTGCTGCCGCTTGTGGAGGCTGTGTTGGGCTTGCTCGATGCGATCCTCCCGCCTCGGCGAAACCAATCAAGCTCTGAATGGTGGCTCTCCACTCATCCATCTGATCAGCCGCCGACGGAAATCTCAACAGGAGTTGGGCCCGCGCCATGGCCTCTGAAGCAGTGCTCGGCATGGATGACGATGTAGACCGTAGCGTCGCCTGGCTTCTGACGGTGCCAGTAGTAGCAGCGCCGCACTCCTGTCGCCGTGAGCCAGTTGCTAGGGCGGCGTGGAGGCGAGGTGGATGTGCTTGGGGATCGGCGGCTCCGTTAAGTGCATCAGCTTGGCCAGCCCGTCCTGGGGGTGACGCATGCCCTACGACCACATCCGCAGTGGGGGCGGCCGGAGGATTGCGGTTCGCCCCATGGCGAGCATCACCGCTGTGGCCGCGCCCATCGGCGGGGTGGAGGGGCACGGATGGAATAATCTCTCCTCCCGCACCTTGAGGAGCGTGGCCATCGGGATGTTGTTGGCGCTGTCCTTCTCCGGTGCCTCCTGCTCCCGTTTCGGCTACGGGGGAGGTGGTGACAACGCCGCCTGCGCCGGTCACGTCCCCCGCAGAGTCCACGTCCCCGTGCGCCCCCGTAGCCCCCACGGCGTCGGCAACCATGTGTGGAGGGGCCTTCAAGGTGGACGGGTGAGCTGCGGCACCGGTTTTCTACTTGGGCGCCATGGATGATGAAGCCGTCGATGAAGAAGACGATGATGAAGATGGCACGTTGCGTACGCTCTCGGATTCGTGCAAGCGCTTCCCCCTACCTGGCGCACCAAAGATGTCGTGGGAAAACATGGCCACCTATGGGGCCATCGGCCCCTTGTGGTTTGGCAGGGGGGAAGGACGCATTGCACAAAGAGCGAAGGGCACGGGCAGCGCGGCAACGATCACACGGGCAGTTTTTACCCAGGTTCGGGCCGCCGCGAGGTGTAAAACCCTACTCCTGCTTTGGTGGATTGATGAGAGGACCGTGGTGGAGACGCAGCGCTCTAGCCCGGCAAGGTCGCCTCGGGGCGAGAGCAGCTATGCGCGTATGAGTGTACAGGGGTCCGAATCCTTTCTAAGGTTGCCATGGCCCTCCTTTTATAGATCAAGGGGTCACCACAATGGCAAATCATTCATTATGTACTGATTAGATAGCAAACAGTGCCATCATACCTAACTTTGCAGACTGGACAGAGCGCATTAAATGCGCCGCTTAGTGTCACATCGTAGCCTAGCCCGGCAAGCCTTGCCGTGCTGTTTTGCCACCTTCTCACCTGCCTGCGTGACACATCGCTGGACGAGTGTCATTTGGAGGTGATTTCCTCTGGGGGTGGCTGCCACGTGCCAAATAACGGCCACTTAGCATCTTGGGGGCTCGACACCGCACTGATCGGTGACTTGCGTTGCTGTGAGGTGGAGCGGTGGAGCCTTGGCGGGGTAATCCGCCCTCAGCGTCCCCGGCAAGCCTGCCAGGGCAATCTTGAGACTTGTCTTCATGGCAACCTCATCCCCACCAGGCTCGCCTGCCCGGTGGGGGAGGTTTTCCCATCGCGGTATTTTACTCCTTGTGTTGGTCTTGGTCTTCTTGATCCGCCCTTTGATTCTTCAAAGAGCTGATATCTTCTGCTTGGCCTTGTCCTGGATGCTGCAATCTCGTTCTTGAGCCTGTGTACAGTCTGGGCAACATACCTGGGGTTAGTTGCACCGACACCGGGGATGTCAGATGGTTGCCAAGCAAACACATCGACATTCGCCCGCAGGAAGGCAACGAGCGCGCTTTCCTATTTGTCATTGTAGGAGATATGCCCTAGAGGCAATAATAAATGTTATTATTTATCTCCGTGTTCATAATTAGGTTTATGTTCCATGCTATAACTGCTGTGGTTCCCGAGCCCGTATATCCATAAAGGCTCTGGGGAAAACCCATGTGCACGTGTGGAATAATAAATGGTAAAATGTATTCCTAGTCATGCCTCTAAGACTAGCTCAAGTGTTGCATGATGATTATGTTTTCCCAATCATGGGCATGTCTATGCCATCAACTTTGAGGGCACAATGTTAGAAGAACATTTGTGTTGAATCGACCCGATTGGTGTTATGCTATGAGATTCATTCGTCACAAGTTAATGGTTAATAACACAGAGATGGTTAACGTTTGCATGATTCCTCAGACCATGAGAGTATCGAGTTTCTTCATGCTTGCTTCATGAACTTTGGGGTTTGTTAAACGTCATCCGTAAATGGGTGGCTATTACGGCGGCTTACGGGTTCATGGGAAAGTATGTCAAGTAACTTGATAGCTCAAGATAGGGATTTGCTCCTCCGACGATGGAGAGATATCTCTGGGCCCTCTTGGTGTTACGGTATCCATCATCGTCTGGCCAGACACTTTGTGATTTGATCACGGGGATGCGGAACACGGTAACGAGAAAAGAGAACAATACCGGTAACGAGGTAACTAGCATAGTGGACAAGTTGTTGATCCACGGGAATGCCAACATGTCTCACCTCAGGTATTTGTAACATATCGCGAAGCAACAGGAATAGCACACGGCAACTGGAGGTTCACTCGAATATTCATTCGTGTGGGTATAGGGGTCAATATGGGTGTCCATGGCTCCGATGTTGATCATTGATCGGAAGGGGTTCCGTGTCATGTCTATACTTCACCGAACCTATAGGGTCACACGCTTAAGGGTCATCTATCTGCTGAATACTAGACAGGGAGTCTGAGAGAAAATCACCGAAAAAGTTTCGGACACCGAAAAGTTTCGGACAGCGGAAAAGTTCCGCAGAGAGAGGTCACCGGATGAGTTCCGGTGAAATTGAAAAGTTGTTTCAGAGGATACCATTAAGTCAAATTGGTTTCGGCACATGCCTGATAATTCTTGGAGGGTGCCAGAATCATTCTGGAAACTTCTGGGAATTTTCTGGAAGAAAAACCGGAAATGTTTCGGAGCTGCCGGAACCGCTTCAGATGCTTTTCGCAGATGAAAATCACTAATCTGGAATTGTTCCAGAACGCGTTGAAAATTATTTTAGTGGGTACTGGAATTGTTCTAAGCCCACATAAATATTTTCAGTTCGAACGGACGCTGAAAAATGTCGTCGTGAATAGTGAAAGTGCTTTTTGGATAATTTTTGGAAGCCACCTTTTAGGGCTTTTGCTAAAGGCTTCTAGAAGGTGATGTGGATGGATGAGAACCCCCTTTGGGGGGGCCCTCATGGGGGAGTGGCCGGCCACACTAGGGGCTCCACCTTGGAGCCCCTCTTGTTCCTTGGTTTCTCCTTTAGGTCCTTGTGGAAGGACTTCCCTCATATGCCTTTGGGTTTTATTGGATAACTACCCTACCCCTTGGCTTTCCTATAAATAGAGGTGGAGGGGCAGCCTCCACACTCATCCCTTCTCACATACAAGTGCCATGCAATAATCTGGCTTCTCTCTCCCTCCCACGAAAAGAGTTTCGTAGAGCCGAAAGGCTGTCTGGGTTCCGGTGGGAACTAGTTCTGGACGGCGAAGCCCTGCCGGATAGATGACACCGTATGTGTGCAACTCTGTAGAGAGGTCGTAGTTTCGATCTTAGTGCCCGAGGGGCTGTTCGTGAGTGCCTCCTGAAGGGCTGTCCAAGTGACGGTCCGAGGTCTGTGAGTCCTCCCGAAGGGCTGTCCGAGTGACCGTTCGAGTTTCGAAGGTCCTCCCGAAGGGCTGTCCGCGACACCGTCCGGGGGACTGTTCGACCGCCTCCCGGAGGGCTGTCCGAAGGGAAGACGAGGGTATACATCCTCGCGGTTGGGAGGTTGTAAATCCTAGCTGCGGGGATCTGCACCACCGATCGTCATCGACTCTACTTCCGCTGCGCTACGAGTCGGTAACGAAAAACGAAACTCTAGCCCATTGCATAAGGCATCTTGCAAGAAGGTTGTTCATAAGAGAACTTTTGATGTTCGATGTTATGAATAACATAAGGGCCATACTTTCATTATGAATGAGATGTATGTTATGAATATTGATAATAATATATTATCTCTAGGTTTACTTTCAAATTCATTTTAGAGTTTCATACACTCTAGCCCATTGCACAATGTTTGTTGCAAAAGAGGTGTTCATAAAACAACAATTGTTGTTCAGTATTATGAATAACATGGAGGGCCATGCTTCCATCCAAAATTGGACGTATGTTATGAATATTGATGGTAATATGATACATCTATAACACTGACGCTAAATGTCGCAAGACTAAAAGAATACACACAAGTGTGGCACTACATTTGGTCAATTGGAGAAACCCGCAGGAAACTCCATTATGATGGATTTTGAAGTCGTTTGATTTTGATCATTTGACACTTGCAAATTTCCTCCGAAAAGTGAAGTGACTCAAATACCGTTCACAGGCCATAAGGAATGAGCAACAAACTTATGGTGATCATACATTTGGTGTGTGTAGTTCAATAATGTTGTTGCAAGTGTGATTATCTATCTTCAGAAATGACTCAAGCAGATATATGGATATTTACTTGATGAGACGTAAGTCTGGATCTTTTGAAATCATTCGAAGGTTTTCAAATATGAAGTAGAAGTTATTATAACAAGAAAATTATGTTCTACAATTCGATTGCAGAAAGAAATATTTGAGTTACAAGTTTAGCGAATGTCTGATGAGTTGTGAAAAGAGTTTCATAACTTACACCTCCCGGAACACCACTGTGGTGGAAAGTCCGTGAAGATGTAATCGAACCATTTATGACATGGTAAGATCAAAGATGACATAAATAAATTTGCCATTATCCCTTTTAAAAGGTGTGATGCTTTAGAGACTGCGGCTTTACACTGAAAAGAGCTCATTGGTCTGTTGAAATGACAGCATGGTATGGGACGCCCAACCATGTTATATCTTTTCTTAACATTGGAATATGGGGCTTGTGTAAAAGGTTACAAACCTATTCCAATAGACAAGTGCTACTTTGTAGGTTATCCCAAAATGTTGGGTATTCCTCCCCACTATACCGAGGCAAATAGGTTTGCCACAAAGAACGGTATGCTTTTTGAAGAAAATGGTTCTTTCAAAAAGGTGAGTGGGAGAATAATGCAACTCGACGAGATAACCAGTATCTCCGTCATCAGGTCAAAGGAAAGAGACCTTGGAAGTAATTCCAGAGTTTCCTACTGCGACTGATACGGAAGTCTCTACAATAAAATGTATGGACTTCGGTCGAACTTGCAGCTGAACCATGTAGGCAAGGCTCGTGCAAACCTCAGGTGCGCAAATGAGATATTGTTGTTAGACAACAGTATACCTACGATACACAAGGAAGCATTGGTGGGCCCTGATCCGGAATTGGCTAAATGCCAATACAATCCGAGATAGTTTCCATATAGTGATTCAAGATTAAAACCTTGATACACCTTTCGGAAGACTAGAGTTGATGAATATTTATGGAACTATAACTGATACGAATAAAAATGTTTATCCATAAAGCTCGACTTGTTGCAATATACAAGTTCAAGGAGTTGACTACGATGAGGTTGCTCACCGTAGCGATGCTTAAAGTCGGTTCGGGTTGAACTAGCAATAATACATATTTCAATCATGAGATATGAAACAAGGATGACGAAAGGATTTCCATCTGATGAAATAAACCAAGGACTTGCATGTGATACAATCCAAGGTATTTTGTCAGTCAAAAGGATGCTAGTAAGTATGCAAACTTCAGAGTTCCAGCGATGGATAGAAGAGAGCAAAATGGAGTTGGAATCTTCGTGTTTTGATGATATGGTTAAAAGGGTTTTGACTTCACAATGGGTAACGAGAGATTCTTGTGATTCAAGAAAGTAAGTGGGAGCATAATAATATTTCTAAAAACGTTGTGTGCTTGACACATTGTTAATTGGAATTAAATTTCTTGACACGAATCAGGAATCATTTAAAAAGGGGTTTTTGATGAAGTGCTTGGGCTAAATAGCCTTAATATTAGGCATGATGATCTATGGAGATAGATTTACCTGATGGGGCTGAGCAAAGATACCTATTGACAAAATGCTAAAACCTTTAGTATTAAAAAACGTCAAGGAGTGATTCTGCCGAAGTCATGGAAAGAGTTTTTGCAAGACTCGGTGTCCCAAAACACTGATGAGCAAAATACATGATGGAGATTCCACACCCTCTATGTTTGGATTAATCATGTATTCATGGTATGTAAAACAACCAGATATGTCCAATACTCCCAAAGTTGTTGCGAGTTAGATACCAAAGTGATCAAAAGTACTGATCATGGGACAACAGTGAAAAAGGGTATTGAGTACTATAGTAGCACTGATGACATGTTTTCTCGCAAGCGGAGATCATGAAGAGTTTGTTGTAAAAGGTTACATCGATACAGTCTTCATCCATGCTCCAAGCGATTTTCGATTTAAGTTAAGGGTTTTGTGTAATACACATATGATGGCACGGCAGTTGGAAATTGTTCCAAACAAGTTACTGTGGCGAATTCTATAACAGAGGCAAAGTATGTTGCCGCTTTTAAAAGCGACAAAGAAGATGTTGAATCATATAGTTCATTACAGAACTTAGTATGGTTCCAAGATGGCTTTGTCAATGGGACACTACTACAGGTAGTTGCTCCATAACTCAGTCTAAGGAATCCAGGTTCGACCTGTGATTCGCATACATACCAAGCCAAGTCCACACAAATATGAATTTGTGTGAAAGCGTGAAGACGCGAGGATATGCAAAGATACACACGGAGTGAAGTCATCAGATCGTTGGACATCAGGCTATACCACAAGCGAAGCATATTTACACCGGTGTGCCACAGGTGTAAAGTGCATTAGCATTAACTAGATTATTGACTCTAGTGCAAGGGGGAGTCAAGGGAAGACGAGGGTATACATCCTCGCGGTTGGGAGGTTGTAAATCCTAGCTGCGGGGATCTGCACCACCGATCGTCATCGACTCTACTTTCGCTGCGCTACGAGTCGGTAACGAAAATGATCAAACCTTGTATGCAGTCTCCATAGTGGTCCTGGGCTGGTGCGTAGGTCGGAAAATTTTTGTTTTCTGCTGCGTTACCCTACAGTGGCATCATGAGCCGTGCTATGCGTAGATGCAGGTTGCGATCTAGAATACATAGAGATGTATGGGTGTTGCACAATATAATTAGGTAGTAGATGAGTTCTATTACTGAAAATTATTTGTGCGGGTAGCAGATGAAATCTGTTACCCGATGTTCTTGTTGCTTCCCTGGAATTTGCATATTTCTGATCTTGATAACAGTATGGTGGAGTTTCAAAGTTCTGGCAATCCACGATCCTGATTGATCAACGAAGTGCTAACAGTTCATTGAATTCCACCGTAGTTAAAAGGAAAGATGAAATTTTGCAGACAAAAGGGCAATGCAGATATGATCTGCACGGGGGTCATGCGTATGACGAAGTTTAGTATGGGGCTCGAGATTTTATTATCTCGGTTTTCATACACCCTGGAAAGTTAATCTAGCGACTTGAATTATCATACTTGATGATGGACGTTGGTAGCTTCGGTTTGTTTCGAAACCTTAGAAGCCACGTAAAACAAGTTTTTGCATGAACCGATTAGAGGCGTCTAACTTGGTTTTGCAGGAGGGTTTGCATGTGCATATGATGTGGTATAGCAGTGCTCATAATAATTTGATTATGTATGAGATGACTATATAATGTAAATTTATTGACCTGCGTGTCATGATTCGGCATGATGGCTGGAGCCATATGATTGCACTTTAAATGACCTGCGTGTCAACCTTGTTGTAATGCATTATTTTATTAGCTATAGAGATAGCAATATTATCTGGTGCATCGACAAGGTGGTGGCAATCTTCGCAAAGGTGAACACCGACGCGAATGCCGAAGACGAAGAAATACAAGACTTCTCCGTCTGAAAGGGCTATACCATATCATGCTATTATGAATTGCCTGAGATGTTTATCCCTTATGTTGCACCTTTCTTGATTGCACGGTAGTCGCTTTTATTAGGGTGATCTCTCACAAAAATATCAAGTAGTTAGTGTTCTCCCAAGTGTAGCACCGTCACGGCACCTAACTTTTCGGGGCATCACATGGACACATGGGTGCGAACGATTAGGGAAGTGTGAGGCGGGTGAGTTGAGACCTCGCAGCAAGATCACTTGGTTGTCTTGACGTTCTGGAGGAGCGTCCTGAGCTCGGAACACGCCCATCGAAAGATGAACAAGAGTCACATAGAGATGTGATTGGCAAGTTGGCCTACCGATTGCAATTTTCGTCACTTGAGATGGACACATCCTTGGCGTTGAATTGTAATATGGATCTTGAATCGCTCACAATCAATTATGAGAGATATTGATTTGAGTGGGAGAGCACTGTTGAATTAACCTGTTTAATTCTCGGTGCAATTAATTTTGAACAGTGTCTAAAGTGTGATTTGCATAATAGTTGTAGAATAATGGCTCGCGTTTCCACCTTCCCTATTAAAATTGAATAGCTGTTAAATATCTGGTTAAATCTTTACGGTTGGTAATGTAATGTGAGGATTGTCCTCCAGAGTGCCGAGAAGGACTTTGTCCTATCGCATACTTTCGGTATTCTCTCTCTTATGCTATGGATCATGTGACTCTCGTCCTTCGATCCAAAAGCTAGAATTCCGTTTCAGTCAAGTGCAATATGTTTGCTTCCATCAGACCTGAACTTCGAAAGTTTGGATAGTTATGTGATATTCATGGAATCTAAAAATCATTTTCAGAGACAGACAAAGGCTAAAAGATATGAGATATCCAAAGCAATGTTTGTTTGCAAACTATTAGTAAAGGAGTTTACTATGCATTAGACTGATAAGAGAGGGATCCAGTAGAACGCCTGTCATATGATGAAAAGTGAATAAAACAACAACTTAAAGAGAAAGGAAGTGTCCGAAGGGTGTTAGTGTGACTTACACACCTAGGAAGTCCGGGGCTAACGCCACTCTTAAGTTGGGTGCTTCTTCTGAGAGTAGGAGAAATACTGAAAGTTAAACTGTTAGAAGTATAAAGGCAATAAGATAGAAGACTGGAATATCCAGCTCATGTATGAATGTCATGCAAGTTTTTGATGTATAGAAGGCTGGTCAAAGATATAGTTCTTGGGAATTATGGTTAAACATGTTAATCACTAATTCTTGGGTATTGTGAGTTAATCACAAAGATACCCGCTCGATTGCATTCTGTTGCAACTCGATGTAAGAACTACTATGGCCTGAAAGACTAGCCAGGAATGAGGTTTAGGTATACACAGGGAACATAGTAAATGTTACTATACCTTCCATCGGTGTATTACCGTCTGTATTCATTTTCATAATTCATTTAGAGTTTCACGAACTCTAGCCCATTGCATAAGGCATCTTGCAAGAAGGTTGTTCATAAGAGAACTTTTGATGTTCGATGTTATGAATAACATAAGGGCCATACTTTCATTATGAATGAGATGTATGTTATGAATATTGATAATAATATATTATCTCTAGGTTTACTTTCATAATTCATTTTAGAGTTTCATACACTCTAGCCCATTGCACAATGTTTGTTGCAAAAGAGTTGTTCATAAAACAACAATTGTTGTTCAGTATTATGAATAACATGGAGGGCCATGCTTCCATCCAAAATTGGACGTATGTTATGAATATTGATGGTAATATGATACATCTATAACACTGACGCTAAATGTCGCAAGACTAAAAGAATACCACACAAGTGTGGCACTACATTTGGTCACATTGGAGAAACCCGCATGGAAAACTCCATTATGATGGATTTTGAAGTCGTTTGATTTTGAATCATCTGACACTTGCAAATTTCCTCCGAAAAGTGAAGTGACTCAAATACCGTTCACAGGCCATAAGGAATGAGCAACAAACTTATTGGTGATCATACATTTTGATGTGTGTAGTTCAATAAATGTTGTTGCAAGTAGTGGATTTATCTATCTTCAGAAATGACTCAAGCAGATATATGGATATTTACTTGATGAGACGTAAGTCTGGATCTTTTGAAATCATTCGAAAGGTTTTCAAATATGAAGTAGAAGTTATTATAACAAGAAAATTATGTTTCTACAATTCGATTGCAGAAAGAAATATTTGAGTTACAAGTTTAGCGAATGTCTGATGAGTTGTGAAAAGAGTTTCATAACTTACACCTCCCGGAACACCACTGTGAGTGGAAAGTCCGTGAAGATGTAATCGAACCATTTATGACATGGTAAGATCAAAGATGACATAAATAAATTTGCCATTATCCCTTTTAAAAGGTGATGCTTTAGAGACTGCGGCTTTTACACTGAAAAGAGCTCCATCTGGTCTGTTGAAATGACAGCATGGTATGGTACGCCCAACCATGTTATATCTTTTCTTAACATTTGGAATATGGGGCTTGTGTAAAAGGTTACAAACCTATTCCAAATCAGACAAGTGCTACTTTGTAGGTTATCCCAAAATGTTGGGTATTCCTCCCTCACTATACCGAGGCAAATAGGTTTGCCACAAAGAACGGTATGCTTTTTGAAGAAAATGGTTCTTTCAAAAAGGTGAGTGGGAGAATAATGCAACTCGACGAGATAACCAGTATCTCCGTCATCAGGTCAAAGGAAAGAGACCTTGGAAGTAATTCCAGAGTTTCCTACTGCGACTGATACGGAAGTCTCTACAATAAAATGTATGGACTTCGGTCGAACTTGCAGCTGAACCATGTAGGCAAGGCTCGTGCAAACCTCTCAGGTGCGCAAATGAGATATTGTTGTTAGACAACAGTATACCTATGATACACAAGGAAGCATTGGTGGGCCCTGACTCCGGAATTGGCTAAATGCCAATACAATCCGAGATAGTTTCCATATAAGTGATTCAAGATTAAAACCTTGATACACCTTTCGGAAGACTTAGAGTCTGATGAATATTTATGGAACTATAACTGATACGAATAAAAATGTTTTATCCATAAAGCTCGACTTGTTGCAATATACAAGTTCAAGGAGTTGACTACGATGAGGTTGCTTCACCGTAGCGATGCTTAAAGTCGGTTCGGGTTGAACTAGCAATTAATACATATTTCAATCATGAGATATGAAACAAGGATGACGAAAGGATTTCCATCTGATGGAAATAAAACCAAGGACTTGCATGTGATACAATCCAAGGTATTTTGTCAGTCAAAAGGATGCTAGTAAGTATGCAAACTTCAGAGTTCCAGCGATGGATAGAAGAGAGCAAAATGGAGTTGGAATCTTCGTGTTTTGATGATATGGTTAAAAGGGTTTTGACTTCATCAATGGGTAACGAAGATTCTTGTGATTCAAGAAAGTAAGTGGGAGCATAATAATATTTCTAAAAACGTTGTGTGCTTGACACATTGTTAATTGGAATTAAATTTCTTGACACGAATCAGGACTTCATTTAAAAAGGGGTTTTTTGATGAAGTGCTTGGGCTAAATAGCCTTAATATTAGGCATGATGATCTATGGAGATAGATTTACCTGATGGGGCTGAGCAAAGATACATATTGACAAAATGCTAAAACCTTTTAGTATTAAAAAACGTCAAGGAGTGATTCTTGCCGAAGTCACATGGAAAGAGTTTTTGCAAGACTCGGTGTCCCAAAACACTGATGAGCAAAATACATGATGGAGATTCCACACACTCTTATGTTTGGATTAATCATGTATTCCATGGTATGTAAAACAACCAGATATGTCCAATACTCCCAAAGTTGTTGCGAGTATAGATACCAAAGTGATCAAAAGTACTGATCATGGGACAACAGTGAAAAAGGGTCATTGAGTACTATAGTAGCACTGATGACATGTTTTCTCGCAAGCGGAGATCATGAAGAGTTTGTTGTAAAAGGTTACATCGATACAGTCTTCATCCATGCTCCAAGCGATTTTCGATTTAAGTTAAGGGTTTTGTGTAATACACAATATGATGGCACGGCAGTTGGAAATTGTTCCAAACAAGTTACTGTGGCGAATTCTATAACAGAGGCAAAGTATGTTGCCGCTTTTAAAAGCGACAAAGAAGATGTTGAATCATATAGTTCATTCATGAACTTAGTATGGTTCCAAGATGGCTTTTGTCAATGGGACACTACTACAGGTAGTTGCTCCATAACTCAGTCTAAGGAATCCAGGTTCGACCTGTGATTCGCATACATACCAAGCCAAGTCCACACAAAATATGAATTTTGTGAAAGCGTGAAGACGCGAGGATATGCAAAGATACACACGGAGCTGAAGTCATCAGATCCGTTGGACATCAGGCTATACCACAAGCGAAGCATATTTACACCGGTGTGCCACAGGTGTAAAGTGCATTAGCATTAACTAGATTATTGACTCTAGTGCAAGTGGGAGTCTGTAGGAGATATGCCCTAGAGGCAATAATAAATGTTATTATTTATCTCCGTGTTCATAATTAGGTTTATGTTCCATGCTATAACTGTTGTGGTTCCCGAGCCCGTATATCCATAAAGGCTCTGGGGAAAACCCATGTGCACGTGTGGAATAATAAACGGTAAAATGTATTCCTAGTCATGCCTCTAAGACTAGCTCAAGTGTTGCATGATGATTATGTTTTCCCAATCATGGGCATGTCTATGCCATCAACTTTGAGGGCACAATGTTAGAAGAACATTTGTGTTGAATCGACCCGATTGGTGTTATGCTATGAGATTCATTCGTCACAAGTTAATGGTTAATAACACAGAGATGGTTAACGTTTGCATGATTCCTCAGACCATGAGAGTATCGAGTTTCTTCATGCTTGCTTCATGAACTTTGGGGTTTGTTAAATGTCATCCGTAAATGGGTGGCTATTACGGCGGCTTACGGGTTCATGGGAAAGTATGTCAAGTAACTTGATAGCTCAAGATTGGGATTTGCTCCTCCGACGATGGAGAGATATCTCTGGGCCCTCTCGGTGTTACGGTATCCATCATCGTCTGGCCAGACACTTTGTGATTTGATCACAGGGATGCCGGAACACGGTAACGAGAAAAGAGAACAATACCGGTAACGAGGTAACTAGCATAGTGGACAAGTTGTTGATCCACGGGAATGCCAACATGTCTCACCTCGGGTATTTGTAACATATCGCGAAGCAATAGGAATAGCACACGGCAACTGGAGGTTCACTCGAATATTCATTCGTGTGGGTATAGGGGTCAATATGGGTGTCCATGGCTCCGATGTTGATCATTGATCGGAAGGGGTTCCAGGTCATGTCTATACTTCACCGAACCTATAGGGTCACACGCTTAAGGGTCATCTATCTGCTGAATACTAGACAGGGAGTCTGACAGAAAATCACCGAAAAAGTTTCGGACACCGAAAAGTTTCGGACAGCGGAAAAGTTCCGCAGAGAGAGGTCACCGGATGAGTTCCGGTGAAACTGAAAAGTTGTTTCAGAGGATACCATTAAGTCAAATTGGTTTCGGCACATGCCTGATAATTCTTGGAGGGTGCCAGAATCATTCTGGAAACTTCTGGGAATTTTCTGGAAGAAAAACCGGAAATGTTTCGGAGCTGCCGGAACCGCTTCAGATGCTTTTCGCAGATGAAAATCACTAATCTGGAATTGTTCCAGAACGCGTTGAAAATTATTTTAGTGGGTACTGGAATTGTTCTAAGCCCACATAAATATTTTCAGTTCGAACGGACGCTGAAAAATGTCGTCGTGAATAGTGAAAGTGCTTTTTGGATAATTTTTGGAAGCCACCTTTTAGGGCTTTTGCTAAAGGCTTCTAGAAGGTGATGTGGATGGATGAGAACCCCCTTTGGGGGGGCCCTCATGGGGGAGTGGCCGGCCACACTAGGGGCTCCACCTTGGAGCCCCTCTTGTTCCTTGGTTTCTCCTTTAGGTCCTTGTGGAAGGACTTCCCTCATATGCCTTTGGGTTTTATTGGATAACTACCCTACCCCTTGGCTTTCCTATAAATAGAGGTGGAGGGGCAGCCTCCACACTCATCCCTTCTCACATACAAGTGCCATGCAATAATCTGGCTTCTCTCTCCCTCCCACGAAAAGAGTTTCGTAGAGCCGAAAGGCTGTCTGGGTTCCGGTGGGAACTAGTTCTGGACGGCGAAGCCCTGCCGGATAGATGACACCGTATGTGTGCAACTCTGTAGAGAGGTCGTAGTTTCGATCTTAGTGCCCGAGGGGCTGTTCGTGAGTGCCTCCTGAAGGGCTGTCCAAGTGACGGTCCGAGGTCTGTGAGTCCTCCCGAAGGGCTGTCCGAGTGACCGTTCGAGTTTCGAAGGTCCTCCCGAAGGGCTGTCCGCGACACCGTCCGGGGGACTGTTCGACCGCCTCCCGGAGGGCTGTCCGAAGGGAAGACGAGGGTATACATCCTCGCGGTTGGGAGGTTGTAAATCCTAGCTGCGGGGATCTGCACCACCGATCGTCATCGACTCTACTTCTGCTGCGCTACGAGTCGGTAACGAAAATGATCAAACCTTGTATGCAATCTCCATAGTGGTCCTGGGCTGGTGCGTAGGTCGGAAAATTTTTGTTTTCTGCTGCGTTACCCTACAGTCATCAAGGGTGGAGCTGATGGTGAACGTACCATCAGTGCCACCCAGCCCTGCCAGGACCTTCTTTACAGCAAGCGAGGCAACTTTGGATCTCTTCCGAGTGGAACTCTCTGGCAAATCATCGACGGGCGCGGCGCACTCCGGAGAGGCGCGCTTCCCGGATTCCTCGCCGGCATCCCTGCTAGCTTTCTTTCCTCTTTTGTTTTTCTTGGTGGGAACTGCAGCCTCTGCGGCCTCGGCAACGACTGCATCCCGGTACATCTTATCCACGCATATGATTGCGTCCTTTTTGTCCGACGGGATGGAGATTACGCCCATTGGTCCTGGCATCTTCAGAGTATTATAGGCATAGTGAGATGCCGCCATGATTTTTGCCAGAGCTGGACGACCAAGAATCCCATTGTACGGCAAAGGAAGCTCGACCACGTCGAACACAATCTTCTCGGTCTGGTAGTTCAATTCTCCTCCAAACGTCACCGGTAGTGTGATCTTTCCCTTAGGACGACTCCTGCCGGGGTTGATTCCTTGAAAAGTGCCAGTAACCTTGAGCTCTTCATCTGATATTTGCAACTTGCTGAGTACCTTGGGGGAAATCAGATTCAACCCTCCCCCGCCGTCAACCAACATCTTTGTGACCTTGAGGTTGCGGATTGTTGGTGAAACCAACAATGGCAAGCACCCTACCGCGGTGGTGCGGTCGGGGTGATCCTCTTCGTCAAAGATGATGGGCGTGCGGGACCATTTGAGTGGTTTCCGGGAGTCTGCCGCTGGCTCTATGACATTGACCTCACGCGCCCACTGTTTAAGCTGGCGATGAGAGGAGTGCATAAATCCGTTGATCCGATCTAAGATCAAAGTCGATCCTGGACGAGCCTGATCATCTCATCGATCCGCGACGATCACCCAGCAGGCTCTCAATGAAAGCATCAATGTCGGTTCTATATCCGGCATATCTCGTAGTAGGGGTCCTAAGCTAGGCGTATACCACGAGATGGTAACACGGACATAGGATTTTACCCAGGTTCGGGCTCTCTTGAAGAGATAATAACCTACGTCCTGCTTTTGATTGTATTCATATGAGGGATAGTCCAGAGTACATGTATCTACCATGAGATTGTTCTAATGAATATGAGATTGATCTATTGACTAGCCTGGCCTCAGTTTATATAATGCACCAGAGGCCTAGGGTTTAAAGGAGTCCTCGTCTTGTGCGCCAAGTCTTGTGGAGTCTTGTATTCGTCACGGGCTAACCGAACTGGCCCAATAGTGAACCGCCATGGGGGTCCTCGGCCCGATCCACCTAGTCGGGAGACGACGTGGTGAGTACCCCCTAGTTCAGGACACCGTCAACAAGCAACCATGTCTTTCAAAATATCAATACCAAAGAAAGTTATCCCTAGCCCATCATGCTCAATCATTGATCCATTCATGAAACACACTCGCATATTAGCTATACCCAATGCTCAAGTACGATCATAGTGCCCCTTAGTTGGTGCTTTATAAGATAAGATGGAGACTCAAATAAAAATAAAAATTGCATAAAGTAAATAGATTGGCCCTTTGCAGAGGGAAGTAGGGATTTATAGAGGTGCCAGAGCTCAAAGCTTAAATTGAGAGATAAATTTTTTTGAGAGGCATACTTTTCCCATCAACAAAAACGACCAAGTAATTCCCAACACTTTCCATGCTAGATATATCATAGGCGGTTCCCAAACAGAAAATAAAGTTTATTCCTTTTTCCACCATTCTTTCACAATCCATGGCTAGCCGTATCCACGGGTGCCCTCTATACCAACACTTTCCAAGGAATTTATTATTTGATAACATAAAGTAAATTTCTTTTTCATTTTGGGACTGGGCATCCCTATTACCGCCGCACTCTCGTGCAATGACAAGTGAATAAACACTCATCTTGAGAATAACACATCTAGTATGAAAAATATTGGCCACCCCATGCCGCTTCATGAGCGGTACGAGCATACAAAAAGAAAATTCATTTTGAAAATTAGAGATGGCACATGCAAATTTGCTTAGACGGCATGAAAATACCGTATATATGTAGGTATGGTGGACTCATATGACAAAACTGGGTTTAAAGATTTTGGATGCACAAGTAGTATTTCTACTTAGTGCAAGTGAAGGCTAGCAAATAGATTGAGAAGTAAGCAACCAAGAAACAAAAAATCACATAAGCGAGCATTAAGCATAACTAACACCGAATAATGCACCACAAGTAGTATGTAATTTCATTGCATAACTATTGACTTTCGTGCTTGCATAAGAAATCACTAACCTTAACACCAATATCTATCATATAATTAAAACAGAAGTAAAATAAGCCGCCACGTTCATCCACATAAGTTAAAATTATCTAATCCGTTAGATTGTAATATTAATGGCCTTGATTTAACATAAACGTGTAAACAAGATAAGTTGTGTTGTCACGTGTACGTGCATAGAACGGACCAACACATCCATGTTCCATCACGTGTAGTGCATAACACATACCGACCCACACAAGAGTATTGTTGTAGTTAGGATAGGAAAATTTATCAAGACATATTACATAAAAATATTCACATGTACAAGTAGTACAACACGTCACGTACAAATATAGTGTGTCCATCGTGACATCAACTAGCCTGAATTGTCCTCATGTTAAGCCGCAAAAACAAAAACAGAATATTTCCATCAATGGGTCAAGGATAAGCAAAAATAGTAGTCAAACCTAATTAAATAAGAAACCTAAACAAATAAGGACACCCACCAGACCTCACGTGATGAAAGTTCCAAGACAGGAATGAATACGTACAAGATTTCCACATGGTCTCGACGACGTCAACCCAGCCACCTCAACCCATATAAACAAGTGCAGCCGGCCACAGAAGCACGCACCAAACAATTAGAAATCGACGACCACCACGTCTTGAAACACGCCACACGGAACACACGCCTCGTCGTCCACACAGCTTGAAGTTGACATAGGTAGCACGACGAGAAGTCATCTCCATCCGCTTCACTTGACGTCCAGCGAAGTCATGCCAAAGCCTGCTGACACCCGACGAAGCCATGCCCAGCTGCTCCAATCGACGTAGGAAGAAGTGACGACAAAGCACTTCTGGCCTGAATCATCAGACTTGGTAATTGTTATTTAACAACCTTTTTTTATGGATAGGATCTTCATGAATACTATATCCATTGACTAATTGTTTCCTATTAATTTTGAAGACATAAAACTATGGCATACAAAAATTTGAGCGACTTAACTACAAGGGGACAGAACTGGAACATTCAAGTGAAAGTAATGAGGATTTGGGATTCAGTTAATCCTACTACCGATGAGCTTATTAGCCTAGATATGGTACTCATGGATGAGCAGGTCTGTTTTTCAATATAGTTAATTGGATTTTTTCAGATTAAGCAACAGTTACTAACCATAATTGATTGTTTTTACAGGGTGAAACAATTCATGCTACTATCTAGAAGAATCTAATAGACACTTTTAGATCAAAGATCAATGAGAAGTCTATTTATGGATTCAGCAATTTTAAGGTTGTGGAATCCACAAAATATAGGCCAGTGAGCAATGAAATTAAAATATTTTCTGCATACAATACAAAGGTAAAGGAGATAAAAGGATCTTCAGAAGTTTTTCCGGACTATTGCTTCGAGTTTGCTACCACGGAGACACTTGAAGAAAGGGCAGGAAAAGATACACAATGCTCAGGTATGTTTATAGTTGTAATTACGGCTTCGAAATAATTGATATTTCTAATTGTTATATTACTAATTTCCAAATATGCAGATGTCATTGGACTTCTAACAAAAATGAAGCCCGTGGAGACAAGAATAACAAAAAAGAGCCCACAACCTTCATATATCCGCGAGATTGAAATATTAATGCCAGAGTAAGTGCATATGCATATGCATGTCTGAAATTTAACTACGCCTACCCCATGTGGTTAACACTAACTTCTCGAATTAAATTCTTTAGGGGTGATAAAATCAGAATCACGTTATGGGGAAAGTTTGCTTATTTTTTTACCGTGGATGTAATTGGCAGCCAAACTGTCACTATTATTACATCAACGATGGTGCAGAGATTCAATGGTAAGTCCATAAATCTTAGATGCTACTCTTATCATTTACAAATTCTAATTGGTTAATTAAATAGGTTTGTGCCTAAAGTCAACCAGTGCCACAAGAATATATATAGATCTGGATATACCAGAAACACAAGAACTTCTTGAAAGGTATGAAACACTACCAATTAAAAATTCCCACTCATGAATAGTGACTCATGTTGATTCAAGATTGTATATATTTTTTTTATATATGTGCAGGGACTCAACACAAGTAACCTTACCAAAAATGATGAGTATAGATAGACGTAATTAGGGAACACTAGAAGAACAAATGTTTTACAGGCGGAGAACATTGCAAGAACTTACTAAAATGAGGCACGAAAACCAGCAAGACCAGGTAATTCATCAGAATTTCAATAAATGGTATCATCAATTTTTGCGAGAACGAGTTAAGACCTGCATTGACAATTCGTTCAATATTAGTAACAATGGAACCATATTCAATTTATATATGTCACTTAATCCCCCACCCCTACCCCAATGCTAACGTTGATTGTTTTCAGGATTTTGTGTTCACGACAATAGCTACAGTAGATCGGTTGCAAGAAAATATTCAATGGTAGTACATGTCATGTGATAACTGTCCCAAAATGGTTACCAAGGAAACCGACAAGTATTATTGCAAGAGTTGTGGTATATATCCAGAAAAGGTCACACCTTGGTAAGCATATTATATTACTTAAATATAAATAGTAAGTGTTATATTATATTTACTCTCCACTAACATGAATGGTATGTTAGGTATCGTACTCGACTCCAAATTAGTGACCATACATCTACTACAAGTTGCACTTTATTTGACGAGGAGGCTGCAAGATTGCTTAATACATCTGCATCTGACTTGCTGGACTCACTAGATGGGAAAACAGAAGAAGCGCCAAAGATTATTCAACAATTATGTGGAAAAAAATAATATTTCGATTCAAGCTCAATGATAGTAATCTCACATTTGGCACACAAAACTATGCAGTAAAGGGAACATTTGTGCCTGATGATAGGCTTGAGATGCTCTACTTGAACGATAAAGTTGAGGAGGTAAAAGTTTCATTAACTTTGTTTCAAAAATAAAGTACCATCTTTAGAATTCCTTAACCAATTCATATTACATTTGTTGCACAGGAATTGATGGATGATAATGTAGACACTATGTTAATAAAGAAGCAGAACATGCCAGATAAAAAGGTGATTGACTTTTTGACGATACACACTTCAAATTTTAGAGATGTGTCTTATTTTGAAAATGTATATGTATGCTGTCACAGAATAATAAAGTTTCACCTTCCTGCAAACTGGTGCCTGTGGAAGAGAAGCCATATGACAGCAATGAATCTACATTAAACAAAGAGAAGCAGCAAGACAAAAGATCATGATCATCATCACGTCAGCTCCCTAGTGGCAATAAAAGGAAACTGAGATCTGTTGTAATATCGTCGGATGACTCAGAGGATGAATGCACTGAGACGAATTTGGCAGAACAAAAGAAAAAAGGTGTCCGCGAGAACAAGAAACAAGTTAAAGGCAAAGCCAAAAATACAGTGCCTGGAGATGAAGATGAAGTACGGAAAGCAAGGCCGAGAAGAACAAGGATGTTGTCTAGACAATATTTGGATTAGTAGCTTATGAAATAAATATTACGGCAATCTATTTGTATCGACCAAGATAAGTAAGAGTACTTGACATTAACCAGGATAATAAGGATACTTATTAGATTAAGGGAGTGGATGTTAGCAATGTTCTTAGTCTAAAACAGATCAAAAACTGTCTTCATGTAGTTTCCTTTATATACATGCTATTGTATCCAAATGAGTACAAGGACAGCACAATAGATAGGAACATACTACAAGACCAGACATTGACGCATTAGGATTCACTTCATAATTTGAAGAAACTATACTTTGGCAAATCAATATGGGGCCAGCACAATAGACAGGAATATACCTTGCTTCAGTAACTTCATAGCACAACCGGATATGTACATAACGCTAGCTTTGCCCGGCAGCACAATCCTAACCAAAAACAAAGTTCCCACATTTAGACTTAGCAGCAAAGCAAATATAATATCAAATCACATTAATTGCTTAGGTCACTAAAAATTGTTTGCAACTGGAAGATTGTTTCTCAGTTACTTGATAGGGTGACCAGAAGTTAATTGAGAAAATTCAATATGTAAGCTTCTGCTCAACAAACCTATACCCAAATTACTATCCAAGGTGATATATTAACACACAGAAGGTAATCTAATTACCAATAGCAGAATAATCCATCAAACTAATTTTCAAAAAAGGTTTTTTAAAAACTAAAATATCACGAAAATACATGGATACAACACTATCAAAACCAATTCGTATTGTAAATTTTAGAAATACATTCAGACATGCACTTCTTTCAGTTAATTATTCTTGGTAACAAAGCATCTATCTCATATGGCCAAATTATTGACACATAATAACCAAGTTCCGGTTCATAAAGCCTTTTTTTAAAGAAAAGGCATCATGAATAGATTATTTCTTGCTAAGAGCAAATTAAAATACTATGTAGTACAACACTGCTACAAACAAAGTACAAGAAATAATCTTCATTACATATGATGCATATCATCAGTTGGCACTTACATGTGGTAGTAGTCTGACAGCACCAGAAATGAGAAGGCCAGCATCTCACGGTCGTGTGCTGCTATTTGTATTCCACAATCTACTTATACTAAGGTTTCACCATTGCCACTGTAATACCTATGAGGACAATATCAACAAACCCAAACTCTGTCCCGTACCTCGGATGTCAGATCCAACAATTCATCATCAGTAGGCGACTTGGTGAGTTCCCACACAGCCTCCTCCATGAGGCCAAACTACAGCAAATCTGCCATGGCTTAGCCACCGGCCATGAAGAGCTTGAGCAGTGCAGCCCCCGCTACTCCCCATGTCCACTCCGCAGCATGGCCACTCCGCCAGACTGGACGAGGTCTTCAAGGACCCACATTCTTGAGAACAAGACGAATGCGTCCGCGTACTCCGCGCAACCACCAACTGCGCCAGTAACTGAAGAGATTCAAAGAAATGAATGGAGAAGTGGAGATGGATTGGGAATTGGTTCTGTGGTGGCGAGCAACGAAATCTTCAACAGCCGGCTAATCGGAAGAGGTGGTGCATGCGGATGGGTAAGGATGCTGGTGGGGATCGAATAAGCTACGAGAGAAGAGTTTTTTTTACCCAACGAGAAGATTTCTACACGTAGATGATACCTGTACGGGTTATTTATACGGGTGGTCTAAATGAGCCTGCATCAAAACTGTTGGGCCTGAATAGGCTTCATACGTGGTGTATGTTGGCTTTGGAATTTTTCTGTGGGTCTGGAATTTTTCTCTCTATGCCGTAACCGTTATGAACTCGGTTCCTACTCCGTATCGAATAGGCTGATACGAGCACGTTAGCGTACTGCTCTTAAATAGCAGGAACATACACTTCGTCGATTAACCAAGGGATCGTATCATCTCAGAATCGACCTGCATTGAATCGCTGGAAGAAGTTGCACACGAATCAGCCTTGCCACACTTCAGATTAGAAGGTAAATGCTTTCCGTGGAAAACTACTACTTATCACCGGTTCAAAGCAACCTCCTAATTTTTTTATTCATTATAGTTTTACATTTAGGCATATATTACTGACTCAAATAAACTATTCTCACACGTCTTGCCTTGGCTCTTCACATAACTTTATTTTCTTTGAGAAAATAGTACCAGCTTCTGTGATGAACTAAAAGTGACTCACGGACTAATAAAGTCATTGCAGCAATAAAAAGATATGCTCTAATAATCTGTACATGGTATAAAGTATTTTCCAGGATCGCTACAGGATTTGCTTTGCAGCAAAGATACAATTACGACAATAATTAGCACATGCGTGTGAAGCTTTACAAAATTAGAAAAACAAAGACAAGAAAACATTGAGATTTTACAATCTTCATGTAATGCACACTATTTTTTTGGAACATTTCTAACATATACATTTCAAATATTTACCTTTGTAAATATTGCAGAACCTAATAAATTTATGTATATTGCTAAAAATGATTTTAGAGAGTACTTTGCCTTAGTAATTCCCATGGAGCAACTGTCGTTCACTGAGAAACAAGCACACTATCACTCCAATAATGCCATACACCACAGCTCGAACCACAAAACACAGTAATCCTGAAAGCATGATCGATAAGTATTATAGGCTGTCTACATGCAGCCGACATCTCCTATTTAGTGCATATATTGTTAGCCTCTTGACGACATTATGCATAAATTAGAATTCAACTATAATATTGTATTGCTAAAAGAATATCCAATGCAGAAATGAAGGGACAGTGCGCATCAAAATCAGTAGGCCAACTTACAAAAGAATCTAGAGAAGCTATTATCAGGAGGAAACAGCAAGTCCAACAAAAAAGGAGTAAGAGATGCAGGAATACACAGGAAACAACCAATAAAACAGAAGAAGATGCTTCACGGAAGAGAAAGGAACAAATCAAAGAAAGAAAAGATGTCAAGCGTGCAAGAACAAATGCGAGCGAGAATGAGCTTGAAAGCAACATCATAGAAAGAACCAGCTGCACTACGTCTGGAAGTTATTATAGCACGATATGGAACTTCGGAAAGCCAACATATAGATGCAAACATTGCAATGCAATACTATGGTGTGAAGAAAGATTAAATTCTCATAGAGGAACCAAAAAACCTTCTTTCGGAATTTGCTGCAAACAAGGTAAAATTGACCTACCAAAGATAGCATATCCTCCACCTTACCTCGCAGGACTATTAACAGGTGAAGGAAATGATGCAACAAACTTCAGAGAAAATATAAGGTCATACAACTCAATGTTCTCATTCACGTCAATGGGAGGAACTGTTGACAAAAAAATAAACAAAGGCAAAGGACCATATGTTTTTAGATTGCATGGCCAGAACTACCACCATATTGGAACTCTTCTACCTGAAGAAGGTAACAAACCTCGATTTGCCCAGCTATACATCTATCAGACAGAAAATGAGGTGCAAAACAGGATAGATGCTTCAAGATGCAATGATAAAAAAACAACGGTGGACCCTGCCATTGTGAAAGAACTACAAGAAATGCTTGATGAGAACAACATCCTTGCAAAATCATTCAGAATGGCAAGAGATAGATTTGAAGAAGACTACCACGATTACACGCTTCGAATACTTGGGAAAAGGAACGGAACACACATCATTCCATCTGCATCGAAAGTTGCAACATTAGTTGTAAGAGACCCAACTGGAGAGAGTGAAGGACGAGACATCGTTGTCGAGTGCAAAAATATGGAACATCACAGAATATCAGAAATCCATCCAAAATTAATGTCAATGCAATACCCATTGTTGTTTCCATACGGAGAAGACGGATTCAAGCTTGAAATACCTTACAAGCGAACAAAAGAAGGTGACAAAAGCAGGAAATATGTAACTATGCTAGACTACTATGCATACTACCTACAGCAAAGACCCGACAAAGGAATGTCGCTGCTAACGTCTAGACATCTATCGCTGCAATTTTGGGTGGATGTTTACACATGCATTGAGCAAAACAGACTAAACTGGATTAGGAATAATCAAGGGAAGCTACGAACTGAACTTTACAGTGGACTGCAAGACGCGATTGAGTGAGGGGACACCAGAACAGAGTAGGTCGGAAAGAGGATAATTGTACCTTCATCTTATACAGGAGGTAGAAGAAACAAGGCACAAAACTTGCAAGACGCATTTGCAATATGCCATTGGGCTGGATATCCAGACCTATTTATAACATTCACATGCAATGCAAAGTGGCCCGGGATCCAATACATGCTAGATGAAGCAGGAGGAGGCCTCAAGCCAGCCGACCGACCAGATATTGTTGACCGAGTATTCATGATAAAACTGAAGGAGCTAATGAGAGATATCGTTGTGAAGAAACACTTTGGAGAAACCATATCAAGTAAGATCAGTCGACTACTAATCTCTAACTAATAGCCCCTAAAGTTTCAATTTTTAAGCACACAATAGCCTTTATCTATTTACTATAATGTTTCCAAAATTTAACAAAATAAAACTATATTCAATCAATGCAGTTATCTACACAATAGAGTTCCAGAAGAGGGGACTCCCGCATGCGTACATATTGGTATTTCTCAAGGAGAATTACAAGTGCAAAGGACCATCAGAAATCAATCAAATAATCAGTGCGGAGATCCCAAACAAAGATTTCGATCCGGATGGATATGAAGCTGTTGAAAACTTCATGATGCACGGGCCTTGCGGAGAGGCAAATACAAAATCACCATGCATGATGGACAACAGATGCACTAAACACTTTCCAAAACGGTACAATGTCGATACCACAATCGATGAGGATGGCTTTCCAGTATATAGAAGGTGAGACAATGGAAGGAAGATCAAAAAGGGAGGAGCAATGCTCGATAACAGATTTGTTGTGCATACAACAGAAACCTTTTGGCCAAATTCCAAGCTCATATAAAATGTGGAGTGGTGCAACAGGTCCAGGTCAATCAAGTACCTATTTAAGTACATCCATAAAGACGATGACCAAGTAACAGCCTTACTAAAGGAAAGGGACGCGACAAACGACTGTGATGAAATCAAGAAATACCTAGAGATGAGATACATACAACAACCGAAGCATGCTAGCGGATATTCCAGTTTGATCTACACCATCGTGATCCACCAGTAAAGAGACTGCCATTCCACATTGAAAATGAGCAACAAGTTATTTTTCCGGACTCGACTGACATTGAGAAAATAGTAAGAAGGCCAGGATCCACAAATACTAAGTTCACTGAGTGGATGGAGGCAAACAAAATACATGAGGTGGGAAAAGAATTAACCTATGCAGAATTCCCATCAAAATTTGTATGGAAAAGCGATTCCAAAACTTGGGAGGAGCGGAAAAGGGGCTTTGCGATTGGAAGAATCTACTATGCACACCCTGCAAGTGGTGACCGGTATTATATGAGAATGCTTCTAAACACCAAGAAAGGATGCACATCATTTGAGGATATTAGAACAGTTAATGGAGTAGTTCACCCAACATACAAATCAGCATGCCAAGCACTTGGATTTCTTGATGACGACAGTAAGTGGATTGAATGCATCAATGAAGCATCAAGCTGGGGATCAGGGACACAATTACGGCAGCTATTCACCACAATATTATGCCATTGTGAGGTGACCAGCCCAAAAATGTTGAGGGATTCAACATGGGAGGCACTATCTGAAGATATCCAGTACAAAAGAAGAATTATCCTAAACTTTCCTACGCTGCAGCTAACTGATTCACAGAAAAAAGCATATGCTCTGATCGAGATAGAGAACTAATGAGGCAAGCCGGAAAGACACTAAAGGACTATCCAGGCATAGAACTACCAAATGCTACTGAACTTGAACAACTTGGGAACAGAATGATAAATGAAGAACTTAGCTACGACACGGAAGCACTAAAGATTGAGCACCAAACCATAGTTAGCAATCTTAACCATGGCCAGAAAATGGCCTTTCATGCCATAATGGAATCATCTTACACAGGACTTGGAAAACAGATATTTGTAGGGGGTTACGGTGGGACAGGCAAAACTTATCTATGGAAAGCAATCACAACAAAGCTACGATCAGAGGGAAAAACAGTGCTTGCGGTAGCATCATCTGGCATTGCAGCATTGCTGCTCCAAGGTGAAAGAACAGCGCACTCAAGATTCCACATTCCAATAAATATCACAGAAGAATCAACATGTGAAATAAAACAAGGCTCACATTTGGCTGAACTGGTAAAGAAGACCTCACTGAAACTGTGGGATGAGGCTCCTATGGCACACAAACACTGCTTCGAGCCACTAGACAAAAGCCTTAGGGATATTCTAAGGTTCAAAAACCAAAATAGTGACCAAAGGCCATTTGGTGGCATGACAGTTGTGCTAGGAGGCGACTTCAGACAAATACTTCCAATGATTACAAAGGGAAAGAGAGAGCAGATAGTAAATGCCTCAGTCAAAAGGTCATACCTATGGAAGCACTTCGAAATATTTAGACTAACTGAAAACATGAGGTTGAAGTGCCTGTCAGAAGATCCAATACAAAAGCAAAATGTGGTTGAATTTGCAGAATGGATATTACAGATTGGCGATGGAAAAAAACAAACGATGAAGGAGATGATTGGGTAAAAATACCTAGAGACATAATTCTGCAAAAAGGAGAAGACCCGAAAGAAGAGATAGTGAAAAGCACGTACCCAAACTTGCAGCAAAACTATCGTGACCGTTAATTTCTCGAAGATAGAGCAATACTATGTCCAAGGAATGAAACAGTTGAGAAGATAAATGACTACGTAATGAGCCAAATACAAGGTGAAGAGGTGACATACCTAAGCTTGGACACTGTATGCAAGGCAACAACAAAGTACAACACAATGGGGAATATGTGTCCAACAGAGTTCCTTAACAAATTGACCTTCCCAGGAATTCCAAACCATGAGCTAAACTGAAGGTAGGTTTGCCGGTTATGCTCCTACGCAACATCAATCAAGCGGCAGGTTTATGCAATGGTACAAGAATGACTATCACACAGCCAGGAAACAGGTACATTGAGGCACAAACAATCACAGGAACACATGTCGGTGACAAGGTATACATACCTAAAATCATTATGTCACCAAGCGACTCGAAGTGGGCCTTCGTGCTGAAAAGAAGGCAATATCCTCTATCAGTTTGTTTTGCAATGACCATAAATAAAAGCCAAGGCCAATCCCTAAACAAGGTGGGTCTATATTTGCCTAAGCAAGTCTTCTGCCATGGCCAACTATATGTGGCATTATCAAGAGTCACAAACAGAGAAGGATCAAAGGTGTTGATTGACGACACGGAGTGCCCAAGCGAAGATAGCGCAAAGAATATAGTATACAAAGAGATCTTCTAATTTTTTGTTATTCAACTAAATGCGTATGAAGGACAAAAAATGATTAAAAAAATACAATGTATGGTTAAAAAGCATGACGTACATGTGTTAGATATGGCCGGAAATAATGTATACAAAAGGATATTATAGATTGGATTTCGAATTATTTCATCGACAGGAAAAAAAAAACATGACAATGCAGACTATTATTGCCATACACTACTTTCATCAATAGAGATGTTAACAAGTGTCTAGATAATTAGTAGATTAGTAGCTTATCAAATAAATAGTACGACCCTCTATTTGTATCGACCAAGATAAGTGAGAGTACTTGACATCGACCTAGATAAGAAGGATACTTATTAGATTAAGGGTATGAATGTTAGCAATGTTCTTACTCTAAAACAAATTGATAACTTTCTTTATGTAGTTTCCTTTACAAACATGCTATTTTAGCCAAATCTGCAAATAGACAAGAACACAATAGAAGACCAGAGTTTCACACATTAGGATTCATTTCACAATTTCAAGAAACTATACTTTGCCAAATGTATAGGAGGCCAGCACAATACATATTATTGTAACTTAATAGCGGAAGAGGATGTAAGCATATCAGCAACCTCTCTACTGTTGTACATACCAATAGCTTTGCCCGGCGCCGCAATTCTGACCAAAAAAAGGTCCCACATTTAGACTTAGCGACAAAGAAAATCCACTATCTAATCACATTAATTGCTTAGGTCACTAAAAATTTGCTGCCAACTGAAATATGTTTCGCGGTTACTTCATGTGGTGACCACAAGTTACTTGAGAAAATTCAACAACCTAACTTCAGCTCAACAAACCTATACCAAAATTAATAACCAAGGTGAACACACAAAAGGTAAGGCCTTTGTAGTTTAAGAAAAAAAACTGATTGATACATATGAACCAATCCGGTTCATAAGCGTTTTTTTCAGACAGAAGGCACCATCAAAAAATTATTTCTTGCTAAAAGCAAATTAAAAATACTATGGAGTACCACACTGCTACGGATAGAGTACAAGAAATAATCTTCATTACAAAGGATGAATATCATCAGTTTGCACTTACATTTGGTAGTAGTCTGACAGCAAGAACAATGAGGAGACCAGCATCTCACGGTTGACTGTTGCTATTTGCATTCATCATCAGCAAGTGTTCCCTCACGGCCTCCTCCACTGGGCTAAAATACAACCCATCTGCCATGGTCCTCTAGCCGTCGGCCATGAAGAAGTTGAGCAGTGCAGCCAGCGTGTTCTCCTTGCTACTCCCCATGGCCCCTCCGCCGGACTCGACGAGGTCGTCGAGGATCCACATCCTTGAGAACGCAACAAATGTGTCCACGGACTTGCCAGGTACGCCGGTACATACACAAAGAGAAATTGGAAGAAGAAAACTAGCCACGCGTAAATCACTGAACTTGAAAACTTAACCTGCAGCTAGACGAATGCATGTCTCACATTAAGCTGATTCTTTTGCTACCTAACTCAGTAAACATGCATCTAAACCTACTTTTTTTACTATCAATCAATAATTAGATACAAGGGTCTCTTGCTAAGTTTAGTTAGACTTAATTCAAGCAGAACCATATGTGTGCTTTACTTTATTCTATACTGCAGAATTCAGAGAACAAGTATAAGTGCCTATCTCCAGACAGAAAGTTGTGGTATGATTTCTGATTTCACACGAAAAGTTGTTTACCAATGGAAAGATAAAATCTTATTCTGATTTATAGATCATTCAACTTCAAAAAAACTTATATTGTTGCAATAACACTTACATTTTGGTACAAGTAGAGACAGCAGGAGGGCAACAACTAACAGCCACTCGCAGAAGATACTCACGTCTTGCTGATATTTCTTCCTCCCAGACCTCCCTCAATGCCTACGCAGCCCCAACATCCAGGGCCTCCGGCTACGACAATTTTGAGCAGCGAGGTCGCCGAGATCCACGCACTCACCCAGTCACATGTGCCACCACCAAGGAACAAAAATCAGGAGAAAAGAAGCGACATGTGGATCTGGGATAGCATGAGGATTAGTTTCCTGATTGGGCACAGCGACGCCGTCCTTCACCGGCGGCAAATTGGAAGAAATGGCAGATGTGTATGAGGATCCTGGTGGGGATCATACGGGAGGAGAGGAGATTTCTCTTTTTTAATGATAGGGAAAGGAGAGAGAGTTCTTTTTTTTTTGAGCCAATGGAGAGCGAGAGTTCTATGTAGATGACTGGGACTATGGGCTGTTTTACTTAGAAAAAAAATATACGGGGTCGTAATCATCTTCACTCTAATGGGCCTGCGGAAAAGTAGGTTGGGCATGACACATGATACATCGGCTATGCAAGATTCGGTACAGATATTTAAAAAAAAAATCGTATAGAATACACAGATCCTAGCAAACATCAAAAACCATGAAAAAATGCTCTCTTTTTTGCCGGTGAAAAAATGCTATTAAAAAGAGGGAACTTATACTTCCCGTAAAAAAATATAGATGAAACTTATACATCGTTCGTCAAAGGATCATATTATCTAAATCTATAGATTTTTCACCTGTAGATAATCAGCAACATTTATTATATAATTAAAACATAAGTCAAACAAGACACCACGTTTGTCCACATACACTAAAAATACACGTTCCATTGATCTTAATTACAACGGTTGAGTTCTGATCTAATCGGTCACGTATGGAAACAGTGAACTAGCCTATAATATGTGCATGTACGTAAAGCTATGAGGACTCTCTAAACTCAATCAAAAAGGTAAGGCCCGGTCTGGCACACGGACCATGAGCCACACATCAAATTACGTATAGGCTACAAACTATGGTCTCCTCAAAAAAGCTACAAACTATGGGCACACCCCACGCACTTCATAGATCACCAATGCATGCATGTAGACAGAAGCAAACTTATAAAAGAACAAATAAGCTACCAAATCAGTTTACATTTTTTTGTGAGGGTGACAAATTAGTTTAATTATATGCGAAAGTTGAAAAAAAGACCGATCGCTAACAACTGTTCTAGGTCCAAATTTGTTTACTTAGATGCTAAAAGTAAAAAAAAAATGTTAAATATGTTTTAAGTAAATGAAGATACGTCATAAACATACTAAAAGTAAATAAAAATTAATTTTGTACTAGATAGATGAAGACATGTAAAAAAAATGAACTTCTCTGGATAGCATTGATATGTTTTCCACGATATAAAACTTCATGATTTTCCTGCTACATATACACGCAAAACACGTAGCCAAACATATACATGTTGGAGACCGGGCCAATGCTTAGAATATCACCTCATTTTCACGACAGAAGAGAATACAACCACATAGGTGACTTCAAATGTTCATAGAAATGCATAGTGTATGTAGATACAAAGTTTTAAGGTAAATAAAGAGTACAAATTTATTATATAAACCTCTATACACAGTTAATACAGCTATTATTTGGTGGACGAAGAACTCAATTATTTATTTATCAAAACTCGGGCAGCATGCATGATGCCTTGGCTCCTCAATTTGAAATACGTATTTGATAAGTTTTTTTTTTCTTAAATGGCAACTGCATATTACTAAATCATAAAAACACAAGTTCTGATATTATAGAACATGGGTATGTGATGTAATATACCCTAAAAGCGCAAAATATTTATAGAACTTTAGGAAGGTCGGTACTTTAAATGAAATCCTTATATCCTGATATTATATCACAAGTTAAGTTAAGCTAAAAATAATAATAAATTTTGGCTTTAATCTGTGCATTTGAAATAAACATTTGAAAATTCTTATACACTATTAGAAATTTACTACATAAATAGTAAACATGAAAATCAAAGAAATTCCATGTGAAGGGCATAAATAGCTAAAATTTGGAACATATTTGACGCAATGTCGGTGATTTATGTATAAATTAGCAATCAACATTTATTTTAAATTCTTGACGGATAGTTTTTCAACTATTTCATAGATGTTGAAAAATCACACGTCATGAATAATGATTGTAAGAAGAAAAGCTAACCGAAATTCATTATGTGTTTATACAATTTTGCGTGGCGGGTCATAGACGACAGTGCCATCTATCTTTAGTAACACACAGTATGGTCCAAAATCAAACAAAAATGTTTCATGAAAAAGTTTTATCTGAATTTAATGTTATTTTCTCAAGACATACCACAATGTTTTCTATATTTTAAATTATATATAAATCCTGGAGTAATGTGTCAAACACTTATGGGCATTTTTTTACGGCCAAATGCGATGTTGGCAACATGTGACATGTGACTATTGAACTATGTTGTGTCATGCTTACTTTTGAATCTGCTCAATAGATTAGTCATAGTAGTAGGCAAAAGCGGGTAAAATAAACACTAAAAAGGCAAACACGGATCGGGTAAATTAGATTTTTATAATCCAGTACAATGTCAAGCACATTCTTAACCAAAATTGGAATGGTGAAAATTCTATCAATAGATATTAAAAGCAGTATGGTAGATAAAAAAACTCCAATATAACGCCTAACAACAAATCTAGCCGTGCAAATGCACGGGTGACTCCGCTAGTTCTTACTAAAGCATAATTACTCACGAATATGACTCACATATCACTATCATCATATCTCGAAACTATTACAAAAAATCAAGTTTATTTTGTTCAATGATCTTCATGAAAGTTTTTATTATATCCCTCTTGAATATCTATCACTTTGGGACTAATTTCATATATTGCAATTGCTTTTGACAAGCTCAAACAAATCTAAGTGAAGAACATGAGCATAAAAAATTTCGTCTCTCAAAATAATATAAGTGAAGCATGAGAGAATTTCTTCAAAAATTTACTAACTCTCAAATAAATCTAAGTGAAGCGTGAGAGCATTCCTTCAAAAGTATTAAAGCACACCGTGCTCAAAAAGATATAAGTGAAACGCTAGAGCAATTCCATAGCTCAAAAAAAAATTAAGTGAAGCATAAATAGCAATTCTAACAAATCATAGCATAATTTTGGCTCTCTCAAATAGGTGTGTCCAGGAAGGATACTTGTGACAAACTAAAAAGCAAAACAAAGCAAAGACTCATATAATACAAGACGCTCCAAGCAAAACTCATGATATGTGACGAATAAAAATATAGCTCCAAGTAAAATACCGATGGTCGTTAGAAGAAAGAGGGGATGCCTTCCGGGGCATCCCCAAGCTTAGTTGCTTGGTTCTCCTTGAATATTAACTTGGGGTGCCATGGGCATCCCCAAGTTTAGGATTTTCTTACTCCTTATTCCTTCATCCATCATGATCTCACCCGAAACTTGAAAACTTCAATCACACAAAACTTAACAAAACCTTCGTGAGATCCCTTAGTATAAGAAAACCAATCTTTACTTTAAGTACTGTAGAAAACACATTCAAATTTTGTTATTGCGTTATATCTACTGTATTCTAACTTTAACATATCTTATAACCCCCGATACAATCCATAGAATCATCAAAATAAGCACACAATGTAAAGAAAACAGAATGTGTCAAAAACAGAACAGTCTGTAAAGATGCGAATTGTTATCATACTTCTGTAATTTTAAAAATTATGAAAAATTAGGAAAACAGAAGAAATTTGTATATAAATATTTTGTAAAAAGTTCAGAATTTTTCGTCGCTTCTGTGAATTTAGAAAATTATTTTACTGGACGCAAAAGTTTCTGTTTTTCAACAGGATCAAATCAACTATCACCAAAGCTATCCCAAAGGCTTTACTTGGCACAAACACTAATTAAAACATAAAAACCACAGTCATAACAGAGGCATAATTGTTCAAACACTCAAGAACATAAAGAAAAAGGCAAAAATAAATTTTATTCATTGGGTTGCCTCCCAACAAGCGCTATCGTTTTATGCCCCTAGCTAGGCATAATGCATAGATTCAAGTATTGTCATCTTTAGTTTCCAATTCTTCAACCACACAACAATTATTCTTCCAAGATTTAGCATATAGATTTTCAATAACAATACTCCTAGGAATAAGATTGAAAAAATCATTCTTGCAAGTAGGGTTTCTCACAACTTCAACAAAGTCGGGGTGAATACTAATCATCTTAAGATCTTCCTTGTTATTATTAGAAGTTGCACCCTTATTCTTAGTGACTTGAGTAGTCTTACTAATTTTTACGGGAGTCTTTTCAATAGTTTTAGCAGAAGCAGAATCCAAGCTCAAATTACAGAAAATTTCTTCCAACTTATCAATCTGAGAAGGACTTTCTTCAATTCTTTTGTGAATTACGGTTCCTTTTTCCTTTAGCAACTTAAAAACCTCGCCCGCTTTTGACCCAATTTTACTAGCAAGATTATGCATTTTTTTATCCATGTTCTTCGGTAAGCATTTTTTTCAATAGCACCTAGCCTTTGCATAACATGGTCAAGTGTTAAAACAGTTTCATTAATAGTGAGAGGTGGTGAACCTACTAGATTTCCCATAGCATTAAAAGCATCCAAAGATGGACACATCAAGAAATTCCCACCGGTAATCATATCAAGGATGAATCTATACCAAGTGGTAATGCCCACATAAAAACTGCGAAGAAGAACAACAGTAGATTGCTTATGAATAGATCTATTATGAGCATTGCAAATTCTATACCAAGCATCTTTTAAATTCTCCCCTCCCCTTTGTTCAAAGTTAAGAACTTCGTTCTCGGGGGTACACACAATAGAGGAAGAAATAGCCATGGTGACAATGTAATCAAACAAGATCACACACAAGATAGATCTGACGAGAAAATGGCATATGAAAAAGAGGGTGAATAAAACGACAATTTTTTGTGAAGTGGGGGAGATGAAAGCGAGAGGCAAATGGCAAATAATGTAAATTGCAAGGAGATGAGATTTGTGATTAGGAACCTGATAGATGTTGGTGATGCCTCCCCGGCAACGGCGCCAGAAATTCCTTTTGATGTCGCTTGAACTACGTCGGTATTTCCCAAAGAGGAAGGGATGATGCAGCACAGCTACGGTAGGTATTTCCCTCAGTTATGAAACCAAGGTATCAATCCAGTAGGAGAACCAAGCAACACTACGTAAATGGTACCTGCACACAAATAACAAATACTTGCAATCCGATGATTAGGAGGGGTTGTCAATCCCTCTACGGATAACGGTGCCAGAAATTGTCAAGTTGACGGGATAAAAATTGTGTAGATTGGATAAATAGATCTCGATAAAACGCAAAATAAAATAAATAGCAAAAAAAATATGCAGCAAGGTATTTTGGGTTTTTGGAATAATAGATCTGAAAATAAAAGCGAATAAAAATATATCTCGAAGCAACTATGATAAAGAATAGACCCGTGGGCTATAGATTTCACTAGTGGCTTCTCTCAAGAAAATAGCATACGGTGGGTAAACAAATTACTGTTGGGCAATTGATAGAACATCAAATAATTATGATGATATCCAGGCAATGATCATTTTATAGGCATCACGTCCAAGATTAGTAGACCGACTCCTGCCTGCATCTACTACTATCACTCCACACATCGACCGCTATCCAGCATGCATCTAGTGTATTAAGTTGATGGAGAAACGGAGTAATGCAATAAGAACGATGAAATGATGTAGATGAGATCTATTCATGTAGGAATAGCCCCCATCTTGTTATCCTTAATAGCAACGATACATGCGTGTCTTGCTGCCTCTTCTGTCACTGGGAAAGAACACCGCAAGATCGAACCCATCACAAAGCACTAGATCGATTTTTCATGCCATGGGAAGAGGTGCTTTCTGATGGGTTCGATCTTGTGGTGTTCTTTCCCAGTGACAGAAGGGGCAGCAAGACACGCATGTATCATTGCTATTAAGGATAACCAGATGGGGGCTATTCCTACATGAATAGATCTCGTCTACATGATGTCATCGTTCTTATTGCATTACTCCGTTTCTCCATGAACTTAATACACTAGATGCATGCTGGATAGCGGTCGATGTGTGGAGTAATAGTAGTAGATGCAGGCAGGAGTCGGTCTACAAATCTGGGACGTGATGCCTATATATTGATCATTGCCTTGGATATCGTCATAATTATTCGATCTTCTAATAATTGCCCAACAGTAATTTGTTTACCCACTGATGACCCACAAGTATAGGGGATCAATCGTAGTCCTTTTGATAAGTAAGAGTGTCGAACCCAACAAGGAGCAGAAGGAAATGACAAGTGGTTTTCAGCAAGGTATTTTCTGCAAGCACTGAAATAGTCGGTAACAAGTAGTTTGATAGCAAGATAATTTGTAACGAGCTAGTAACGTTAACAGTAAATAAAGTGCAGCAAGGTAGCCCAATCCTTTTGTGGCAAAGGACAGGCCAAAATGGTCTCTTATGATAAGCAAAGCGTTCTTGAGGGTACACGGAAATTTCACCATATCACTTTCATCATGTTGGTTTGATTCATGTTCGCTACTTTGATAATTTGATATGTGGGTGGACCGTTGCTTAGGTGTTGTTCTTACTTGTACGAACCTCCTACTTATGATTAACCCCCTCGCAAGCATCCGCAACTATGAGAAAAGTATTAAGATAAAATCTAACCATAGCATTAAACTTTTGGATCCAAATCAGTCCCTTACGAAGTAGCGCATAAACTAGGGTTTAATCTTCTATCACTTAGCAACCCATCATCTAATAACTACTCCACAATGCATTACCTTAGGCCCAAATATGGTGAAGTGCCGTGTAGTCGACATTCACATGACACCACTAAGGGAATCACAACATACATATCATCAAAATATCGAACACATATCAAGTTCACATGATTACTTGCAACATGACTTCTCCCGTGACCTCAAGAACAAAAGTAACTACTCACAAATGATAATCATTCTTAAGATCAGTGGGGTATTAAATAGCATAATGGCTTTGAACATATAATCTTCCACCAAATAAACCATATAGTAATCAACACTACTAGTCACCCACAGGTACCAATCTGAGGTTCCGGTACAAAGATTGAACACAAGAGATGAACTAGGGTTTGAGAGGGGATGGTGCTGTTGAAGATGTTGATGGAGATTGCCCTCCCAAAGATGAGAGGGTTGTTGGTGATGACGATGACGATGATTTCCCCTGCCGGGAGGGAAGTTCCTCCGGCAGAATCGCTCCACCGGAGGGCAAAAGTGCTCCTGCCCAAGTTCTGCCTCGAGACGGCGGCGCTTCGTCCCGAAAGTCCCCCTCTGATTTTTCTAGGTCAAAATGACCTATATACCAGAAGATGGGCACCGGAGGTGGGCCGAGGAGGGCACAACCCACCAGGGCGCGCCTGGGGGTCCAGGCGCTCCCTGGTGTCTTGTGCTCACGAGGGTGGCCCCCTCCGGTAGTTATTTTCTCCAGTCTTTTTTATATATTCCAAAACAATTCTCTAATTTTTTTAGCTCATTTGGAGATGTGCAGAATAGGTAACTCTGACGTAGCTTTTTCAGGTCCAGAATTCCATCTGCCGGTATTCTCCCTCTTTGTGTAAACCTTGCATATTATGAGAGAAAAGGCATTAGAATTACTCCAAAAGGCATTATTATGCATAAAAACATTATAAATAACAGTAGGAAACATGATGCAAAATGGACATATCAACTCCCCCAAGCTTAGACCTTGCTTGTCCTCAAGCGAAAAACCGAAATCGAAAAACATGTCCACATGCTTAGAGAGAGAGGTGTCGATAAAAACAAAATACGGACATAGAAGCATCATGCTTATTATTATAATAGTAAAGAACTTTAACATAAAACTTTATCACACAATTTTTATCATAAAACTTCTCATGAACAAGTAACAATTCATCACAACATTGAAGTATAAAGCATAAACCTTATTGAAAACCAACAAACTATGTTCTCAGTCAACTTTGCAACTACAATTCATCATATTTTCAGGAAGGGTCACGTATCGGAGCCTTTAGGCAAGTCTACATACTCAACCATCATTTAACCTTCTATGATTGCTAACACTCACAGCATACCCATGAACAAAAAGTTTCAACCGGACACATAGAAGATAGGGGCTTATAGTTTCGCCTCCCAACGTATTCACCTCAAGGGTGATGTCAACAATAATAACTCATGCCCACTCATATCCAACTGGATATATGTGCCTAGATCTTTCCTCACCACATGATGCTTGCAAAAAGAGAAAATAAAAAGGAATAGGGAAGAATACTTTGACTCTTACATAAAAGTAAATGCATAAAAGTAAAAGATAGGCCCTTCGCAGAGGGAAGAAGAGGTTGCCATGCGCTTTTTGTTTGTATGCCAAATCCATTAATGCAAAAGAACATTACGTTATATTGCCCCTTATGATAGCAACCTTTATTATGCAGTTCGTCGCTTTTATTACTTTGCCATCATAAGTTCGTACAACGCTCAATTTTCTCTTACACTAAATGATCCAACACATTTAGAAGCAATTTTTATTGCCTTATTGCACCGATGACAACTTACTTGAAGGATCTTACTCAATCCATAGGTAGATATGGTGGACTCTCAGAATAAGATTTTGGGTTTAAGGGTTTTTGGATGCACAAGTAGTATCTCTACTTACTGCGGAGTTTTTGGCTAGAAAAGATATTGAGCAAGCACCACATGTTGAAGGATCTATGACGATATAACTTCTATGTGAATATGAACAAACATAAATCATTACGTTGCCTTCCTTGTCCAATGTCAACAATTTTGACACATAATATTTAATGGGGGCTCACAATCATAAAAGATGTCCAAGATAGTATATTTGCATGTGAATCTTCTCTTCCCTTATTAACTCTTTCATGAATTGCATCATTGACCAATGCTATGTTTGTCAATCTCCAATAAATTTTACCACTTATACTTTTCCTTATGTGATGTCATTACTTACCATAAGATTAGCATATGATCTTTTTCATTTATTTTCCTTTCTTTTTATTAAAACAAAAGTGTAAAGAAACAAAACTCAAACTACTCTTTATTATATATCTCGCACACGATTACATTGATAGATAGATCACTAAGCAAGCACTCGAAAAGAAAGGATCGAACTAAACTTTTATTCA